>BSBK01000123.1:0-200000 GCA_027943335.1 Chamaecyparis obtusa | reverse complement strand
GGTACAAAGACTTTCACAATTTGCTCCTTTCCCAAGCTTGCACAGAAGAATTCCAAGGAATGAATCCATAGATGGGTGAAAGTGGAAACTTCTCTTATGGAGACACCCTATCTTATACCAAACAAAGATTTCAATAAAATCTCACATGCCTTCACAAGGCCCTTCCAAACAAACAGCTCAATTCCAATGAGCATCAACACATCCCTTATGATCCCCATACAAACATAAGAAGGCCCTCATGGATGCCCATACATCCATGTTCTTATACATAATTAATTTTCAACTAGGCCCTTCACCCCAAGTCCTCCTCAAATCCTCCCAAGAGATGAGGAGTAAAGTTGCACACCCATAAACATGAAACAAATCAAGAAGACAAACAAGGTTGAAATCAAAATCACACAATGAAAACCACTCATACAAAATTCAACACAAGGTACTACAATTTACAAATTTCACACTAGTACATCTTTTCAATGCATATATAAAATAATTACATGATAGAAGCCACCAACCTTCTCCTAAGAAAAGGAAAATTGAAAGGTTGAAGAAGAGCTCCTCTTGACTCCAAGCTTGCTTTCCTTCTCAAGTCTACTAGCCCAAAACACTCTCTAGTTCTCCTCTCACTCTCCAAATCTAGCATAGACAAGATGATCAAGTGTGTGCTTTCCTAAGCCTCTCTCCCCTAAGAAAATTTAAACATTCCTCTCTCATCCCCCCCTTCCCAAAACAAATTAGGTTTCTAGATATAAGATAGAATGACACTTGCCTTTGCTATAGAAATGGGATGAGATTCAACACATGGGAAAATGAAGCAACCTAGAGAATATTTCCATTTTCGTTTATACCAAAAATGGCCCATTTGGAGAGACAAAATGGTGGCCTAGGGAAGTGGAAATAGAAGAAATAGGCTCCCTAACCCATGTACTAGACTTGGGGCACTAAAACCCAACCTAAACTACACCATGGGACTCCACAGAACCCCTCAAAAATCTCAGTTAAACTTGCATCCGAAATGGAGTATTGTAACATAAATCTTAGTTCTTTAAACCACCTACCTAGTCTAGAAAAACTCAAGACCAACTAAGGAGAGGGTGGGGGTCCATATTCCACTCAAGCATGCCACATCATCACCATGGTGTCAAGTGACACCTCACATAAGCACACATCACATAACACATTTGGCATGCTTAGTGGACAAAATTACATTTATATTTTCACAAAATGAAATTTTTACTTTCAAACACACATTTACAAATATTATCAACCACATATACACATGCATCACATTTACAAATAAAATCACGTTTGCAACGAGGTCGTTCTCTTCCTAGAGCCGACTTTGGTTTCAAATTGATTTTACTTAGATCCATTCTTGTCTCCCTGAATTTAAAATCATGGTCATATTCTTGCACACTCAATTTCGATGTCAGTACATCATAGAATCTTTGCATTGATAATCATTAAAAATGAAATAATAACATCTAAACTTGACAATTATAAAGAACTACATTTCATGAATTATTACATAATCCTCATTATACCCTAATTCTTCTAGCATCGAAATATCAATTCAATTTCCACATAAGCATGAAATCCTAAGCTAATCATAGAACCACAATAGCACCAATATTTACTATTCTGAAAGATAACGTTACAAATGCAGAATGCATAATTCATATATCATAGATAAGCATGGAACCAAAATGAGCATATAAAGGGTATGACTAACATCATCATCATATAAATCTATAACAATAATCTCATAAGATCTAATGATAGCATATGTAATCCAAAATAAGTCAAATGTCTCTACTCAAAGTATCATCCTGATGAATCAAATGTCAAAATGAATGTCGAGCTAAGATGGGTCAGGGTAGGACCTCACATCCTCCCCCCTAGGCATGAACTTCCTCATGGAGTTCATAAAAAAGATGGGGGTACTGATCTCTCATCTGTGTTGTGTCCTCCCATGATGATGTGACCTCATCATAGCAATCCCACTGCACCCTAACTTGGTCCAGCTCTTGACCTCGAAGGGCCAGGGTCCTACGAGCTAAAATATGTATTGGCTCCATAGCTAGCTGTCTATCTAACTCCACTTGTAAAGCATCCCAATCAATAATATGAGACTCATCATATATATACTTCCTCAAAATAGATACATGAAAGACATCATGGATGCGTGACAGGCTAGGTGGAAAAGCTAAACGGTATGCTACTGGGCCTATCCTCTCCAAAATCTCAAAAGGTCTGACAAAGAGAGGGGCCAGCTTAGAACCCTTTCCAAAATGGATTGGGCTCTTATGTGGCCGCACTCTCAAAATGACTCTGTTGCCAATCATATACTCTCTATCAATCCTCCCAGCATCTGCATACTTCTTATGTCGATCCTAGGCCTCTCTAAGACGCTGCCTGATCAAATCTACCTATTGCTCCATCTATATAACCAACTCTAGGCCAATGGAAACTCTATCCTCAATCCTGTCCCAACTCAATGGTGTCCTGTAAGGTCTGCCATACAAGGTCTGATATGGAGACATACCCAAAGATGAATGATGCCCATTATTATAGGCAAACTCAACTAAATGTAGGTACTCCTCCCACCTAACCTGATGATCCATCACATACATGTGTAGCATGTCCTCTAATACCTGATTAACCCTCTCAATCTGACCATCCGTCTCTGGGTGATATGTTATGTTGAAATTGAGCCTAGTGCCCAAAATAGTCTGTAGCTCTCTCCAAAAAGATGAAGTAAAGAGTGAGTCCCTATTTGATATGATCATACGTGGAATGCCATGAAGTCTAACAATATCCCTTAAAAATATTTCCCTTTATAATTCTCAGGGTTGACCCTATTAACCCTTAGATTAACTCAGTATCCCTTTAGGGAAATGTACTTCCCCTTGTATATCCTTTTTCATGTCGCCTACTATTCTTCCATCATGTAGGGGACGGAGGCACGCCAGCACTTGCTTTATGATCCCTTATGTGACATTGGGTGACCCGCCCAAGTGAGCTAACGTTTCCAAGCTTCGCATTGATGGGCTATTGAGAACCTAGTTGTCCTAAGTGTTCGTTAGTGT
The DNA here is from genome assembly GCA_027943335.1 of Chamaecyparis obtusa. Taxonomy (NCBI): domain Eukaryota; kingdom Viridiplantae; phylum Streptophyta; class Pinopsida; order Cupressales; family Cupressaceae; genus Chamaecyparis; species Chamaecyparis obtusa. The sequence goes on along the minus strand of BSBK01000123.1, from coordinate 196,914 downwards.
TTTAATCAAAAAAAATTTATTGTTGTGTTTTTGTTCGATTATTTTGGGCATTACATTCTGTGCCCCAGTTTTTCTCATGTATTTTTCTATGGACATTAATTTCTTATGCAACCAATATTTTCTAAGTTTGTTTTTTATTAGGAATATGATTCAAGATGTGATTATGGAATTTTATTTTAAATGGAATCTTCATTTCCTTCACAAAGGAAATGATACACATCAATCCAAGCTCAAAGGATATAGAAATCTAGTCAAATAGATGTATTATCATCAATGTTGGTAAATGTGTGCAAGAATGTCGAAGCACGGGCAAGCTATGAAAACTGTTTGACAAAAAGCCTCAAACGAATATGATCTTAGAGTAAAGGTACAAAATGATTCTAAGGATAGGAGTTCAAAACTAACATACAAATGCAATTAGTAGGTTTAAGATCATATCTACGTCCTTTCCAAGTGTCTATGCAAAATGGAATCCTTTTTAACTTTCTGTGATCAAACAAAAAAGTATTCAATTTTTTAACTTTCTAAAATGAGGATGCAAACCATACAAACAAAGGGGCAAAATGGTTTGACCAATGCCTTACTGTGGTGGGTAAAGCTAGAAAAATATTTTTAAACATCCAGATTCAAACCCTAAATTTGGTTCAAAACAATAGACTTACCCTAAATATATTTGCACTCCACAGGGAAAACTTAAATGTTATAGAAAAGGAAGAATCTCAGCTTGAAACTTGCAGAAACCATGACATGTTACTTACCCAAAATTCTAAAAATTGGTGACTATGGAGCCACTATTTATCCTGCAATCTATGAAGCATTCCATATGACAATCTATCCTGCATTTTTTAGCTCAAAGATTATTAAAACACTAACTTTTTCTCTTCTTACATGGACTGAAATATGAGATTTGCAAGGGCCTAAAAAAGTGATGGGGCTCAGTAAAATTTCGTATCTTCATGGCACCACTACCACTACTATTATATCCCAAACAAGTGAAGATCCAACCCGCAGATTCAGTGAGCAAAAGAATATGAAAACTGAAAAAAAAGAAGCTCAAACTTGTTAATTATGTGCCAGAAATGAGAGGATTTAGGAAATAATTTATACGTGATAAAAATACTACCAATACTAAAGAGATCCTTGCTTTATCTATACTAGTCCAAACTGACATTTAACACTTGAGCCTTTCAATGATTCAATTGGTACATTAGTTAATTTCTTTTATTCATTCGTTGAACATAAAACTTCATTCTGCCTCTTTTATGGAAATCTCAATAATCTACTTGGTTGCTGATTTGATGAACAGCTCAGAAACTCCACCATCTACTCTCAGAGAATTTGACATCATTTTCCCTGCTTAGACCTCCATACTCACTGGCACGTACTCAGGTGAAATGTACCTACATGGAAAATAGTTTGGGTTATTATGATATAGTATGATAACATGGCAAAGAGATTCAAGGTTTCTCATGTAGAAAAAAATAGACATATGCAAGAGTAGGTTTAATACGTTACTTGAATAAGTTCTCTGTCACTCTAGCTGGGTGAGCAACAACAAACTTGCTCTTAATTTGCTGTTTCAGAAATGAAGATATCTTCGGCAGTGCTAATTGCAACTTGACTGGTTTCCCTTTGTTTATTTTCTCTTATCATTATTTACTTTTTCTCATGCAATTGCAGCTATGTGGCAACATAGGCATACAAAACAAAATAGAAATAGAAAACTCTTTTGTTCTTAACATTGTATACAAGAGTGCAAATGATTGGATTTCTTTCCGCCATTGCTCTCCCCTAAAGAACTCAAGAAAGCATTTTAAAGTAAAATAAGTTTAATGAAAAGTTGTTTTGTACCTTATCAAACTTCTTCAAGATCTTGACAAAGGCAAGCATGTTTAATGATCTGTAGCAAAACCCAAATTCAATTTACATACATTACTGGATAATACAGACATAAATTCAAATGTTGGTGATTCCTGAAAATCATAAAATATCCCATACTTATCAATCACAAAATATGTCAAATTTGGAAAATGGAAGCAAAGAAATGTTAACCTGTAAGTCTAGAGGAAACGTAGCCCACAATATAGGTCTACAAAATATTTATGGATCATTTTTCCTACATGGTGGATGTTCTTCTTCCACACAGTGTTATTTTCTTCTGCTGACGCTTCTATTGAAGCAGAAGAGACACTAGATTTCTTAGGTTGGCTGAGGAGATCCTCCCACGAGAGATTTAATTGAAATTACATAACTTCTCCAGCAAAGCAGTGGAATCCAAATCCACTGTAGAAGAAAAAATATTTACAATAAATTATGAAATTAAACAATTCTTATGAAAAATATGTCGACAATTAAACAGCCACCGAATCTCCTCATCTTTCCAAACAAAATATTTCTGGAGAATTTCGCCCTTAAATGCTTTGAGACTCAGTGAGTGGAAGGCGAGAGAATAATAATTGCTAAACATTTTTTATGTAGGGCAAGGTAAATACTAAGGCAACGACATATCTCGGAATGACCAGAACCAAGGAATTTGGAATAAACACCATTATTCTGTATTGTCGTAATTCCAATTCGGAAGAAAAAGAATGACCATGATAGGCAGAGAAAAATGGAATAAAAATAGAATATGAAGATACGTTCTTAACATTGGCAAGAGTGAACCCTGAGCAGGGCAACTGGAGGAATGCATGAACAAAAATCTCCAGCCCTTGTTTTGCTTCAAAGCATGCTAGCCGCGTGGACTGTATATAAAACGGCACTTGCCTAAGTTTGCAAATGCCCGCTCACATTTTTCTTAATATTTGGATGAAGAAAAAGAAAAGACTACCGGGGAAAATGCCCACAGCCAATTCGAAAAATGAAATAAAAAATTTTAATATCAATTTAATAAGAAAATTTTCTTGGACCATAGGTTTAGTAGATGTCGCAAGGTATTCGAGAAGCAAATTAATACTAGAATTGCAAGCGAAAACATTAGTCTCCTATCTTAACGACAGGGACTAATAAAGCTCAATGTATGATACAACGGAAAGAATTGTTGGATAATTGACGGTGACGATAAATAGCTTGTACTTAGGTATAATCAAATTTGATTGAAATGTTTTTGAATACTTAAGTATCATGATAATGACTCTTCTCATAGGAAATGATCTATGTGAAGTTGTGCAAATAAGTTATCAAGAGATAGATGATTAATGCATTCTTCTTTTATTCTATAATAATTAGAGTTTGTTAAATGACATTTGATGAGATTCTGTGTATTTTGTTGAAGTTAGATTTTTGTATGGTTTTCTATAGATCAAGTGAATTGTTGAGCCAAAATTAGTTTAGCAACTCTAAATCCCTTTGTCAATATTATCACCAAGTGTTATAGATGTAACAATCCTACAAATGCACGTGCTCATGCGCATTAGTATGCATGCACACATTCATACACATGTAGATTCACACATGGCATGTACATGCACATGCGCGTAGACACACGTACACACATGTAAGTTTCAAGATGCTCATATGTTAAAATTTCTATAAATGTTATTTTTTGAAATGTAAAAGACATAAAATATATCAATCCTAACTAATGTAGAATAAAAATTATAGTTTGTTAAGAAAGATGATTCAAATAGCTAGATAATAAAGTTCATATCGATGAATTAGGGTATCACCTATGAATATGATGAAAATAAAATTATGACTAGCTTATATATATTTATTTTATAATATATATAAAATAGGCCAAGAGATATCTTATTTGAAATGCCCATTTTAAATCATATTCACCCAAAGGAGGTGTAATAGGCACCTCGAATATGGCATCTCTTAGCCTACGCGCGTGCACACACACACACACAAGCTAGTAGTAGTTGTAGTGTATAAAAGATATTATTATTTTAATATTAATATATTAATTTTTATAAATGGTTCATATAAGACATATTCAAAAGTTTTAAAATAGCAACCTTAAAACTATATAAATACCACTTTATTGTAATGGTGTAATTATATTACAAAATCTTCACTGATGAGAATGGTATTACAATCTTTATTTTCATAATGATCATGATATAATTCTTCTATAAAACTTGTAAATGCAACTCCTTTTGTATATGTCTCCTTAACCTATTTCACAACATCTTTCATTTTCAATATTTCAAGCTCTTCAACATAATCAATAAATAATCTCGCGTTTTCAATATCTTGAATGATTTTGTTGCAACACTCTATAATAGATCTTGCACATTTGTTAATATTTGTTTAAAAAAACCTATTTGAGTTGACAAAGGTGTTAGGATTAACAAGACATAAATAATAGTTACATGCAAATATAACCAATATTAGAAAATAATAAACCACACAGAAGAGAACAAAAGACACAAAGATTTAACATGGTTCACCCAATCCCTAGGCTACGTCCACCAACAATGAGTGCAATATTATTATTATCCAGTGATTACAACCTTATTACAATATGCAATCCCTTAAAGCTCAATATTGCCGCAAGAAGCTACTAAAACATACATGATAATGAAATCCCTAACCCTAAGCAATTTTATACAAGTTTATTTTGCCGCTTTAGAGTTACAACATGTTGTCCCAAAAATAGCCAATAAATGATCCCCAAAAACAAAATTTCTCAGGGGCTCTGCCCCCGAACCCCTGGAGAGTCATAGGTTAATGCCCTCGACTATATGGGGGTTCTCATCCCTAAACCCCCACTCGGGGCCCAGCCTGGCCCCGAACCCCGACAAGGGCGGAGGGAAAAGTGTACAGTATTTCCCTAATCAATCACCACAATATAAAAAAAGACATTTGGACTTGTAAAAATAATTTCTAATTTATTTTTAAAAATATCTATAGTTTCAATTATTTCCTAATGATAAAAAAATTAAGTTAATATTTTTTATACATGGTAAATAGATTTTGAAGGGGTTCTAAAACCCTTTTTACAAATAAATTTTTAGAGGGATCTGGAAACAACCATAATGATTTATAGTTTCCAAATGTATAAAACTCTGAATCAAAATCTAACCAATTGGAAAGAAATAACATCCTAGAAAAATAACACCATACAAAGTACAAGATGAAAAATCAATGGGCTTAAGTAATACAACTCAAATTATAGGGTTTTCAAAGGCTCCCTTAACCTTAAACATAGTACACAGTGGGTTTAAACAAGAACTCATAACTTGAACAAACATGGGTTTTATCAAGGTTCACATAATATTTAATAGGATAAATACACAAGGGTTTTCTAAAGGCTTCCCCAGTCTTCAACAAAGAAAGCTTATTCCCAATAAAACATTCACCTGCATCACTACAATCCACCTCAATAGAGGAAGCACTACCTCTATAGGAATAATAAGAGAAGGAAAACCAAGGAGAAAATTGACGCAACCAAGGGATGGTGGATCCAATTAAGGACAGTCCAAACCTTGCAGCTTCAGAACAACACAACGGAATAACACAGCACAACACAATAAGATATGTCTCAAAACATATTTTCCATTAACATGCCCGGTTGTAAGGCCTTCTGGGTTAGGGCCAATTACAATCAAGAAGTAATTCTACAAGATCATCAAGATCCAACATAACTCTAGCTGGTTCAGTCCTGAAAACTATCAGCAACTGATGCAAACCCTAAGGCAGATCTAAACTTGAGCTCGCAAGCCTCCAAGCAATCTCCTTGTCTCCAAACCTCAACCACTAGACCTACTATTACAAACTATCAGATCACAATCTGATCTGCAAGATCTCACAGGATCTTTTCCACAACTTTACTTATCTGCTACCCTCAGATCTTCTTTCATGATCTCTCTAAGTCATGCTAAACAACTACCCCAAACATCACTTAAATACTAATCATCAGCCACAAGTCAGATGGATGAAACAATTAACTCCTCCTAACAAATATTAAATACAATACAAGTCAGCTCTCAAATAGCCTTACAATTAATAAATTCAACATGTTAGCCTGTAACAATAGCTACCAACAATAAATGCACCAAGTCGGCCAACCAAATCACCCAGAACTCTAATCAGTAAACTAGAACTACCAAGTGCCAGAGAAACAACTGAGCACCGGTGAAACAACCAACCAAGCCAGCAACACCGAGAAACATAGGCATTACCGAGCACCAGTTCCATTGAGCACTAGAAGCTTCACCGAGTTCCTTTAGCGACCGAGCTTCCTTCAATAACCAAGACCATCGGTTAAGGCTGCAACCGAGTAACACCGGCCAAGAAACACACCACCATGTAGATTCACTGAGGACCCAAGAATGCCCCTACATTAGACACCCCAGGTTCAAAAATATGTTCATATGTGAGAAGAACATCTTCTGGGATTCAGCACATAAACCCCAAACTAGTTCTTCACATACAAGTCCTCCACCTTTTCACTTTGCATACTCTTCCACTTCAGCTTCCTCTGTCTCTTTAAGTCTTTTCTTGATAATACCTAGGTCTATTCTCCAAACTGATCATTCATTTTCTGAGGATCTACCAACTCAACTCGATTACCAATACTCAGACTCCTACCAGGTGTTGTATCTAGCAAAGGCATCAAGGAAAACTTCTTGTCATCCTTCTCAAAAGTAAACACATTCTTCACACAACCATACATAGCTCTGCAATCATAATGCCAAGGTCTACTAAGCAATATATGACAACTATTCATCTTCACAATATCACATAACACAAGATCCTTATACTAGCCAATCTGAACATCAACAAAGCATTGTTCTCTTACTTCTAGAGCATGATCATCTTGCAACCAGCCAATCCTATAAGGATGTGGATATCTCATCCTATTCAAACCAAGTTTCTGAACCATGTCCTCAGCAACAAGGTTATCAATACTACCATTGTCAAAAATAACATCACAAAGTTTACATCTAGACTTGCATCGAGTCCTGAAAAAGTTACTCCTCTGACAAGGTTCCTTCTTTGTACCGAGCAATGCTCGCCGAGCTAGAAAGTTCTCAGATTTAGGTTCATTCTCAATATTTTCATTTACCATAGTAGTCTATCGGTCACCAAGCTTCTTCTATGTACACTCAAAAGAACGGTGTCCTTCCTCTCCACAATTATAGAAAGTTCCCTTAAAGATAACTCTACCTACCTTATTCTTCAATTTTACAAGTTTCTTTTCATCTTCTGCAGTCATCAGTTTATCCTTCACCGAGTGATCAATATTTTCCTTCCCTTGGGGATTACTATGTTGTTTCCTTTTCAACTTATCTTCTGCCTTTAGAGAATACTGATAAGCATCCTCAACCAAATCAATCTTCAGCATACCAAGCTCATCTTGAATATTGAATCTCAAACCATTTACATACCAAGCTACATTTTCCTTACCAAGTTCTCTATGTCCAGACCGAATAGTTAGCTTGTAGAACTCCTCGGTATAATCTTCAACAGAAAAATCCTTTTGTTTCATATTCTACAACTTCTTAAACAAGTCAAGCTCATAGTCAATAGGTATGAACTTAGCTTTCAACTTAGTCACCATCAACCTCCACTGATTGATCTTCATTTCACCTTCATCTTCTCTATCTCTTTGTAATTCTTTCCACCAAAGAGTAGCATGTCCTTTCAAACTTTGTCTATGCTAACCTCACCCAAAGAGGATCTTCAATTTCTTCCAGCTCAAAGAAATCTTCAAGTTCACCAATCCAGTCAATCAAATTATCGAGCTTCAAAGTACCAGAGAAAGTAGAAGCTTTCATTCGGTAACTATTACTTAACCGAGCTCCAGATCTATGCTACCAATTAGTTCTATCCTCATCAGATCTATCGCTCCGGTCATCACCGCTAGATCCAGTAGCTTCAAAGTCTTCAAAAGCTTCCTCATAACCATCTTTAGTACCAACATTCTAAGGTACACTAGTAACAGCTCTCATGATCTCAGCGAACATGTCCTTCTTCATCAACTCCATCTTAGATCTGAAATTTGATTTCACCTTCTCTATAATCCTAGATTCCATAGTATCACAGAGATTTGTAATCACTCTAGGGTCCAATCTTCTTGGAGGCATCCTTAAAGATAAGAGAAACCCTCTACAACAAACCCTACACCGACCACCTTGTGACAATCTCCAAGCTGTATGCAAGTCATATCAACTTGCCACCTCACACAAACAACTAGGGCAAGATTCCATAATTTCAGTGCTCCAGATCTGCAACTCAAATCATATGATCTCTTCGCCAACAAGATCAGCCTTGCTAGGTTAACCTTCACTCCACAAGATCAACCTGACTCTGATACCACCTGACACAACCAAGGGATGGTGGATCCAATTAAGGAAATTGCAAACCTTGCAGCTTCAGAACAACACTGTGTAATAACACTACACAACACAACAAGATATGTTTCAAAACATATTTTACATTAACATGCCCAGCTGTAAGGCCTTGCTGGTTAGGGCCAATTACAGTCAAGAAGTAATTCACATGTAAGTTTCAAGATGTTGATATTTATTTTATAATATATATAAAATAGGCCAAGAGATATCTTATTTGAAATGCCTATTTTACATCATATTCACCCAAAGGAGGTGTAATACGCACCTCAAATATGGCATCTCTCAACTTGCATGCACGCACACGCACACACACACACACAAGCTAGTAGTAGTTGTGGTGTATAAAAGATATTATTATTTTAATGTTAATATATTAATTTTTATAAATGGCTCATATAAGACATATTCAAAAGTTTTAAAATAGCAACCTCGAAATTATATAAATACCACTTTATTGTAATGGTGTAAATACATTACAAAATATTCACTGATGAGAATGGTATTACAATCTTTATTTTCATAGTGATCATGATATACTTCATCTATGAAACCTGGAAATGCAACTACTTTTGTATATGTCTCCTTAACCTATTTCACAACATCTTTCACTTTCAATATTTCAAGATTTTCAACATAATCAATAAATAATCTTGTGTTTTTGATATCTTGAAGGATTTTTTTGCAACACTCTATAATAGATCTTGCACATTTATTAATGTTTGTTTGAAAAAAATCATTTGAGTTGACAAAGCCATTTGGACTTGCAAGAACAATTTCTAATTTATTTTTTAAAAGATCTATAGTTTCAATTATTTTCGAATGATAAAAAAGTAAAATGAATATTTCGGATACAAGGTAAATAGGTTTTGAAGGGGTTCTAAAACCCTTTTTACAAATAGATTTTGAGAGGGATATCAAACCCACCATAATGAAATAGTTTCCAAATGTATAAAACTCTGAATCAAAAAATAACTAGGAAAGAAATAGCATCCTAAAAAGATAAAATCACACAAAGCACAAGATGAAAAATCAACAGGCTAAAGCAATACAACTCAAAGGATAGGGTTTTCAAAGGCTCCCAAGTAACCTTAAAAATAGTACACAATGGGTTTTAACAAGCACTCATAACTTGAACAAACATGGGTTTTATCAAGGTTCCCATAACATTTAATAGGAGAAATACACAAGGGTTTTCGAAAGGCTCCCCCATTCTTCAAAAAAGAGAACTTATTCCCAATAAAACATTCACCTACATCACTACACTCCACCTCAATAGAGGAAGCACCGCCTGTATAGGAACAATAAGAAAAGGAAAATTAAGGAGAACATATATCTTCTTAGCCACATAGAACTCCACCTCTAAAGGAATTCCCTCCACCTTTTAATAGGAAACGTAGTCAAGACCGAAAAATTAGTGGAATAGAAGGATTTGAGAACATCAAAAGTGGAGGAGAGGGAGAAGACACATTAATGCACTTTATTTTAAAACATTAACATTCTAAATCCACTATAACCACTACAACCAAAAACATATCACTATCTACACTAGAGAAAGATGCCAAGGAAAAGGACACTAATAATAGAAAAGGATGGGGAAAGGAAATGAACACATTAAAGCCCATCCTCTATAAACACCCATAATCTTCCACAATCCACAACTCTACAACTAAAAGCCAATCACCTATAAAAAAGAAAATTAATAGGGTTGAAGGAGCCGAATGAAGAGAGAGGACGGGAGAAGGGATGAGAAGATCAAAATATATCCTCTTAAAATACTCACACTCATATACACATAACAACACTTCAGTTGAGGAACTGAACCAAACCTACTTTAGGAATAAAAGCATCAAAGTGTAGGAAACCAAACACAGAAGGAGAAAACAAAAAGGACCAAAATCATCAGACAAAATCAGTCCCAATAAATTTCACCAACCCTACAAAGAGAAAATGAAACAACCAAAAATAGATTCCTCCCAAGACAACAACACACCTCTAGAAGAGGAAAGACACCTAGTACAAAGAAGGAAGGAAGGAGTAAGCCCAAAAAAAACCTCAACATTGAAAAATTCTCACATCCAACCATCCACAAAAATGCTACCAATAAGAACCAATCACCACCTACACATAAACACAATAATTGAATAGGAGCTATACAAAGAGAGAGGTAGAAGAAGGGAACAAGCATTGTAATTGTTGGTGTAATTAATTATTCCTAATTACACTTTACTTAATATTACTTAGGTTAATGCATTGCATAGTAGTTAGTGATTGAGACACCTAGAAGTGTGCACATCTAATAAGCACATGGTGTAGGAGAAATTCCACTTTTGGTGTGATAGTTGTCTCCACATACCTCATTGTGTGTGAGATCCACCTTTCGTGCTCTTATCACATTATCATCCTAATCCAATGCACATACTTTATTGCATATTGGAGGATGATCCACATTTGGTGGACATGTGATTACACCTAGCATAGGTGATTTCTTATCAACTCCTTATCATTCTCTCTTATTGCCTTTCCTATATAAGGAGGCCTATTATGTAATCAATTCACTCATTGGTGAACATCATTAATTCATTGGATCTATTCAATCCATCCTTGCATTCATATTTTCTCTCTTGTGCTTTTCTTCAACCTCTTGATCTTGGTTCAATATTTGCTATTTGCAAATTCTTACAGTAATTTTTCTTTATTAAAGTTCCTAGTCATAAATTTCTAAATTGTATCAATGAAACAAATTGCAAGAAATGATGGTAGCATTTCCATCTTTACGCACTTGAACTCTGACTAATTTTTTCAACATAATTTTCTACACATACGGCATCAAAATCTATATTTATAAAAAACAAGAGTGTTTTCTTTTGCATATATTTGTCAGGGAATGAATATCCAAACCATGAAGAGCTGTTAGATAGACAAAAGAGGCGATAATGGAAGAACATTTACATTCATCATCATAATGCAAAATCAGCCTTAGTTATCTGTCGATGATAAATTATTTGAAATAACAGTGTAAATTTTTCGAGTTAGCAAAATACTATTTGTGCAAACAACTTCTGCCATGTTATTTCAATGCATTTTAGACAAAAATGTTTGTTTGGACTCTAAGATTGATGTTACACGTTATTTATCCATGAATGAGGTAATACTAAAATAGTGTATTGATTTTCCATGATGTTGATGTTAAAGTTTCTGTAGTTTATATTAATTTAACAATTAACAGTAAAATTTAAATCTAATTTATTTATGAGTAAATAAATTTAGAATGTTCTAATTAAGTTCAATTGGGAGAGGACCCAAACTCATTAAAAAAAAAATCAAGTCAAATGACAGTTCAAAAGGAATTTAGGAGAAGTGAATTCAACCAGCAAAATATCCAACAACTAAACTAAGTAGAGTCCAACAACAAAACATGGTGAAAACTAAATTCAAGGAAGCTAAACTTCCACTCCTCATTGAGTTCTTTGAAAAGAAGCCTTTTAGGACTGTCACATTGTTGAAAATAAATATTCAGACAAATAAATTAAAAATAGAACATAAATATAAAGATCAGAAACATAGAGACAGAGACACAACAAATTATAGTGTTTCATCCATTACTAGACTATGTCCACTCTTAAAGTAGAGGATATCAATTTTATTATTTCCAAATGACACATTACATTGTTGCAGCTCAAAGATATATTTGGAATTGTAGTAAAGAGAATATGAAATGGTTTACAACTGCTAGTTGCAGACCAGAAAAAGGATTAGTCTTCACAGACTGACAACCGTTACAGAGAAGCATCGTTACAATCTCCCACTTGACATCCAATCATTCTGGTGATAAGAGCTGCACAAAGATATCCCCTACTTGGAATGCTTATGGCTATGTCATGACAATGCCAAGAGAAGCTCTACAAAATTCAAACTTCTCTCAAGGTACAACCTTGGTGAATTCATCAGCTGATTGACCTTCGTATCAATCTTCTCTAAAGATAATCTTCCCTCTTCAAGAGCATGACAGATGAAGTGAAATCTAGTTTCTATATGATTTGTGTGACTGTGGAAAGCTGAATTTTTGGCCAAATGAGTGGCACTCTTGTTGTCAAAAAATAGAGTAAAGGTGGATTGTTTAAATCCCAACTCTCAAAACAATCATTGTAACCATATCAGCTCTTTAGCTGCCTCAGTAAGAGAAATGTATTCAGCCTTGGTAGAAGAAAGAGCAACAACGTATTTCTTCCGAGAAGTCCAGCTAATTGCTGCCCCAACAAAAGTAAACACATAGCCTATTGTTGACCTCCTTGTAACTGAATCTCCAACCATATCAGAATCAGCATATCTGCAAATATAAGGGGTCTTACTGTTAAAACATAAAAGATGAGAGGAAGTGCCTCTCAAATACTGAAGAGTCCATTGAATTGCTTGCCAATGAGTTTTACCTCGGTTACTCATAAAACCACTCACAACTCCCACTGCATGATCAATGTCCAAACATGTGCTAACCATGGCATACATTAAACTCCCAATTGCTGAAGAATAAGGAATACCAACCATCTCATGTTTTTCTTCCAGAGTGGAAGGGCACATTTTAGAAGACAATCGAAAGTGATCAGCCAATGGAGTGGCAACTGATTTTGCATTTGACATATTAAATTTTTCTAAAACTTTAAGGATATACTTTTCTTGAGATAATTTAATTTCTCTTTTATGTCTATCTCGGATTATATCCATCCCAAGAATCCTCTTCGCTGCCCCTAAATATTTCATTGCAAAACGAAGGTCCAAATGTGTCTTCAACTCATGAATAACTCTCATACTATTACCAGTAGTCAACATATCATCAACATACAATAGCAAAATTACAAACTCACCAGTAGGAACTTGTTTGTAGTAAACGCATGGGTCTAATTCGCAGCGAGTAAAACCTTGCTGAGTCATGAAGTGATCAAGTTTTAAATACCATTGGCATGGAGCTTGCTTCAACCCATATAGACTCCTCTTTAATCTTCAATATAGATGCTCCTTCCCCTGTTTAACAAATCCTTCCAGCTGCTCCATATATAACTCTTCGTCAATATCCCCATGTAAAAATGCTATTTTGACATCAAGTTGCTCAAGCTCAAGGTTCCACGTTGCTACTATGCCTAATACCAAATGAATAGTCTGCATTTTGACTATTGGAGAGAAGATTTCATTATTTAAGTCCACACCCTTTTGTTGAGTGAATCCCTTTAGTACCAATCTGGCCCTATATCTTTTTCGACCTCCATCTTCCTCTTTTATGCGATATACCCATTTGTTTTTCAAGGCTTTATGATTTGGTGGAAGAGGAACCAGATCCCATGTTTGATTTGTATTTAAAGAATCCATTTCATCTTTCATGGAATCCATCCACAACACTGAATTAACATCAGTACATGTGCTTGCTTATATGTTTGTGGCTCTGCCTAATCAGAACACAAGGAGAATAAAAGTTCAGAATCATCAAATTTCCTTGGACGTTTTCTCTCTCTGGTAGACCTCCGCAACGGAATGCTCAGATTATTGTCTACACTGTGAAGAGGGCCAATAACCTCTGTATTTTGAATGCCAGGTGTCTGACAAACATTTTTCTATTTTGGTAATTCAGATTTCATAGGAGGCACACTAGAGGTGTGGAGGACTGTGGAAGTGGGAGTCAATTGGGAGACAAAAGTCTCCATATTTGGCTACCTATTGGTCACGTTCGGTGGAGCAGAGTCCATGCATGACAAGGTAGTCTATGGGGAGTCTAAAGCAAAGGGCACAAGCTGCCCTTCATCTACCCACGATAGAGAATAGGTGGGAGGCAGTGTGTTCTCCACGCACAGGAGGTGAGAAATTAGAGGTGGCAGAGGAGGGTGTGCATGGAGAGGTGTGGGAAACAGAGCCTCTTGCTCTACTCCTTCATCATGGTTGTAAGGTCCAGGCTGCGTAGGCAAAGATGTAGACCCAGGGCCATAATGAAATGGTGGTTGTGTGCTAACCACAAATGGTGTAGGAAACATATGTGTCTGCAGTATTGGGAAAGGCAGAGAATTTGTGGTAGAGGTTTGGCAGGCATTGCTGGAAGGGATAACTGTAGATGGGTGGAATGTGACCCGGGGTATGTTCTGCATATGATTTCCATTATCAGACAAATCAAATTTAATAAAATCATTAGAAGAAGAGTTCTGATTTTGCAAACCGGAGAAAGACTTCTCATTGAATACAACATCCCGACTGCGAATCACTTTCTTGGTGATTGAATTCCAGAGACAAAAACCAAATTGATGCTCACCATACCCCAAAAATATGCATCTTTTGGATTTGAAATCCACTTTCATTCTCAGCTCCTTAGGAATGTGAACATATGCATCGCATCCAAAAATACGCAAATGAGAAAATGAAATTCTCTTACTAGTCCACCTTTCTTCTGGAATATCAAAATCCAGACGTGATGAAGGAGCTCGATTTATTAAATAAACCACTATATTACATGTCTCTATCCAAAATTACTTCCCCAAACCAACATTAGACAACATACACTAAGCTCTCTCCAAGATAGTCTGATTCAACCTCTCAGCTGCACCATTTTCTTGAGGTGTATAAGGGACTGTTTTAATCCTCCGAATACCATGATTTGCACAAAAATTATCAAACTCCGAAGAGAAATACTCACCACAATTTTCGTTAGTAAACATTTAATCTTCCTTCCAATCTGATTTTCCACCATAGCATTAAAACTTTTAAATTTTGAAAATACTTATGATTTCTTATTCAACATATAAACCCAAACTTTGCGAGTGTAATCATCAAGAAATGTGACAAAATAATTATCACCACTGATAGATGTTAGCTTCGTAGGACCAAAGACATCGGAATGCACAAGTTCTAATGGAGAGGATTTCTTCTCATGACTTGTCCTTACGAAGCTGGTGCGATTTTTCTTGCCATAAAGGCAATGCTCACACAATTCCAAATCAACCGATTTAAGACCCAGAAGTTGGTTTCTTCGAAGCATGACTTCAAGACCCGTTTTGCTCATATGACCGAGCCTCTTATGCCAAAGTTCAACATTGCTATCTACAACCACCATGGTTTCTCCCACTTCACCATTGCACTCTAAAGTGTATAAACTTCCAGTTTTCTATCATTTAGCTAAAATTAATTGATCTTTGGACACTTTCCAAGAAGCGAGATCAAAATTGACATTACAACCTTGTGTATATAACTGACTGACTGAAATCTGAAATTAATTGAGCTTTAGAACCCATTTACTTCCATTTTTCAGTGACAATAAAATATCCCCTTAGCCGACAATATCACACTCTTTGTTATCCCCAAGAAAAACTTTACCAAACATACCTTTGTGGTAATTTGTGAAAGCACTCCAACATGGAGTAGAATGAAAAGATGCACCGGAATCGAGAACCCACAAGCTTGAATTTGTGTCACCGGCCCCGCAAGTACCAAAGCTCCATCAATTGCAGCATTAACACCGTCATTGATAACATTATTTTGAGCCTTCTTGTAATTCCAACATTGCTTCTTTGTGTGCCGTGGTTTTCCACAAAACTAGCAAGTGCCATTTCTTCCTCTCGATTTTGAGTGATGATTCGATCTACCTCTTCCATTATTATTATTGTTTCTTCCTCTCTCACAACTTCTACCTCTATTTCTTGTGCTCACAGGTGTTAGAGCATCACTGGACAAGGGTTTTTGATGCTTCCTTCGCATGTCTTCACTAAGTAGTGTGGCTGCGACTTCATCAAATTTCAGCTTGTTCTTGGCTGCTACTGAGGTGCTCACAGCCATTACTACGCCTTCCCAGCTGTTCGGAAGTGAGCATAACGATAAGATTGCCTTTATTTCATCATCTAATGGGATACCAACCAAAGTCAACTGAGTAACTAATATATTGAACTCATTGAAATGATTCGATATCACTCCTCCTTTCATTTTTAGATTGTGTAACTTTTTCACGATAACTACCTTGTTCGATATTGAAGCTATCTCATATAATGAAGATAACTTATCCCACAGCTCTTTCATTGGACCGCCTCTATTGAAACATGAAGAGCACATTGCTTGAGAGTGATAGGAAAATCCTTGCTCTCACTCTCTGATCGATCTTCCCCAACTCTTCATCTGTTAAAGCTCCTTTACCCTTGGTTTTTCCAAGCAATGCGATTGATAGATCCTGCTTGATCAGTAGTGACTCTATCTGCACTTTCCATAACCCGAAATTTTGCCCTGCAAATTTTTCGATCTTCCATTTGTCTGCCTCATCCATGATTTTGATAAATCTTCACTGATTTCCAGAAAATCAAAAACAAGATTTCCCAACTCTAATATCAATTGTTGAAAATAAATCTTCAAACAAATAAAAAAAAATAGAACAGAAATATAAAGATCAGAAACACAGAGATAGAAACACAACAAATTATAATGGTTCATCCATTACTTGACTATGTCCACTCTTCAAGAAGAGGATATCGGTTTTATTTTTTCCAAATGACACATTACATTGCTGCAGCTCAAAGATATATTTAACATCGCAGTAAAGAGAATATGAAACGGTTTACTACTACTGGTTGCAAACCAGAAAAAGGATTGGTCTTTACAGACTGACAACTGTTACAGAGCAGAACCGTTACACACATAGCAACATCTGAACCAGGTCCCTCTTTCATTGGCTGGGTAGCAATCAACTAAGTCTCCTCACGTTTCCTCCTCTTGGTCTTCCTATGCTCCATCTCTTTGTATGAAAATAGGAGGTAGTTGTTTCTATCATGTTCTTTCTGAAATTAACCACTTCAGCCAATTTCTTGTTTATCTGCCTGTGGTTTTCTCTAACATTATTCAAAGCCCTTATCTTATCCTATTTTTCCTCTTATGAAGAAATGAGGGCTTTAAACTCTGGAATTATTTTTTTTAAGTATCAATTTGTTACAGTTTAGAAATGTATTTTATAATCTTTTTATGAATAAAATTATGTGAATGTTTAATTCATCATCAAGAAACAATTATGTAATTTGAAATGCTAAATGACAAATAAGCATACAATTTTATCTAAAAGAAAATAATATTATATTGATATTAATTGTCAATGAGCTAGAGGATATTCCTATACAGACAGAGAGCAAAATTGAATTCAAAAATATTTTCGTGTTATTAATCCATGTCGTTAAGACACGAGACTAATGCTTTCAGGTGCATTTTTCACATTAGTTCAGCCCTTAAAACCCCACAACTTCTGTTTATTCTATGATTTGTGCACATTTTTCTGTTAAACTGATTATTAATTTTAATTCATTTTTTCCTATTGGTTGTGCTACTCTTTCCCAGTGGTATTTTTCTTTTCCTCAATAGAAAATTAAAAGGAAAATAGGAGGGGTATTCAGCAAGATTAGAAAATTGAAAAATGGTATTTCTTTCACTTCCCATGTGCCCCATTTATACTTCCACATGTTGCATACTCATTATATGTGGTTTCATCCCCTGAATTTTTTCTTCGTTCTTAAAAAAAAATTGTTTCCACTCTCACCTGGAATTCCAGTTAAATTGTTGCAGAAACTGTAATAGAAAAGAAGTGGGAAATGCCTTTATTGAACAATACTATTGAGACTAAGGCTCCAGAAAATCTGGTATTGTAACAGAGTCCTTTCTGACATTTCTGTTCAGCAAATAGCTTCAGAACTATCTTTACTTTTTCCCATATTGAAAAATTTGTATTTGTTTGCAGTATTTGTAATGGGGTTATACATGAATAGTCTCTTGAGAGTTAGGTAATCTATCTGCAGGGTTTATTTAGAAGCAATTGCAAGCCTTTGTTTCTTGTCGCCTTCTGCAAAATGTTTGGGAATAGCAGTTTGGACGTTTTCTGCATAGAACTATTCTACCGTTCTCATTTATTTATTTTCTCAATCTCTTTGAGAGATGTTTTTGAATAATATAACATTCCGAAATACATTTTTTTTTAAAACCCAGTATCCCATTATGCAGTTATAATGGTGTACTTGGTCGGTAAAGCAAGTCGAAACTCATAGGGGCAGTACTCCAACATTCGTTTTGGGCTGATACAACCTGTTCAAAAGTGGTTTATTAAGAGTTTGTTTCTATTTTGTGTTAGTAGTCACTTTAAACTGCATTCTATCATTTTAGTGAAGATGGAATGGGCAATCCCATTGCACAGTTTTTCAGCTTTTTGCTCAATTTTAGTTAATGTTAACAAAAATAATATCAAGTATTGCTTTTGTGCCGAGCCATTTCATCTAGGATAGGAATGAATAAGTTCATGTAAAATATTTGAAAAGATTGACTAGTATTGCTATGTCTTATTGTCCAATGCTCATGCTATAAGCTGCCTTTTTAAGGATTTTGCAGTCTTGCCTACTTTTTAAAATGAATGTAATGAAGATTATAACATATTAGCTTCTTAAGGAAACTCTGGTATTATCAATGTGTCACCGAGGTGTTTACAGGGTTTTAGGAATGAGGGTTTTGGAGTTCTCACTTTTGCAAGCGTATCAAATTGAAATGAAGTTTCTCAATTTTTAAAGTTTTAAAAATGTAAGCTAACATATTTTATCTAGATTCTAGCTGATTGGAAGATGTCAACAATCTTTTCTCAAGTACTATGGTCAGAAATATATAGTCTAATATCTGCAGAAGAAATATGATCAATGTCATATTTATGTATGGACTTTCATCTGAGCGGACTTGTATAGGCTTTAAGAATTATGCGTTGGGGTTTATGCACCAGGGTATTCTGGTCAAATACTTAATGTGGATCCTGAATCAATAACATATTCACCAAGAAACACCAGTTTATTGATGAGGAAGTGTAATCTAGTTGTACTCTACTTCTTCAGGCAATTCTCGTATTATTAGTGTGTCACCAGGGTGTTTACAGGGTTTTGAGAATGAGAGGGTAGGGAAAGAATGTCCCCTTCCTGTCCACATTATTTTATCTTGTAAATGTTTCCTGGGATGCTCCTCTTTTTTGGGGATTTTGTTGGGACGGCTCACTGTCCCTCATGTCCCTGTGAGCCCTGGGGAATTTAGGATTTCCCTGACAGAATTCAAGTTTAATTTTGCAAAAGAATTTTTTGATCTCATTTTTTAATTCATTGTTCCTTTTCTTATCATTTTCTTGTTAAAGATACTGCTTGGATGTTTGTGCAATCTGCCAAACCTTGGAGCCACGAAGGGCTGTAATTAATAGCATGGTTGAGTGGCTAGCAAGTAAAATCTGCAGCAGGACAATAATGGGTTGCAGATTTGGGCTAGATATACGGCAAGTGAATTAAGGTCCAAAATCTGAAATAAAACTTTAGGTTAAATTTCAATTATATGTTTAATATTGGTTTTACTGTGCACAACTATAGATTTAAATATCATAGAAAGTCAAAAGATATTTTGTTTGATATTTGGATTCCTGCCAAAATGATATTTATTTGGTTGAGAAGCAACCTGGTTTCATTTAGTAGAAATCCCAGCTTAATGTGGTAGATACTTGAAAAGATTATTGATGACAGAAAGCAATGTTTCAACATCATCCTCTGTCAAGAATCTGATTTGGATGAATGACTGCAAACAACATGAGAGAAGAATTACAAATGTTTTCTACAATGGTGTATCAATCTATAAAACTATAGCTTATTTTTCCAAGCTGATCCAAACCACATTTTTCTAGCTCTCGTTGCATTATACATTGCTCGTAGTTTGGAGTAGAACTCTCGATGGCCATCAATTTTCTAGCAACTGACTTTATAATTTTCCTCTATAATGTCCAATTGTTATTTTCTGCTCGTGAAATAGTTGATATCTTCTTTTCACTTATTATAAATATTGTAAATATTATTTTATTAACTGTAACTCTCTTGTCCCCCAAAATTTAGGAAATTGTGCCATCCTTGAAATCCTGTCTCCATGTCCTGGTAACTTGGAGAAACATTGGATATTATGTTGATTATAGAAGATCAACTCTCTAGAAGTGACCCATTTACCTTTGTGTGGATGTTATGCTAGTGAACCAATGGCTTTTTGCATATACAAAATCATAACATGGTAAGAACACTGTAAAGAACAAGATAATAGTCAATTGCATGTCTATTTAGTTCTATGAATATGCCTTAGATTAAACATGGAATAATCTATTTCACTAGTAACTAGGTGGTATAAAACATGGATAATGATCTATTTGCTTAAGAATATGACAAATATCATTGCCATAATGTTTGGATCATGACAATTAACTTAGAGAAGTAAGAATCTTTTCTGAAGCTTTCAGAACTTTTTTTTTTCAAGCAAGCAGTTCTATGAACGAGATTTGCTTGAAAATTTTGAAATCCTCACCAACAAATCCACTTGGTATGTACCCTACCATTGTTTTATTTTGCATGAAAGGGCCTCCAATATTTTCAAACAATCTAATGGGTGCATAGAACTGCAACATGTTTTTTGGGGTTTTTGCAATTTCAGGGAAATGAGGGGGTCACAGTCAAGAGTTTGGAATTGAGGGCAAAGAAGTCTCCACACGTATTTAGAGAAGCATGTACACTGCAAGTACTCGAACGATATTAGGTAAGTCGTACTGATTATTTTGATTCAAATTTCAATAATAAGAATATTTGATTTAGCCATTCTAGAATAGACCATTCTTTGACAGCTTGCAGTTTCTTCTATTTGAATGTGAAGAAAAGGAAAATGAAATTCTTTTTGATGATTTCAATTTGAAGAATAGATTATGGAAATTCTTTTCATTATAACTCTTTTAATATTCTTGTAAATTCCCTAAGACACAATGGATTTGCCTAGGCTGTATGGCGAACTTCTGAGGAGACTCCAATGGTGCCAAATAACTCATTAGAAACTTTCGCCACAATTCTCTAGGATAAGAAGCTCTATCTATGATGGATCGTCTAAAAGCCAAAGTGATGATTTGGAGAATTTGATAAGACAAAAGGCTATGTATCGCCCATGCGTAATTAAGAAAAGCATAAATATTGTCCCAAAATCATTTTGATGGAATCTTGATTATAGAGAATAGTGAATAACCATCCATTTTGTTCAAATTAAGGTTTTTTCATTTTCTCTATTCAAAATGCACTGCTTTGTCATTTTGAATAGCACTTTAGTGAGG
This sequence comes from Chamaecyparis obtusa, assembly GCA_027943335.1. Classification (NCBI taxonomy): domain Eukaryota; kingdom Viridiplantae; phylum Streptophyta; class Pinopsida; order Cupressales; family Cupressaceae; genus Chamaecyparis; species Chamaecyparis obtusa. Next base: position 175,473 of record BSBK01000123.1, on the reverse strand, counting down.
ACGTGTCAATATAAATGCCAAACCACAGTCTTCTGACTATCTTGCTTTTTTACAAGAAAGAAAGGTATATTTTTAGTGCAGGGAATAAGTGATTGATTTATTTTAATTTTTTTCTTTTATTTATGGAGTGTCTGAACTGTGTTTGAAGTTGTTTGTTATATGTATCAAAATAGTAAATTTAGTTGATATTGTTAATTATGATTTAATTATAAAATTTTTTGGATCAAATTAAATGAACTATGCTTTTGAGTAATGGTTCACAAGAATTTATCTTTCATGAAAATGAATGATAAACTAAGTATTTATTTCATTTTTTGATGTTCACAGAAATGAAACATTAGATCTTCCTAAAACATTTCCTTGAAGATGAAACTGTTTAACTTGTGTTACTTGTAATAAACCAGAAAAATGGAGCTTGTTAAGATTGTGATACCATATAATTAACTTTTTCTTTTTGATTACTTTGATTTAGAACTATATATTTAAATTATATTTATACAGTAGATTATTAAATATGACGATTAATACGTGTTGTATTTAACTTTTACAAACTTTGTAATTGATCTCAAGCATGTTTTTTTAATAAGTGGGTTTAAAAAAATCACGATATATAAAATTAATTTAGGTTATATATTTTGAGATTAGAATACTTCTAACAATTTATAATGTTAAGTATCATTATTTCAATCTTATGACAACAATTTTAAAGAGAAAAAAGAAATATGAAAAAATGTAGATATAGATTATTCAACAGTTACATAATTTGGGATTATTGAAGCTAATAACATAATAATGAAGGACACTAAGAAGGAGATTTATTCAATAGTTACATGATTTGGGATTATTGAAGCTAATAACATAATAGCAAAGGACACTAAGAATGAGTTTTACTCAACAGTTACGTGATTTGGGATTATTGAAGCTAATAACATAATAGTGAAGGACACTAAGAAGGAGATATTACAATCTTTTATTCTCCTTTTTTTAAATTACATAATACTTATACTTTGGTCTATTACATTTGATGACATCCTAAAACATTGCCCCTAGTCCTACTCTTTGCCACAATGAATGATTATGTCATTAATTTAACATCTCTCTCTCTCTCTCTCTCTCTCTCTCTCTCTCTCTCTCTCTCTCTCTCTCTCTCTCTCTTTCTATGTGAACACATACACACATGTATGTATGTATGTATGTATATATGTGCACGTGTGTACAAACTAGATTTAGATATATATAAATATAACACATATTAAACATGCTATATAAGATGAATATAAAATTCTAAATCATTGAATTATTCTATATTCCAATTCTTTAAACATTTCAACTAATTTATTTATATAACTTGTATTTAAACTTGTATTAATAATTCAACTGAAACTCATCGCAAGTTAAAAAAAGGATTCTTAAAAATATGAGATTTATAATACATCTCATAGAAGAAAATTATTATTATAATATATTATAGTTTTTATATAATAATTTATATTCAATGATATCTTTATTTAATAAAAAATTTAATACATTTCTTGCATATTAAGTCATTTTGTATATCTTTCGTCTTCTTAGGGAGGTCGGATGGCTTCCCTTAGCATATTTTCTAAATGCTCCCTCCTTGTAAACTATCTTACTTATTTTAATGTTTTAGTAGCTTCTACCATTTTATTATTATTTTTTAACAAGTAATAAGTATATTAATAGCATATCATAATAGGTGTGATAACAAAATAATCTTCTTTTAAAAAGAAGTGTGGAATATTTTTGAAGGAAAATGTAAGGGCCCAATGAATATATTAAGGAACAACTATCATTTCGTAATTGTTTGATGTGATTTTCCTTGATTTTTATTGTCATTATTGCTATATTAAAAAATAAAAGTTGGCTAATGCTATCGATTTTATAATTAGAATCTAAAATGGGAAATGGAAAAAATGGTTAGTGTTCTATAGCTTCACAAGGACATATTAATATTTTTTGAGTAACTCAAATATAGTCGAGGAAATGTGTTAAAAGGTGGTAAGTGACTACTAGTTTAGAATTGAAGGAACAAATTAAAATCTAAATAAATGCTTTGGCCAAAAAAGTTAATTCAAATTAATAAAAAGTTAATCGTTTGAATTACAAAGATTTAATTCATGGGTAAAAGAGTTTGTTATTTAAATGAAAGGAGATGTGCACATTGACCACAAATTGCTAGACATGTGATGATGGATTGAACTCCTCTCATGTGTTAGCAGAGAAAAGCCTATAACCACATGGTAGAGATCTCTCTCTCTCTCTCAGATTATTTCACATGTCATCCATAAAAATATTTGAAGTTATACAATGTATATTGTGAATAAAAAATAATTTATATCATTTATTTTTTTTGCTAATTAAATTTACAACTAGTAATATATATTATCTATATATTTTTTAGTTGTGAATTTGATATGATTTTTCTCTTTACAACTAAGATCCCAATATTCTTTAGTAGTTTCTACTAAGAATCTCATCCACATGCACCTTGAAATCTAGTACAACACTAGTGGTTATTATACTACAAAGATCAAGATATGTGATGGGAAGATGTACCCCTTTTCAAGTGTGTGGTGTAGGTATTTTATAACTAAAAATGTTTGGCATAAAACTAAATACAAGACCCAAACCAAATACAAGACCCTTGCAAGTAGAAATAATTGTCAGTGCCACTCTAAGAGGACAAACATGTCTCACTTGTCCATGATGAAAAATCCACATCAACTTCAATTTGCATGTCCAAAAATTATTTTAATTAAAGAAAGAGTTTTATAGATTCTAAATGTTATAGGTGTAGACACCTAAATTTGTCTATTTAACATTTATTTTATTTTATTTTATTAATGAGCCCAAATAACATTATAATTAATTTTTTAATTAATCATATTTGTTAAATTTATCAATTTATTTAATTAAATAAATTCACTAACTATAGTATTTAAATTAAATTTAAATATTACCCCTCCTAATGTATTAAATTTAATTTAATACACATTTCTCCATATTCCCCCTTTTAAATAAATTATTAATTTATTTATCCCTCACATGATTTATTTCTACTAAACCATGATTAAATTAAATTTTAATTTAATGTAATCATAAACCTAACCTAGATGCTATCCAATACACATCACTTTCTATCTAATAGGTTTACTTACTAATTAACTAAGGCTAATTAGGCTAATTTTTTATTCTTACACCTTTTAGTCCTAATTAGTTTCTTCCACATGTGTGAGCAAATTTCTAAAAATTACCTTTTCAAAAATTGCTAAAAATTTCCTAAACAAAGCTTCTTACATTTTTTATGACACTTCTTACACTTACCCAAAGTATGAAAATGAACTTTTTCTTACACAACTCTTACACACACTTACACGTGTAATTGAAGTACACATTGACCCTTCACATCCCCAGTTGCTCACACATGTGTGAGCAAGTCTTAGACTTTGCATGACTTATGTGTCTCTTTGGTGGCACCTATGTGGATTCCACATAGATGCCACCACACCCCAGCCCTCCAAAATCCTATAAATATGACTTTTGCCTCAAACATATCATCCATCATTTGCATGTAGAATTATAGTGCTAGTTTTCTTTCTTGCATTTTAGAGTTTTTACTAACCATTTGGTAGTTGTTAGATCTTTATTGTAGATTTAGAACTTTGCTTCATTTCATATTTTAGCTTCATTTTATTTATTAATTGCATGTCATTGAGCTTGAGAATTGCTTCCATAGCTCCTCCTTGAGCTTCTTTGACGTCTTGTATTGAGTACATGAGGGTTGCTTCCATAACTCCTCCTTGACTAGTTCAATATTTATCTGGTTTATCTTGCATTCATAGTGGGATCTATGCTTGTGTTGGGAGAGCACACCCACAACCTCTCTAAGATCTTAAATCAAACAAGTCTTGGATGCACTTGCTTCATGCTCATCCGATGTTATGGTGAAAACTCTTATTTTTTGCAAGTTTATGAACATGTTGGATTAGTAATATTGAATATGTCTTTTATTGATAACATTTGCATGTTTGAACTTGTTCCCAACAGGTAGGTTTTCATCATATACATTTTGGCATGCCCGGTGGGACCCACATTCTGATTTTCTAACAAATTATCTTTCTTTTGTGAAAGTTTTTCTTGAAATTTCCAAACAGGCATCTCCGCTCTTCCAGAGCCATATCTCCTGCTGATAGGCATCTCCGCTACACAGGTGTCTCTACCTGTACACAGGTGTCTCTGCCTACAGACATGCGTCTCTGCCATAAAGGGTTTTTCTTCCATTTTAGTTCATTTTAATCAGTAAAACTTGTATTTTATAAAATATGTTATGGACATCTAGGGAGAATGTCTTGGTGGAAGATGGATGCTAGCTTTCTTCTTCATGATCAATCCCTTTCATAAATATTTGTTGACTCTATCTAACTATAAGAAGTGAATTAAGGTTTTGGATTTGAAAAAGATGAAGTGTTTAGATATCTAAAACTAGGTTATAGATATCTAGGGAGAGTGTCTTGATGGAAGATGGATGCTAGATTTTCTCTTGTTGATCCATCAATATAACTAGTATTTTTTTTACTCTAACTAACTATTAGAAGTGAATTAAGGTTTTGGATTTGGAAAAGACATTTTTTAGTAGGAAATGTGTCATTTGAATTTTGGGGGTTACTAGTACGAATGGTCCTTTCAAGAGGTTACATGCATAATATGTTGACATCAAAGATTAAGACAAGATTTTGAAAAAAAAAAAAAGGCTTCTATACATGTAACAAGAGATATTAAATAAGAAATAATTGTCTTTAAATGATTAACATTCTTAAAGAATCAAGATAATAAAAATTTACTTAGAAAATTGAATATTAAAATAAATAGATAAAATTAAAAGAAAATATATTTAATAAATACTTTTCAACTAAAAAAAAACAGTAATAACTTTTTTTTAATTACAAGCTAATTGATTTATTTTCTTATTATTCTCTTCCCTTCAAGTGACCCTTCACCTAATTACTTGCATTGAGAATGTATACCTTTGTTTAAACCAAAGGGTCATTCCATTACACTACCTTACTACATTCTTAATTTCACAGCTGCAGACTTTCCGTAATACTTAAAATTCATCAAATTTAATAATTTAATAAAAAATTCCTACTCTAGAAGTCTAACAGGATTGTCATATTCTGTGTTTACTAATCTATATTAAAACCAGAGAACAGAGCCGTCTGTGTAATACATTTGATCTCACTAAATAGGGTACAGAAACCGAAAACAAGAGCACTCTCATACAGAAGGAAAAGGGACCGAACAGAGATAAAGACCCATTAATGGGACAGGAGAATGAAGACGCCCTACAGAAAAGGGCAAAGAGCAGAGGGTCGCATCAAAGAGAGGGCAGAAAGACAACCAATAATGGAGAGATGACTACACCAAATGACATAAGGATGAAAAGCTAAGGGAAAACACAGAGAAATTTCATAAACATGTGATATTAGTTAAGTCTTATAAGTCCATTACTGCAAAGATAATAAGGTTCAGTACTGAGTACATTATTATACTAAAATGATAGCAGTCTGATAGCTCCTAACGAGTCTAGGAACAAAACCAACTAATTAAGGGGATCACCTACGAATAATGATAATTTCATCCTCAGAGGCCTCATTTTCATCCCCACTTTCCACCATACGCATCTTAGCTTTTCCTGTGTACACCTTCTTGGCCGCTTCCTTGAATCCCCAACTATTTTAATAACAGAGAGTGGAATGATCTAGAAGTTAACTAAATCCTCATCATTATAGGAAAGAGGGATATCATATCCCTCTGCCTTCCAGTAATCCATGACCCATTTGGAATTTAAAGAAGAAACATGACCAATACCGTGCATGAGGAAATGTATATTCCTCTTCATAGCTGGCTAATGAGACTTAAATAGTTTCCTGTTTTTGAAAAACGTAATGGGCCCTCAAACACAATCATGCAACTTATCATCAATACTATAAATTAGCCCTCATGTATACCTCAGGGAAGGGAATATGCAATTTATCGTCAATACTATAAACTGCCAGCTCTAATCCCTTCAATATTTCCTTCACAAATACATGACGGACAGCTTGATAATGTCATCTTTTGGGATGTTAGCTAGAGTCACCAGGGAGATAAACATACCCTACAATCTCCTCATTCACGGAAATTGTGAAATCATTATCAAAGTAGGTATCCCCCACGAGACGTTGAACCGCTCTTCTGGTGGCCTCCTGGAGGGGATTAAGAATGTGATTCCACCTTTCCGGTTTAGTATATCCAACGAAAGTTGCCTGCCTATTATCCCTAATATTGAAAGTGGAAACATTGGTTTCTATGGTGACCAAAACCAGTCTCTCCACTTACCCAAGAATATGCCCAGTAAGCCAAATTCAAGGAAGATATTGTAAAGAGAAACACCTCTCATGTTTTATATGTTCTACGGTGCTGTTTAAATCAGTTTTTTGCTTAAATTTAAGGAGTATAATGTTTCCATGCAAAATAAAAATTGTAGGAAAAGACAAATTTAGAATCTTTTCTTATTTTTGTGGAGCAGCTATTTTTTAGCAAATGACAATAAGCTATGGGAAAAATGAGGGGCTAGAAATAAAAAGCAACACATGTCTTCACCATTTTTTTCATCTCTTTTTTATTTGCCTACAATTTAGTTTTCAGATTTATTTGCAATAAAAATGACTCAAAATTTGATTTAAAAATAATATTTAAAACACTGCAGAAAACATTACTATCCATAAGGACATACGGTCAATCAATTGAATAATGAAATAAAAGATCTAGATAATTTTGTATGTTGAGGATCTATGATAACAACCATCATGGTACAATGAAGATAGCTTTGTGAACCCTATTTGATGGAACAATCATTGATATAACACCCATCAGAAATGCTAAATGCTGACAAGGAGAGCAAATGGCCCAAAAATTAATAATTAAGTACTTGTTTGGGTGCTAGAATACCAAATGCTAGATGACGTCAATTCTAGAAGATGCTGAAATTTTGGAAGATACTTATCCTAAAAATGATTTCCGGAATATGAGCTAGACCCGTTTGGTTCACTTGGAAGATGACTGAGAAGATGGCACAAAATCAACCCAGGAAAGAGCACAACTCCTTTGGAAAAATCCAAGACGTAATACTTCACAAACCCAATAGCCCATCCTCCTACCAAAGAAATTTTAGTCCCAATCACCATATCAGTCCCCAAATACTCTTTCAAAAATGCCTCCACCATGATGCACGGATTGGCTGTTAAAACATATTGCTTTCCGAAGGAATAAAACAATCGCCATGACTCTGGATGCATATCCTCCGCATAGAACTTCAGAATAATAGCCCGGGCAATGGATTTGATGTCTGAAACTTTCGCTCCCACATAAGTGCTAAAAAATAGCACTTGAATGTCCGCAGCCTCGAGACAAAATTTAGAATTGGAATTCAAAATTCCAATTCCACGTATTTGGGTGGAAGATGCATATGCCTATTTTGGGGCAAAATTCAAATTTCAAAATTCCAATTCCAATTTTTTTGGATGGACACAAACATGGAGGAAACAAAGTTGGGAATTAGATAATGCTAATTCCAGGCATATTCTAGCAACCAAACGAACCCTAAAAGGCTAGAAATCCTATGAAAAGATGACAGGAGGTAAGGATATTTAAACTCAAGATAAACGCCAAAATAAACAATAATTTAAAGCAAGACCAGTTTAGTAACTCATAGGTTAGAGAGTTAAAAGACCCATTAATTAATTAAATATTTAATTAGATAATTAATCAATTAATTGGCTAACTGATTAATCAATATTTTATATTATTGAGTGCGGTTAATAAATTGCTTAAAAATATAATTAAGTACTTAAATAATTAATGGATGATTTAAATACTTATTTAATTAATCACTAATATGAATAATTATTCGTGTACAATTGACTAATCAATTAAATAATTTAACTCCTTAATTAAAAGTTGGGTAATATAATAAATACAAATTAATTAAATCATTTATTTATATTTAATCAGCTAATAAATTAAATAATTAGTAATAAGTTGATCAATTTGTTTATTGGAATAGATTAAATAATTAAGATACTTGAGGGAGCTGACAAATAAATAAGTACATATTCAAATGTTTATATATATATATATATATATATATATATATATATATATATATATATATATATATATATATATATATATATATATATATATATATATATATATATATATATATATATATATATATATATATAGTTGTGTCAAACTAGAGGACATTTTTAATGGTTCCGGCCGGAACAGGTTCAACTGGATAGGTTTCAGCTAGACATATGTGGTGCACATGAGGTGCCATGTGGTGTCAATGTGGCAGGGGAGTTCCAGTTGAAACAGTTTCGGTCGGAACCGTTCCGACTGAAATCATTCCATGAAAAACTATATAAACCCCAAAAATGGGTTGGGTGGCTTATCTATGAGACTGTGTTTGGTCACTGATGCAAAGGCTTGAAGAACTCTACAAATTGGACAACAAGACTCTACACCTTGTGAAACAATCCCAAGGTCTCATCGTGTACCCAAGGGAATCCACTTGCTCCAAGAGGGCAAATGACTTCCAAATGACACAAGGCCAACCACAAGACTTCCTAGGGTCCCAAAAAACCCCAAAAAACTTTTCTTGACTGGTTACAAGTTCCCTTTAAGCCACTTGATCAGATATCTCAAAATGAGTTACTAACCCCAAGCAATCTTGCCTAGTAGCCCTGTGTTTCCTAATTTTTGGACTTTTGGACCAGACTTCACAAAACATTTGAAAATTAAATTATAGATTCAGATACCCATTTTGAAGTTACACAACATATGTTAAAATGGATTATTACTCTTTTGGACCAACTGTGCATAAAATTGCTGACTCCAGTATTGCCACTAGGCCTAATTGGGCCACTTTACAAAGGAACTACCAAAAATACTTATCCCCAGACACTATAAATTTTATCAATCCCTATTTATACCCATATGGTCAAACTCAAAATCCCTCACCAAATGGCTCCAAAAACTAGGGCCTTCTAGAAAATGACCCAAAACTCACTTCTAGAACCCCTCCTTCAGGATTCACAACTTGTTTGACATATAATTTTTTTGTCTCAAACAAAAACATGCCCTCCTTAAGTCGGATCTCTTGCTGCTACACTCTAGCAAGCAATTTCTTGAGGTTTTCTTCACTATTCTTGGTGATCACCATATCAAATCAACTCTTCTGCAACATATAATGTTAATAAAATGTTTTACATGTTAAATATGCATCATTCCATGAGAAACAGAAATCACATTCATAGAATGATGCTTTCACATTGAAGAATTTATCAAAACTACTTAAGAAAAATAGAGATTTAGTGAGTACAGTCAATCCAAATTGATTGAAATGGAAACAATAATACTTCAAAGCATCAACACATGTCTTATACAACCCTAATATATCTTCCAAGCATCAACAAAATGAATGGAATGAAATAGAGATCAAAACATGCAATGGAAAGTTATGAAATTCTGAATTTTATTGCTATTTTGAGTAGAAATCTATACATTTCATCTCCAGTCCGTACCATTCTCTCTTCCAAGCATTAAATAAAATTCCTATCAACTTCCTCAACCAATTTGGGTTGGTTGGAAGGCTTAGTTAAGTCTAAAAACATTAAAACACCATTTTCCGTCCTAAATGCTCATAACCGTTGGAATTCAAATATTTGAATTTCCAACTTACATTTGATGGCATATTAATATTAAAAACCTATTAACTTCTATCCCAATTAATTTATTATTTCTTCTAGGACCTAATTGACTCCCCTAAACAACTTTAGATCCCATTTGGCACTATTGGCCACCCTTACATTGTTTTGGTCCTAAGTCCTTTGCCAGGACTTCTAGAACTTATAATATTTAAATTAAATTGTTTATTAGATATTGCCATTATTGGCCTCAATATATCCCAGTTTACTTTTAGGAATTCTTTAGATCCACTACCTCCATTTGGTTCCAAGGTGGACTTAGGTTTTTGGAGAGGTGCTCCTACACCATACACCCCACCTCCAAAATGACTCTTGTCCCAAGAGTGAAGGAAAGATGTCTTTTTGCCACCCATTCTCCTAGATGGATGTTTGCAACTCTTCATCTACAACCTAGCACCCTTCATATGAGTGGTACCTGCATTCAAAGCATTAGAAACAAAAGAAAAATCCTTGTTCTTGTCACCACCCAAGGAAACTTTGTTTATTGCTGATTGAGGATAGTCAACTTGTGGCTGCACAAATTGCCCCTTCATCTTTATCTTAGGATCAATTAGACCCCTTCTATTGTTCTCAATGGTAATGGCACTATCACCCTTCCTTGGTGATACCATAGGACACCACATAGTCCCCATCATAACTCCTTTATTCTTCTTTGTTTTCTGCTTAATAGTCAATGCATTGTGACTGTCACAAATTTCTGATTTCATGACCAGCAAAGTGGTCCTTGTCTTATGATCTGATGCTACATATCCCTGCACTTCTTTCCTCTGCAAATCAACATAAGTCTTAGAACCAAACACAATTATGTTCCTACTTTCATTAGCAACACGGTTGGGTAGGGGTGTGAGAGTATAAGTCTTTCCATCCTTGTGCACAACATAAACATTTTCCAATCCATAATGAATGGTTTGCCTTGAGGCTTGCCATGGTCTTCCCAAAATGACATGACAGCAAGTCATAGGGACCAGATCACACAAGACCCTATCATTATATATCCCAATAGAGAAATCAACATATGCTTGTTCCTTTATGACAATGTTTTGATCATTACTGACCCATGATGCTCTATATGGTCTATCAATTGGAAATGTGTGCAAATTCAGTTTATTCACCATCTCATAAGACACAAAATTATCAAAAGAACCAGAATCAACTATCATCTTGCAAACCTTACCATAACTTTGGCAATTGGTTCTGAAAATTGATAACTCTGATTTGTTTTGTTGTTGCATGTATGGTCCCTTCCTCACCATGAGAAAATATCCCTCTGTATAAGGTTCTAGAATAACATTTTCTTCTTTGTCTTTGGTATCTTCCTCTTCTTGAGCTATATTGACTCTCCTTTCATTCTTCCTAGCCTCTCTTTCAGGACATTTGTAGAATGGATGCCCTTGTTCACCACACTTGTAGCACTTCGCAAGAAAATTCTTTCCTCTAACATCCTTTTGTTCTCCTCTCTGATCTGAGATTTTCTCTTTTTCTTTCTCATTTTTCCCTTGGCTTGGATTCACTCCCTTGCCCTTACTTTTTTGTCCTCTTGGATTACCTTGCCTCTCTTGCCTTCTCCTAAGCTTATCCTCAGCTTTCATAGCCAATTTGAAGCACTCCTCCAAGGCTCTAGGTGTATCCATGCTCATCTCATCCTGGATATTGTATTTCAATCCTCTAAGATATCTAGCCACCTTCTCTTCCACATCTTCATCATGAGATGCCCTGATGTCAAGCTTGTGGAATTGCTCTGTATACTTTGAGACATCCATGTCCTTTTGTCTCAGTCCTTGCATCCTCTTATATAATTGAACTTTTTAGTCATCAGGAAGGAAATTTTCCTTCATCTTCTCCATCATTCTTGGCCATGATGAGATCTTAGACCAACCCTTCTTCATCCTATTATCTTGCAAGTTATCCCACCATAATAATGCATGTCCTTTCATTCTAGACTTAGCAATCTTAACTTTCATTCTATCTTCAACATCATCAAAATCAAAGCAATTTTCAAGAGCACTGAACCAATCCAATAAAATTTCATCATCCATCCTTCCATCATATATAGGAAGTTCAAATTTTACCTTTGAGTCTCCAAGCTTTGCTGCTTTCAAGATTCTTTCCAATCTTGCATCCTCAGGATCAATAGGTTCATCTCATGCTGCTGCAAATATTTCCTCATCTTCATGGTCTTCTTCATTTCCTTGTTTGTCCACAAGGTCTATCAACCTCTTTAATTCTTCTCTTAACATTCTATTGTTATCCATCTACTCTCTTACCAACTTAGCAAGTTCAGCATTAGTCACCCTCTGTGGGATCTCTTCTCCTCTTGACATCTTTGAAGCAAAGATCTCAAAAGAAACTCCTCAAAACTTCACCTAGGATGATCCTAGGCTCTGATACCAATTTATGTAGAGGCTTTAAGAACTCCACAAATTGGACAACAAGACTCTACACCTTGTGAAACAATCCCAAGGTCTCACTGTGTACCCAAGGGAATCCACTTGCTCCAAGAGGTCAAATGACTTCCAAATGACACAAGGCCAACCAAAAGACTTCCTAGGGTCCCAAAAAACCCCAAAAATTTTTTCTTGACTGGTTACAAGTTCCCTTTAAGCCACTTGATCAGATATCTCAAAATGAGTTACTAACCCCAAGCAATCCTGCCTAGTAGCCCTGTGTTTCCTAATTTTTGGACTTTTGGACCAGACTTCACAAAACACTTGAAAATTAAATTATAGATTCAGATACCCATTTTTAAGTTACACAACATATGTTAAAATTGATTATTACTCTTTTGGACCAACCATGCATAAAATTGTTGACTCCAGTATTGCCACTAGGCCTAATTGGGCCACTTTACAAAGGAACTACCAAAAATACTTGTCCTCAAAAACTATAACTTTCATAAGTCCCTATTTATACCCAAAAACAAAGGATTATGGTATTTTTTTTCACCTGGAAAATTCCCATATGGTCAAACTCAAAATCCCTCACCAAATGGCTCCAAAAACTAGGGCCTTCAAGAAAATGACCCAAAACTCACTTCCAGAACCCCTCCTTTAGGATTCAAAACTTATTTGACATATAATTTTTCTATCTCAAACAAAAACATGCCATCCTTAAGTCGGATCTCTTCCTCCTACACTCTAGCAAGCAATTTCATGAGGTTTTCTTCACTATTCTTGGTGATCACCATATCAAATCAACTCTTCTACAACATATAATGTTAATAAAATGTTTTACATGTTAAATATGCATCATTCCATAAGAAATAGAAATCACATTCATGGAATGATGCTTTCACATTGAAGAATTTATCAAAACTACTTTAAAAAAATAGAGATTTAGTGAGTATAGTCAATCCAAATTGATCGAAATGGAAACAATAATACTTCAAAGCATCAAAACATGTCTTATACAACCCTAATATATCTTCCAAGCATCAACAAAATGAATGGAATGAAATAGAGATCAAAACATGCAATGGAAAGTTTTGAAATTCTGAATTTTATTGCTATTTTGAGTAGAAATCTGTACATTTCATCTCCAGTCCGTACCATTCTCTCTTCCAAGCATTAAATAAACTTCCTATCAACTTCCTCAACCAATCTGGGTTGGTTGGAAGGCTTAGTTAATTCTAAAAACATTAAAACACCATTTTCCCTCGTAAATGCTCATAACCGTTGGAATTCAAATATTTGAATTTCCAACTTACATTTGATTGCATATTAATATTAAAAACCTATTAACTTCTATCCCAATTAATTTATTATTTCTTCTAGGACCTAATTGACTCCCCTAAACAACTTTAGATCCCATTTGGCACTATTGGCCACCTTTACATTGTTTTGGTCCTAAGTCCTTTGCCAGGACTTCTAGGACTTATAATATATAAATTAAATTGTTTATTAGATATTGCCATTATTGGCCTCAATATATCCCAATTTACTTTTAGGAATTCTTTAGATCCACTACCTCCATTTGGTTCCAAGGTGGACTTAGGTGTTTGGAGAGGTGCTCCTACACCAGTCGCCCATAGTTCCGGCTGAACCTATTTCAGCCGAAGGAGTTCTGGCCAAACCTATTTTGGCCGAACCTATCTAAGTGGCATCCCATGTGGCAGCCAAATAAGCAAAAAAAGGTGAGTCTCATAATTTCTCACTTTTGGATCTGAATTCTCTATCAAAATTTAACTTTCTGTAAAATCTAAAAATACCCTTTTGTAGAGCTCGAAGTCAAGATTATGGTCATGTAATTTTTATTATGTTTTGATTTCATATAATATATTATAAGTTGAAAATAATTCAAGTCGATATTTTAACATTTAAGAACACGCTGGTTCAAAAAAAAAAAAAAATAACAAATCATATCAGAAAAATTTAAAACTTATATTTAACACTAGAGGAGAGAGTCCTCTTCAAGAATATATAATTTTTTTTTTAATGGTGTAGATTTGATAGGGAAAATTTGGTGGGAACAAAAAACTATTGATTTCGGGTAACACTAACTTTGGATAGTTATAACAGATAAAATATATACCAAAATCTAATCTTTCTTTTTTTATGCACAACTATACATGTCATCTAAAATATATTCTGAAATCAAAGGAAAAAAATATTATTTGCATATAGTTTTTTGGTGGGAACTAGACCCTAGATTTTCAACATATTTCAGCAATAAAAAAATGGACTTCAAAAATTAAAAAACTATGTCAATTTTTGTTGAATTTTTTTTTTTAAAATTATAAACATAAACTTCATCAAATTTTACACATTTCATTAGTTTACATTATCTTCAAATTCTAAACACAAATGCTTCTTTTATGTCGTTAAAGTTGAAAAATTTGCATGTTGTCATCCTTTTCCTTTATAAAAGTGTGACATAGGTTTGTACTTTTACCCATATATATATATATATATATATATATATATATAACAATGAATACTAACAAACAATTAAATATAACAATCAAGTATGTGTGTGTGTGTGTGTGTGTGAAGAGATACAGATAATTTTGAAACAGAAGTAGGAAAACAGATGACTATCAAAAGCCAATAATGAACAAAAAAGAGAATCAGACCTTAATAGAGGTGTCAGAATAAAACATATTTAATGTTTGTTCTTGAAAGGTAATTTGGGATAAAATTTCTTACTTTAAGGGATTAATAATTTGTTCATGATTAAGCTTCTAAAGACTTGTGGGATCGGGCCAAACTTCTTTTATATAAACACCATCTGCTCATCTATTTTCCAATTCGCTAACTTAGATTTATTACCTTCTCTATATATATGCTTGAGTTCTTTCTCTCTAAGGAAATTTAAAAGGTTAGTGGTCGTTTCTAAGGTGGAATTGAGTTGGAAATTGAGTGTAAAACCAATTCTAATTGCATTGATAATGACTTGTGAATCTCCTTCAATTTCCAATTTTTTTTAATATTCAATTCTTTACATAGAAGCAAACCCTCAAGAAAGGCCTTAATTTCTATCATATCATTGGTGATTTTATAGAGAGGTTTGGATAATCTAGCATGTACTTTACTTTCCCAAGAGTGAATGATACAACCAATACCTAAATTACTTGAGTTTCCTCTAGAAGCTCCATCAAAATTTAATTTAAGCCATCCTAGTTTAGGGACTTGCCACTTAGAAGCAACTCTTTCTATTTTCGTCTGTTTACCTCCCTTACCATATTGAGGGGTATGATAAGACCAAACCATTTTTATTGATAATTCCATCCTAGTGAGAGAAAATACCTTCCACATGCTATGAGTTTTTAAGTCTATTATTGATGGTTTCAACAATACTAGCCTCAATTTTGTTTTCCAAGGAATAAATTTCCATTTTTCTATTTAGGAAAATTCTCTTGTTTCTTTCTTTCCACAATTACCAAACCATAATGGAGGGGGATATTTCCCAAATAGATTTATATAAGTTTCATTTCTTGTTTGATGGCCATGATTTAAGATGGTCAAGTAGAATGTTAGGTATACCTTTTCTCTAATCCAACTTACTTCAGAGCCATTTCCAATATTCCTTTTCGTAGGGGCAATTTATGAGAATGTGATCAACTGAGTCCTCATGATGTTTACAGAGAGGAAATTGGGATGGTCCTTCAAATCCTTGTTTAGTATACCATTATGTTGTTAATATCCACTTTTGCAGGGCAGCCCAAAGGAACGTACTTGTTGTGTTCAAATATTGGTCCACATATTGAGTTTTCTCCAAGTTCTACTATATTTTGTATCCATGTGTGTTGCATTGGACCTCTACATCTTTTATGAGATTAAGCATTTTATTGACGTGTGTTAGCCACTCCTTTCTTACATGTATTGCTTGTGTTTATGGCCAGGTTAATATCTATGTGAGCATGGTTGGATGGGCCTAAGGGTTTGGCATGCTAGGGTGGAATTTCACTCTACCACTATTGGGGACTAATGTAAAGGTGACAAACTTCCTCCAAATACAAGGATTTGGATCATTGAGTTCTCATTTTACTTCTCTCATTCCTTTTACCATTGATATATGCTAGGTATATGCACTAGTGTTATTATCTTAGCTTAGGTTTCTTTTGTATTGATGATATTTATTGATGTGATGAAGAGATCATGGCCTTGATTCATGATATCGAGTACTCCTTCGTGTGGAGCTAAATGTTTACCAGCCATATATTCATGTCATCTTAGGTTTTGGCCTTCGTTCCTTTGTATTCTTAGTTAAAATTCGTGAACCAATGTCTTTGTGGATCCACATCCCCACATCTTGAATCAACATCTTTGACCCAGTGGTCTGAGATATTTTGGGCTTAGAATTATGTTAGTCATGAATCGGCGTATGTGAAAATCGAAACCTATGCCTAGAATCGGTGTCTCTACCTGTGTTTAGCATCTATGCCTAGTTTGGTTTTACTTTTAGTTTTTTAAGACGAATCAATTGTTTATACTTACTTTTCATTTTCAAATCTGAATCAAGTATTTATAGTAAACTGGATTGCTTTCCTGAGGGTTCTTAGATATCTTTCTAGTATTCTCGATTTGAATTTAGGGCTAGGGTGGTATATAAATTGTAATATTTATGTATAAGTTGCATATTCTTCCTTTCTTAAACTTGAAGCTATATTCTATGTAATACTTTCAAGATGTTTGAGAGTGTTTTCAACTCCATAGTAGTTGAAAGAAAGATTATAGATTTGAGAGATTATAGGAAATTTTAGACTTGGAAAATTTCAAGAATTGACATGTTTTCTTCATCATAGTTCTTATGTGCCAACTTGGTTGAGTCCTTCCTTTTTGGTTGAGTCTTCCTCTTGTGCATAATCGTTTGATGATCATTCCTTGTTTTATTATGTATGCTTATGGTTAGTTGGTAATTAACTTATTTGTTTAACTATAATAGGAATATTTTCTTTGGGAGTAAAAGGAATGTTAGTGAGCTAGATTTTGAGGATGGTTTAGTCTCCTCTCTATATAGCCATGATTTCTTTCTGGCCTAGCCTCTTGTGATTCATTGATGTTGGTTGCATCCTTGTAGGGAATCTTGTGAATGCATTTTCTCCATTCCTAGTATGTGATTGAATTCTCTTGGAACCTTTGGAAATTCTTGTTAGTCTTCCAATTGTGCACCATCATGTGACGATTGTGGTGTATTCTCTTCAAGCATGGTGTATCTTGGAAATGTCTAAAGTTATGAGCTGCACTTTGTTACATGATATTTATTTCATGTTTTAAAAAAGATTTGTTGAGTGCATATTTAACCATTTTGTTCCAAGGGTCTCTTGGTGGGGCATTACATGATGGTCATGGAACTCACAACTATTTTGCATGCTCTTCACATGTGGCAGCAATATTTTCTCATAAAACCTTTTGAACTAAAATCAAACCATCAAGGTTTGAAGTATATCTTTTATCAACCAAACTTAAATTCTTAGTAGAGAAGATAGTAAGAGTTAATTCATAACTATGACTTTGAGATACGAGAGAACCTAGTAGTTGAGCACCCTCACTTTGGAATTCTCAAAATATTATGTGAAAAATTCAAAGAACTCCAAATTTTAAGTACAATAGCTTACATGGAAAGTCCTCTACTTATAACTATGTTTTCAAGGCCACCATAACTATGTTTTCGAAGCCACGTCAAAAATCATGATGTTGCATCAACATGATTTTTTCCATGGTGTTCAAAAAGGCCTTTAAAAAGAGCAAGACCAACACTAGTATAGTAAGTCGTGTTTTATTGGTGCATTGATGTGTAATCACAAGATTGGTTTATTTTTAGATATAAAGATGTCATTTCATTCAGTAATGGGTAGTCATCATTAACATTAATAACTATTGGTACAATATTACCAAATATATTTGATATTTTATCAACAAGTGCTCTTACAATTTTACAACACACTCAACTATTGGATCCTTTCTCATAATCTAAACCAAGAACTAGGAAAACTACGTAGTAGATGCATTATTAAGTTGAAGGGACACGATCCATTCAATAGTCTCCATTCTCATCTAATTTCAAGACTCGAGTCCTACAATAATGCAAAGAAAATGAGTTCTACCAATAGGTAAAGATGGAATTGCAAGTTAATCTGAAGGCCCAAAGTACGACAAATTCAATTTTGAATTTGATGACCTTCTAAGGTATAGAGCTCAAATGTATGTTCAGATGTGATACAAATGAGAAACTCGGTATAGAAGGATTTACATTCCACACCATATTAACAGCATCCAAGAATAACAAAACTCCTAGCTGATGTTTAAATCCTTGTACTTTTGGAAGGGAATGAAAAGTGATGTTGCAATATATATCAAAATAATTTCGTCGGGGATTTGAATATCAAAATCATGAAGAGCTGTTTGACACACGAAAGCGACCAAAAGTGACCACGGAAAATGGTTGAATTTGTCATCAGCCATGGCCTTTGTTATATGTCGACAAAACAAAATGTCGGCAAAAACAAAATGTCGGCAAAACACAATGTCGGCAATAAATAATTTGAAATACTACAAATTATATAGAGCCGGTACACCGTACGTAGCAGGAGAAGTCGGTGAATTAAAAGAAAAAGCCAAGTCAAAATTCACCGTTTTGTCACTTTGAATGACAGTTAATCTATATAAACGCATCTTCGAAGTAGAATATTAGAGGTTCCTTAGTTCCTCTTGTTAAGCAACGTAATTTCATGGGCTTACGCCTTTTGTTTATGGTCATCTTCTGAAATGCATGAAGAAAATAGACTGCATGGAAATACCAGAGAAATAAGATGGTATCGTGCATGAAGAGAAGTCTTCGTAGGGAAAAAATTATGTGTTTTGGTTACCCATTTTTCTCCAGATAATCCAGACATGTTTGCAATGGTGGAGAGTGTTTGGAACCAGTCATATTGCTAAACTGCTTTTAAGTAATTTGTATGCATGTCTCATTTTATTTCCTGAATTTTGTTATCTATGAGACTAAGTTAGGGAAGGCATACATGTTTATGAGAGTAAGTTAGTTAAAGCAGTTTAGAAAAATGGCTGGTTCCATACACTGTTTTCCGGTTTGCAAACTTGTTTGGATCATCTGGAGGACCATGGGAAGCCAAACCACAGTTCATATGTCTTTATACATCTTGAGGATTTCACATGCCTCATCTAAGATTCAATATATCCTAGAACTTATAAACAAGTAGTATACATATCTTTTCCATAATTTCATGTTTCCAATAATGTTTTTTCAACTAGATCATACACCCTTTTGGTATACTATGTACTTTTATGTATTATTTGACATCTATAATTTTATGTACCGATTTATTTTGGTTGCATTGTGTCTTAATCTTATATTCATTGCTCAATAGTTTGAGAATAACTAGAGAAGTGTTGACATATTGCGTGTATGTGATAAGAACATGGTTATTGTTCTCTTATGTTCATATTCTATTTGCTTAACGATTGATTTATCAATTTTAATAGCTTTTTCATTTGAACGTTATCATTGCATTTAGTCATTAAACCAAATGACTATAACTTGGAGTAATTTTTAAATGATTTTGTTATGATATTATATTTTCAACATAAGTTATCATTCTTTTTGAATTTGACTTGTAAGTATTAAGGAATAGGTTTTAATCATTGACGACTTTGTAATTTTGGATAACATTGACATACACACTACAATAGAAGAAATTGGAGGATTAAAGTAATAACCAATGAGCTGAAAGGGATGAGTTGTTCTTTTAAAGATCTCTTTAGGTGAACCACCGAGGGAGATATCTTTATAAATGTTCTTCATTTGGAAACTTGGTGTCCCTTGTTGGGCTTGATGAACAACATATTTTTTATGGGTTTGGTATTTTTTTAATTTCCAATCGTATGAGACTAATGAGTATAATGGAGTGCTCTGGCGTGAAGTCCGTATGGCAAAATCTCAGCTTCCTGAAATCATCGAAAATAGTGAAGATGGTATTTGTAACTGAGAGCATTCTTTCTAGGGAGAAAAATGTAGCTTTTGGTTACCCAATTTTTCCAAATAATCCAGACAAGATTGTAAAATACTGCTAGATACAAATAAAGCTCAATGTATGATACAGCGGAAAGAACTGTTGAATAATTGATGGTGGCAATCAATAGCTAGTACTTAAGTATAATCAAACTCGATTGAAATGATTCTGAATAGTTAAGTATCATGATAATGACTCTTCTCATAGGAAATGATCTATGTGAAGTTGTGAAAATAAGTTATCAAGAGATAGATGATTAATGCATTCTTCTTTTATTCTTTTAACTAATTGTTTTCTTTTATTCTATAATACTTAGAGTTTGGTATATGACATTTGATGAGATTCCATGTAATTCTTCTTATATTTTATTGAAGTTAGGTTTTAGTATGGTTTTCTAAAGATCAAGTCAATTGTTGAGCCAAAATTAGCTTAGCAACTATAAATCCCTTTGTCAATATTATCATCAAGTGTTATAGATGTAACAAATCTACAAATGCACATGTTCATGTGCATTAGTATGCATGCACACATTCATACACATGTAGATTCACATATGAATGTGTACATGCACATGCACACACACACACTTACACACATGTAAGTTTCAACACACTCATATGTTAAAATTTCTTTAACTGTTATTTTTTGAAATGTATTTAAGACATAAATCATATCAAATCTAACTAATCTAAAATATAAATTATAATTTATTAAGAAAGATGATTGAAATACCTAGACAATAAATTTAACATCAACGAATTAGGGTATCACCTATGAATATGATGAAAATGAGATTATGACTAGCTTATGGGTAAATGCAATAAGTTGGGTGTCGATTCTGTGGAAGTCTATGGCCAAAAAAATTGGTGCAAGAAACAGGGTTCAAGTGTCCGAGCCATAAATATAAAATAGGCACCTTTTTAAAAAACAGGTGCCCATTTAGGATTAGGAGCCCAAAGCTAAACAAGCACCAAATTTTTAAAAAATGGGTACCTATTTTCTAAAAAATGGGCACCCAATTTTTAAAAAAATGGGCAACCATTTTTTTAAAAAAAGGGCACCTATTTTTTTTAAAATGGGTAACTGTTTTTAATAAAATGGGCACCTATTCTTTAAAAAATGGGTGCCCGTTTCGTAAGTGTATTTTTTTTTTTTTTTTAACCATTTTGCTAGTCATTTTCATAACTGAAAAAATGCGATCATGGTTTTTAGTGTACAATTGCCCATTTCGAGTGCTACCACCGACCCCCTTAGCTATTGTTTTCCTAGTTCCAGGTACATACAAGTATTTATTATTATTTTTGTTTATTATTTATTATTTATTATTTATTAGTAGTTAGATGAGTAATTTTATATTTTCAAGATTTTTTCTAATAGAATATAAAAAAATTGTATTTTTTGTTTAATTTAGTTATTTTTACTTTTAACCCAACACTCGAACTCCTCCAAGAAATAGAAGAACCAAAACTAAGACCACAAAGAGGAGTTGAATAGAACTAGAAAACTCCAACAAGAGGGAGGTATACCCTCTTGATGAAAACAACTGAAACAAAAATGAGAATAAGAGTCTACAACAAAACTTGTCCCCAACTTAACAAAGAAACTATAACAGAAAAAGAAAAAAAGAAAACAAACTCTAGTTGATTATGAAGACTGGAAAAAATTCACCAAAACATGGAAGATTAAGAAAAAATCTAAGAATAGAACCAACTCCCTCATAAATCAAAACCCACAAATATAGCTAAGGACTGCAAAAACCTGACTACTATAGGATAGAACACTGCTTCAAAACATCCAAAAAAAGAAGCAAAGAGCCCAAGAAAAGGGTCATAATCCAACAAAAATAAACCCAAATCCAAAAATAACCTCTCTAACCACAAATCCAAAAGAACTTTGCACAGACCCACCAAACATCCCATGAGAATAGTGAGACCAAACAAACGATAGGATGAAGGAAGAAAAACCAAAACAGTGAAACACCCTTCCAAATAATCCATGGTCACAAAAAGGAGTATATTAGAACGCCCAACTACTACCAAAATATGAAAGTAAAGTGAATAACTAGAAGACTAAATTCACCAAAGAAATCCTAAATAGGTTTGATATGAGAGAAAAATATATTGCCACATGAAACTACAAAACATAGATCTTAGAGGAAATGAAACCCCTTGTAGCAGAAGCCCATGTCACATCCAATGATAGCTTCTATCAATGAAGAAATCTCCATCTCCCTCAAAATATGCTCCTCGAACCAATGCTAGATCCCCATATCCATTACAAAATGGCAATGAGTAGGAGCTTCTCACTAAACACTACATGAGATTCTCTTCATCATCTACATCTCCATCTTCCCCCTCCTCCCCTATATCTCCTTCACTAGCTGAAACCCTAGCTCCTATTTTCTCACTCCTTGCCATTCAAAATGATTTAATAAATTAATGTTAATATTTATGAGTTATAAGAACAAAACTATCCATAAATAGTGAAAAAAAATTAAAAATTAGTAATAAAAATAGTAATTAAAACTATACATTAAATATAATATATTAAAATATTTAATAGATATTTAAAAAAAATTAAACATCATGTATTACATCAACTAATAATATATTAATAGTCATTGATACAAATTTGAGCAAAAGTATAGTACATCAATTATCTTCTAAACATTTGAGTTTGTTTTCTTCAGCCTTGTGTCTAGAAATTTGTTTGTCATTTTTCATTTTTTCATAATAATCATATGTTATTAGTAGCATTATTATGAGACCTTCTAGAGACTTCACATGAGATACTATAACAAATGTATATCATGTTCTCTCTCTCTTGGTCATATATCAAATATAGTGTTTGAAAGGGTCGGTCCCTAAGATTTAGGAATTGTTGATGCCCATGCAAATCTTAATGGTAATTAAAATGTTCTACCCCTTTGTATTGCTATTATTGGAGCCATATTCAAGGATAATTATCTTCAAATGGCATTTTGGAGCAATTGTCAAATTCAACCATGATATATGTTTGTAGCTCGAGTGGTGCACTTCCTAGTTTATAGATAATTTTTAGCACTCCATTTACAAGACCTGCTTGTACCCAAAGATTTAAAGTCAAAATCACCCTTGAATTCTTACCAATCAATTGTTGGCATTAAGCAGGATTTCCACTAGTGACAATACTTATTTGCATTCTGAGTGCAAACCGAGCAGAATAGTGCAAACCGAGCAGAACAGTGCAAACTGAGCAGAACAGTGCAAACCGAGTAGAATAGTGCAAACTGAGCAGAACAGTGCAAACCGAGCAGAACAGTGCAAACCGAGCAGGACAGTGCAAACCGAGCAGGACAGTGTAAACCGAGTAACATTATGTCTACCGAGTCACCAGTATTTACCGAATTCAAAACTTACCGAGTGGTCAGTATGAACCGAGCTTTCACTTCTACCGAGTGCATGACGATGCCGAGTAATGCAGTGGACGCCGAGTATCAGAAAGTCACCGAGTTAGTTTGCAGGAACTGAGTAACCATACTTGGGCCGACTTAGTAGCACTTATGTTTATTTGTCAAGCCGACTTTGTAATTGTAATTGTAATTAATTATTTAGACTTGTATATAAACAATGTTGTAAAATACCAAGATGTATTGTAATGAGTATGAATATGAAATAGAAAAGAAAAGCAGAGATAAGCGAATTACAAAGGGCTACAGCAGTATAAGGAACATCAAAGACAAATTCATCATAGAAGGTGATCAGTACATCAGTGAATCTCATTCAGCAATCCAGTTGCAAAGCAAGAGATCTACTATTTCATCCTAACAGGTGAATCAGTACTAAAATCCTTTAACCGGGTAGACTTAACAGTCTTTGTAAAATCTCTTTACCGAGTACATACTTCTTTTGTAAGTTTGTTAAAATCCTCTAACAAGGTGGACCTAGCAGTCCTTATTGCTCCTAGTAGGGCAAATCATCAGAAGTGATCAATTGTAAGCCTTAACCGGCCAACTTTATACTGCAGTACTAAAGCTTTGTGGGTTTCATCCCCACCCCAGTTTTACTTTCTTTTTGGAAGGTTTCTGGGTAACCAAATCTATGTGTCATTGTGTGAATGCTTTTAAGTTTCATGCTTTCTATATGCATAAGGATAAAGTGAACTATATGTTAATACATCTGTAATTGAAAGAAAATTTGGAGTTACTAATTCACCCCTCCCCTCTCAGTAACTTGGTTAATTCCTAAATATTTCCAACAATTGGTATTAGAGCAGTATTGGTTCTCAAGATAAAGCTTAACTAGCTTGAGCAAAGATCCAGGACAATGGAGGTATTCAAACTGAACAAGGTGATTGAAAATGAAAAGCTAGATCTGAAAATGGCCATAGCTAAACTTAAAGAAGCAAAAGAACATCTTTCCTAATCCCTAAGAAGAAGGAAGGAACTTGCAAATCAGATGAATGATCAGAATTACATTGAAGAAAAGATTGAAGATCTTTTTCCCTCAGATAGCTCAGATGAAGCAAACAATGCTGTCAAAGAACTCCTAGAAAAGAATGGGTCTCTGCAGGAAGAAGTGAGAAAATTAAAAAGAGAACAAGAGCTACACTCAACAAGATTTTGTGAGATCTTAGAACAAAGAAACAAGTTGAAAGATGAATTAGATGGAAGGAACAATGAAGTCCAAAATAAAACCCTTTAGCTAGAAAACCTAATTGATCAGATCTCCCATACAAATGAGGAAATTCTGAATCTAAGATCAGAATTAGAAAGCACTAGAGAAGAACTAAGATCTGAAAAGGAAATCAATCAAAGATTGGTGGATGACCTAAACACCGAAAAACAAATCAATGAAAGAATGCTGAAAAGCCAAGAAGACCTAGATCAGCTGTATAATCGAAATCTTCAGAGGCAAAAAGGAAAAGAAGGACTTGGATACAATGGAGAAGGTGAATCTTCTAAGCAAGGTACTCAAAGAAATCAGAAACCTACTTGTAATCATTGTGGCAAAATAGGACATACTTCAAATAAATGTTGGAGTAATGAAAAAGAAGAATTCAATGGAAAATGCTACAACTGCAATCAGCATGGTCACAAAGCAAATGAATGCAGGGAAAAACCAAGATTCAAAGGTAATTGTCACAAATGCAACAAACAAGGTCACAAGGCATCCGAGTGCAGATCCAAAACATTCAATCCAGCAGAACAAATTATGAAAGCAATGTTTGGATGGGATTACAAAACCTGGTGTAGATGTCATTACTATGGAGAATATGGACACATTGGCATGAACTGCATAAAACATCATTTAAGGAAAAGAGATACTACCGTAAGATGCTTCAAATGCACTAAACTCGGTCACATAGCCAGAAATTGCATGAATGCTAGCGAAGTTGAAGATGGAAAGAAGAATGAAGCAACTAAGGTTAGGAAACAGGTAAGACAAAAGTGGATTCCTAAATCTACCGAGCAAACCAGTCCAAGTAATGGAATGGGTGGCTCTACCGACTCAAACTAAATTCCCAAGAGAGCACTAGAACTGTATTCTCATAGACAAATTTCAAGCAATTCCAGAACTAAATTAAAAGAAAGATCTAAATCGGCATACAAAGATGCAACAAGATCATAGGAAGGTCGGTATCAGTTTTTACCGAGCGAGGTCGGTACTAGTCTTTACCGAGCGAGGTCGAAGCAATATGAATTCTCGAGTTCACTGAGTTGCGAAGTCTTTTACCGAGCAATTAATTCATAGTGGGTGATAGTCTATCAGAATTCATACCCTAATTCGTACTGAGCATTAATGACAGAGTTGTAAACAAAAGGCAAGAAATCAAACTCATTCTTCACCGCGAACCTTTAGCACTTTGAGAGCAGAAAATTTCAAGAGCAATCCAGCGATTCAAACACTTTTGCGAAAAGAATTTTCTGTGAGCTACCATGGCATCATCCAGCACTTCAGTGAAGAAAGGATCAGAAATGATAGTCCAAGGGGAGTGGAGCGCACCAAATTTCAAGCTTGTGCCCGCAATTGCAGCAGCCCTAGATCCGAACGGAGCTCAATCTCAGATTCCTCCTAAGGTACTACTTGTTAACGATATTCGCAATCATTTCAATTGTGCAATTCAAGAAATGGGAAACCTAGAGCTAGATATTGTGCATGAGGAATTGTGTGTGGATGGTATTCTAAAACCTGAGCACAAACATCTGGAAGACAAGGGATTAGTTCACATTGCACATTTACCTTGAAACTTTCAGGAGAAATGGGTTAGATACATTCTCAGCCATGTACATGAAGGCAAGATTTGGCTTGAGCAACCCATAGAGATCACTAAGAAGATGATTCATCAAATCACCGGTC
Source organism: Chamaecyparis obtusa (assembly GCA_027943335.1). NCBI lineage: Eukaryota > Viridiplantae > Streptophyta > Pinopsida > Cupressales > Cupressaceae > Chamaecyparis > Chamaecyparis obtusa. The sequence continues at coordinate 148,837 of BSBK01000123.1, read as the reverse complement.
TTCCCATGTTAAACAAAGCAAAATCTACCAAAACCCTAGGTCGACCAGAACTGGAGAAGAAAACCCTAGCCGAGTGGGACGGTAGAGGCATGAAAGTAAGCAACATTACTGATGCTGAACTAAAGTTTGGTACACACATAATTGCCCATAAGATATACAGTTCAAGTCAACAGAATAGTGTCTCCTGTGAAGCCATAGACCTAGCATACAAAGTGGTCAAGAATAACTTATCATTTGACCTTGCAGATTTATTGTTAAAATAGTTTAACAAGAACATGGAAAGCATTCAAACTTCCAAAAACAATCCATGTAAGTTTGGATCCTTACTGGTCTGTTTATTCTTCTATGTTCAGAAATTCTTCCCTTCCAAAGGAAAAGTAGTATGGAGAAAAGATGTGCCAGTTCTTTATGAGATAAATGAATATATTTCAGAAATGGGTGAAAATTTTGAGAGCATCATGGATAGTTATTTTGAGTCTTTCAAGGAGAAAATGAATGACAGATTTCGGATTCCACAGAAGTTGGTTGAGGATTATAAGGATGATATTTGTTTCATGGTGGACTGTGACAAAGTATACATTCAAGCTGCTAAACTGAGGATTGTACATGTAAAACCTCTTCCTTATGAGGTAAACATTGATGAAACCAAGAATATCATTGAAGCCCTTCTTAATCAGCCTGTTAATCCCAAAGCTCCATATTTTGGAACATATGATGAAGCTAAGATGAGAATTGAATTAAGCATAAAGCTTCCACAGGCAGTAAATAAAGGGAAAAAGAGGATAGCCAAAATGCAAATGCTAACCGAGGACAAAGGAGAAGACACTGAAGAAGAAAAGGAAAAGGATGAGGAAACAGAGGAACCAGAACCTGCAAAGAAGAAAGGACAGGTATTCATCACTAAGGCACCTAAGCCTCCCACTGCTGTATTTACAAGGAGAAGTGCAAGAGGTAAAGCAGACAAGGCAGACAAAGATATAATATTCAAAAGGCCTCCTCTAACCCTTCAAGAGAAGATCAAACTTTTTAGAGAAGGATCAGGATCTGGAGTAAGTAATATAAAATCTTTTAAATATGAAACCAGATCGGAAACAGAACAAAAGGAAATAGAAGATGTTGTCATTGAAAAGATGGGACAGTGGAAATACTCTCCTGATGAAATAGCCCCACAGGTTCTAGCAGCTTTATTAGATCCAATAAAAATGAGATGGAGCAATGCCAAGCAAACTGTAAAAGACATATTTGATCAAACCCTGAGACAGTTAATGCCGAGTTTGAAAAATGATGAAATAAAGAAGGCATTGAAGGAGAATGAAAATAAGATGACACTGAAGTTCAATACTTGTTTGATTCTGATTAACAATATTGAATTGGTTGTGAAGGCTGCAAATGCCACATGGAAGAACATATACCATCTTCACCAACCGAGTATTGAAACAGTTATAATAAAAGACATTGAAGATGACAGTGATGAACAGGAAGAAGCCACTGAGGTAGATGATACTGTGAGGATAGCGGCAGAAGTCATTGCATCACTTCCTACCTCTCCAGTAAAAGTTTCTACATCTAGCCTGGAGACACCTTCAAGCACGGTTGTGACAACTTCAACTTTTGTCCAATCACCTATAGCAACAACAGAAGCAACCACCATTTCTTCTACCGAGTTGCAGTCTCCTACTTCATCAAGTTTTCCAGTAGTAAGTATTCCAGTTTTTGATTCTACATGTGTAAATACTTCAAGTTCTCCAATAGACAGTATACCAGTCTCTATAGCCAGTCCTACTATGTCTACTGTCACTACTACTAAGGCATTAAGTATAGATAAGCCTAAGGCTCAACCCAGTATAAGATTTTTGGGTAAGAATATAGTAGAGGATATAGACCTAGATGAGGAAATAGAAATTCCATTATTGGATTTTGCAAATCTATCAGCGGACCAAATGCAAAATATAGGTGAAATCCTCCAAAGGAAAGTGAAGCAAAAGAAACTTAAAGAGGAGAGAGACAAGGAATATCAAATCATTAAGGATGCTAAGGACATTTTGTCTGAAGCATTAGGTATTAAAGTAGACTCCTCTCAACATGTTTTGTTACAATTAGCAGAAGCAGTAAACAAATACAATGAGGATTCATCTGGGACAGAAAAGTTAGTTGAAAAAGCTGAGAAGAGATTCAACAATAAAGTGCTTGAGCACATTGCTCAGCACATAGCTATTAGTCAAGTGGAATTGTCTTCAGTTTTGTCAAACATTGAATCTTCCTATTCGAATGTTACCTCTCTTTTGGCCAGACTATGCAATGTTGCCGAGTTCACAAAGGATGTCAAGGATAAAATGAATAAAATTGATGAGGATTTGAAGATCAGCATACAGAAGCTGCAACTTGAACCAAGTTCAAGCTCTGCTCATCACATGAAAATCTCATACCTATCAAATACACAGTCAGAACTACTGAAAGAAGACACAAGGATCCGGTCCACACTGCTAGATATTCAGAACATGATCCTTCCCATCATGAATACAATGTATAAGCACATTGAACATTCCAAAACATTGATTCATGACAATCAGTTCTCAATAGCAGATCACATGATTGAACTCTCTACAAAAGTCCAAATTGCAATCCAAACATGCAAGATTCTACAAGAAAATTGGGACAGAACCCTGGCACTGATAATGAAGGTACATTCTGATTTTCTATCAAATTTTGGATTCTCTTTGTAAATCACTTGTATATACACCTTTGGCATTATCGTCAAAAAGGGGGAGATATGTATAGAAGAAAAGAAGAAAAAGTTAGCACATTGAAAGGGGGAGATAATTTACAAAGACAAATTTTGAAAAATCAAAATAAATCTCAGCATGGTTCATGTATATAAGTTTTGGACAATAAGTGTTTTTGTCACTAATGCCAAAGGGGGAGATTGTTGGCATTAAGCAGGATTGCCACTAGTGACAACACTTATTTGCATTCTGAGTGCAAACCGAGCAGAATAGTGCAAACCGAGCATAACAGTGTAAACCGAACAGAACAGTGCAAACCGAGTAGAACAGTGCAAACCGAGCAGGACAGTGCAAACCGAACAGGACAGTGTAAACCGAGTAACATTATGTCTACCGAGTCACCAGTATTTACCGAGTTCAAAACTTACCGAGTGGTCAGTATGAACCGAGCCTTCACTTCTACCGAGTGCATGACGATGCCGAGTAATGCAGTGGACGCCAAGTATCAGAAAGTCACCGAGTTAGTTTGCAGGAACCGAGTAACCATACTTGGGCTGACTTAGTAGCACTTACGTTTATTTGTCAAGCCGACTTTGTAATTGTAATTGTAATTAATTGTTTAGACTTGTATATAAACAATGTTGTAAAATACCAAGATGTATTGTAATGAGTATGAATATGAAATAGAAAAGAAAAGCAGAGATAAGCGAATTACAAAGGGCTACAACAGTATAAGGAACAGCAAAGACAAATTCATCACAGAAGGTGATCAGTACATCAGCGAATCTCATTCAGCAATCCAGTTGCAAACCAAGAGATCTACTGTTTCATCCTAACAGGTGAATCAGTACTAAAATCCTTTAACCGGGTAGACTTAACAGTCTTTGTAAAATCTCTTTACCGAGTACATACTTCTTTTGTAAGTTTGTTAAAATCCTCTAACAAGGTGGACCTAGCAGTCCTTATTGCTCCTAGTAGGGCAGATCATCAGAAGTGATCAATTGTAAGCCTTAACCGGCCAACTTTATACTGCAGTACTAAAGCTTTGTGGGTTTCATCCCCACCCTAGTTTTACTTTCTTTTTGGAAGGTTTCTGGGTAACTAAATCTATGTGTCATTGTTGTGAATGCTTTTAAGTTTCATGCTTTCTATATGCATAAGGATAAAGTGAACTATATGTTAATACATCTGTAATTGAAAGAAAATTTGGAGTTACTAATTCACCCCTCCCCTCTCAGTAACTTGGTTAATTCCTGAATATTTCCAACATCAATAACTCTACGTCAATCTCATTATTTGAACAATCTACTATTACATATGGACACTTCCTACTTTTGTTGCGACACAATGTGCAAGGTGATGCTTCAATGAATATAATATTCTCTTGCTATGATTATAAACATTATCATTTATGGAGAACAAATGAATATAATTTTAAAACTCATCATTTTTTGGAATATTTAAATTGATAGGAGTTCTCATAATAAGAAATTTCTAGTGATCAATTTGTAGATTTGCATCTCTAACAGTTGTCAAAAGTTGACAAAATCTTTGTTGTTGGATGTTTTCTCCATATTGTCTAAATATTTTATCTAAAGTAACCACAATTTTGAATTTATCCCATAATAACTTCACCCATGTGTTTTTATCATATGCCAGTCTATCAGTGCCTTGAGGCAACTAATCCAAGTCTCCAACCAAAATCATAGATATACCAAAAAGGTAATCAACAAAAAATATTTAGAAAATGTATAATAATTTTAATTCAATTTAATATATATAAATTATATTAAAACTGACATAAAATATTTTCCCTTGGTAATAAAATTGAAAATGTACCTAAGAAGCTTATGTTTGCACTTTGTTGAAATCTCTGCCTTAGTTGACAGTCTATGTTTTCTAGTATTTTATGGCCAATGAAGCTCATGCATCAATCCAAATGTATGTGATATGTCCTATCTCTTATTGAAAACTTGTACTTGTCTTTCTCCTTTTAGCTGAGAAAAAACTCTAAATGGGATTCTCATTTTTTAATGAGTTGTAAATGCTCCTATATTGAATGTTTCAACTCTTGTTGGTGCAAGTAAAAGTAGGGGAGAAGGAATATAGATGAGTTAGATGAGATTTTCATATATTATGTAAGCTAATTCTTACTTTGATTATTAGATGAGAAATATGTTTGTTAAATATTTATATGAATTCTTCATAGCATTTAGATGTTACCTTTATGAAATACATTGCACTTTTCTAATATGTTGAAAGGTTATTAGAATGGGAAAAAAGAGTGAATTAGGCTTTTGTATTTTGAGAAGACAAAGCTTTTGGTAGGAAATGTGACAATTGAATTTAGGGGTCACACTAATATAGATGTTCATTTCAAGAAGCTTCGGGGATAATGTGTTGACATACTAGATAAAGACTAGCTGAAAATAAAAAGAAAATAAGGTATGTATAAGTGTGGCAAGAATTATATTTAGATGAGGAATAATCAATTTCTAAAAAAATTTTAAAAAAATTATACTTTTCAATTATTCACATTCTAAAAATTTAAAAAAATTATAATAAAAAAATTACACTTTATAACCCTAAAAATAACTAAAACTTTATAATAGTGCAAACTAATTGATTTACTTTCTAGTTATTCCATTTCCTTCAAAAGATTCCAAATGTTATATTTGAAAGAAAGAAAAAAAAAACACTTATTACTGTAATCACCTAAAATTGGTCTAGTAGAACTTGAGACCCCTTCTAATCAAATCGTCTCTTTGCTAAGAATAATTGTGCAAAGTAATCTTGAAAATCCCCTTTGCATAATTAAATCAAAAAATCAAAAATCTTATATCAAGCTTATACTACGGTCTAATTTCTACAACTTGCATATTTATTTAATTGCTAAAACCTTACTTTTAATATAAAGTTCTTACACTTTTATTAAAAGAACATATTCACATGTGTGCACCTACTTAATCTTGATTAATTAGTAATTAAAAGAGATTTGTGCTTTCAAAAATTGCTATTTTGTCTTATTCTACCTAACATTTCCCTTTTGTCTCTTAATCCTCACTACTAATTTCTACCTAACCTTGCATCTCATTGCATCTTCTTTTGTCTCTTCATCTCAACCACTCACGCTTTTGCCTCTTAATCTCCACCCTTCATTCTTGAGGCAATTCCTTTTAAATGAAGCTCTTCCCTTGCTCAAGAGTCCCCAATCTTTATTCTCAATCTAGATTCTCTTACATTTCTAGCTTTCTTGTTTTTTTCTTAGAATAATCTTGTTATTTGAATTCTTAGCTTAGCTTCATTTCTAGCTTAATCTTGCATTGTTAATCTAGTTTCTTTCTTGCATTGCTTCATAGATTTATCTCTTGCATCTTCATTCTTGATTACTAGTTGCTTGCATATATTTTTAGCTTAATCTCTCATTCTAGCTGGTTAATCTTGCATCTTAGCTTCATTCGTGCACTTTGAATCTTCCATTTTGGAGTAGTCAAGTTACTAATGGTCTATGCCAATTTGATGAGCATAATGAGAAGGATTAAACTCACTTCAACTAAGAAGCTATGAGCCACTTCTTGAAATTTCCTCTTCCATGGATTATCTCAAATGTAATGGCTCATAGAAATGTGTCACACTTTTGATCACACAATTAGCCACAATCTTAAAATAGTCTTCCCCATCCCATTTTTTTACAACACTTTACTAGAAGCAATGCTGGTGCTTACGGAGAAAAATACTTTTATTTTTGTTTATTAAAGTTCACAATAATAATTTTTTGAATTGTATTAGTGAAACAAATTGCATGAAAAAATGGGTATAAAATACTTTTATTTTTGTTTATTAAAGTTCACAATAATAATTTCCATCTTTACGCACTTGAACTATGACTGATTTTTCCAACATAAATTTCTACTCATATGGTATTAAAATCTTACATTGATAAAAAAAAATAGGATTGTTTTCTTTTGCATTTATTTGTCGGCGACTGAATATCCAAACTGTGAAGAACTGTTAGAAAGACAAAAGAGGCCATAATAGAAGAACGTTTGCATTCGTCATCATAATGCAAAATCAGCCTTAGTATCTATCGGCAATCTATTATTTGAAATAACACTATAAATTTTTGGAGTCGGCACAATACTATTTGTGCGATCAACTTCTGCCATGTTATTTCAATGCATTTTAAACAAAAATGTCTATTTAGACTCAAAGATTGATGTTACACATTTTTGGATCCATGAATGAGGTAACTCTAAAATAGAGTGTATAGATCTATCACGATGTTGATGTTAAAGTTTCTGTAGTTTATAATAAATAATTTACTCCAGCTTTTGATATCATGGCCACGAATCATGGGAGGAAGTTTGTTCAGTAATCTATGGATGATCTCTCCATCAATTCTGATTTGGGAGATTTGGAAAGAAAGGAATAGAAGATTATTGCAGCCATAGTTGAGGTAATGAATTCCCGGATCCAAACTCAATCAGCACAACACAAATTCTTTACCAGTTGGGATGATCAGATGACAAAAAATTGGTTCGAGTTAAAAACTCCAATCACTATAGGCAGAGGATATAGAAGAAATCAAGAACTAAGGAAGGCATGTGTCTGGAAACCCCCTCCAATTGGATGGTACAAATTAAATTTTGATGGAGCTTCTAAAGGTAACCTAGGCCCCTTAGGAGTGGGATGCATCATACGCTCTACAACTGGGAATGTGATTGCCAAACAAGCCATACCATTACCCAAAGATACCAACAATATGGCAAAATTTAAAGCACTATTGTCTGGACTGATACTAGCTCGGGAAGTAGGGATCTCAAAACTTGAAATTGAGGGAGACTCGCTGATTACCATCAATGCAATCAAAGTTAGATCAACCCCAAATTGGCATCTTATGGCAGTTTTAGAGGTAATCTTATAGTTAATGGATAATTTTGAATCGAAAACCATTAACCATACTTTCAGAGAAGGAAACACTGAAGCGGATGAGCTAGCTGACCTGGCAACTAGAGGAACAAATTTGAAAATTCTATCCGACATCAGCGGAGTTTCAACATAGCTCATTGAATCTAACCACTAAATCAAAATGGTCAAATCAGGTCCTGATATATGTTTGCCTCAGAAGTTGACAGAACGGCTCCTTGTGGTGATAAGACAGGCGTCTTCTCTCATAGCGCATAGCGTGTGTAGGATTTTAGAACATTAAATGAGGAGTAGGATTAGGACAAGAGGAGCAGATACCTATTGTCCATCAAAGAGTGATGGCGTCCAGACATGAGTTATCTTCTAACATCAAAAACCTTGGTTGTTTTCGGTCGTTCGCCTCTGCGCAGTTAAATCTCTGACACTAGCATTTCCTATGTGCACTACTGCAATTGTGTGGGGCCCAATTCTTTATCATGTTAGTCATCGCCAGGTCGGGGAATGAAGAAAGTCTATCCAACGACTGGGAGTTTGCCTTTGTTGCTGAATCTCAATGGTGGGACTTGGTTTCCGGATGAGTCAGATGGTCCTAACATGTTAGAGCATCATCGGTGGTCACTAAAGTGCAAGGGATTTGTCAGAGCTATGTGAAATCATGCCGATCGTTGATTCTTCTTTACGGTGTAGGGTTTCAAACTATGGGTCCATGGTGGCACGTATGCACAAATGGCACTCCCCTATTGGCCAAAGGAAATAAAGAGGTGGAGTGTTGTCAACGGGGCTTGTGTTAGAGATTTTGATCGACGGTTGGCGTGTGATCACATGGAATATTCTCAACCCATGCGATCATGCGCCCACCATCCGATAAGGAAAATATGGGGTGGAGTGTTGTCAGCGGGGCTTGTGTTAGAGATTTTGATCGACGGTCGACATGTGATCGCATGGAATATTCTCTCCCCATGCAATCATGCACCCACCATTTGATTAGATGTCGATGGTTTGTCTGCAATGGGACCACGTGATGATTCATCGCCAAGGTGTCAAGTTGTGATTGGCTGAGCTGGAAAGGGCATGTTGACACATCAGTGGGCCCAGACTTTTCAGTGGGGTCATAGCGTGGATGATTTGATGGTGGGTGCATGTTTTGGTAGAGTCTTGGAGGTCTACGGGAAGATGCGATGACCGTCGATCATCCGGATGCGGGCCCAATCAAAGTTCTCGCCAGTTCACGGATAAAGTGGGAACTAAGGTTTGTGGTGAGTGCTGGAGGCTTATTGCATGTTTGCATGAGCCAGTTTTGTGTTATGCGCTCATGCGACAAGCCCTTTGTGGTAACTTTATGCGGCGGCGGTTAACGGTGGTAAAGGGCTATGGTGTGTCACATGTTCGCATAGCCCTTTTCCTAGCTATGCAATCATGCGAAAACTGTTGAAAGATGCTATTGTGAAATTAAAGGTGGGTCCGTATGTCGGGTCTTGCCAACGTGTCCCTTTTTGATTGACCAGCAAGCGCTGAGATGGATATGCATCGTGGGTCCCATAGCCAAGGGCAAGTAACGGTGGTGAAGGTTTATGGGGTGTCGCATGTTCACATAAGCCATTTTCAAACTATGCGATCATGCGACAACCATTAAGGGAATGTCGGCGTTGCGGAGTTCAAGTTGCCAAGCCTGTGAAACATGATGATCTCACGGTGGTGATATAAAGTAGATCTCAATTTAGATGTTGACCGTTGATAGACTGTTGGCACCCTAAGGATGACCGTTACATTTCAAGTTCAAATTTGCAGAGGATTGTCACGATAGGAAGTACCAGAATTGATGGCTTTAGCAACGGTTTTCAACTGGTTTGGTGGCACAATTATTGCTGACTAATCTGAGGGGCTCAGTGACCGTTCGCAATGATGTTTTGTACTTGGTGGAATAGGTTTTTGAACTCGAGAAGCTTTTTGCAGGCGGTGATTTATACTGGTTTTCATGGCTATCCCTGTTTACCCTATTTGTTGGCATTCCCTAACTGCGCAAGTCCGACCAATTGGTGGGCCTAGGTCTTCAAGGGCTTTAAAATGATTGGTTGTCGCATGATCGCATGTCAAAAATTTTTGACATGCGACCATGCGACTGGTTACTTCTTGTACTGGGCTCGTTGGCAGGGAGGACAGTGGTCCCGCTAGCAGTTATGTGGCATCCTGTGGTTGGCTGTCGCATGATCGCATGTCAGAGTTTTTTGACATGCGATCATGCGACTGGTTGACACCTATTCCTAAGCCTGGTGGTAGGTGGTGATGTGGCATTTTCCGATTGGTCGATGTGGCGGCGACATGGAAGTTCTCGATGGGGCCGTTGTCAGAGGGGTTTACGAGTTGGCCAGCGTGTATCAAGATCTATGGCTAGCATATGATCTCAAGGAATATTCTTCCCCCTTGAGATCATACGCCGATCGTCCGATTAAAGGGGCTTTTTTTTAGTGGGTCCAACGTGCTATGGAGATGCTGGTGTGCGTGATTTTCATTGGTCAGGGAGTGGTGATGTGGAAAGTTGTCAGCAGAGCTGAGGTTGTAACGTGTTTAATGTGGCGCCAGTTGTTTGGTCTTGCTGACATGGTGGTTCCTGGTTGGAGGTTGACAGTGGCAAGTGCTGACGGTTTGTCGCATGTTCGCATGAGCCAGTTTCATGCTATGCGATCATATGAAAAACCCTGTGTGTTAGTGGTGGCGGTTATGCGGTAAGGTAGAAGGGTGACGTGGAGGTGTGTCGCATGTTCGCATAGCCCATTTCCTGGCTATGCGATCATGTGACAACTGTTGAATGTCATCGTTGCGGAGTTAAGGCGGGTCCATAGTGCCAGTGTTGCCAAGTTGCTCGATTCTGGTTGGCTGCTGACTGGTGATGTGGCCGAAGACTTCTAAGTGGGTTTGTGATCGCAGTTGCGCGACTAAAGATAAAGGTTAAGTCGTGAAGCCCGGGAAAGATAAGAGGGTCTATGGTCGGTACTTAAAGTTGGTCTCAGTTTGAATATGGGCCGTCGATCCCCTGCAGGCGCCAAGATATGACCGTTGTCTTTCAACTTTAAATTGGCAGATGGTTTTTGCGACAGGAAGTACCAAAATTGATGGTTTCAGAAGTAAATATCGGTATCAGCCGATTACTGTTGTTGAAAGTTGAAATGATTTCGTTCTGAACATTAGGCCTTGCAACAATGGGCTTGAACTGATGATAGATACTTTGTTAATTTATGTTTATATTTATATATATAAAAATCCCAGCTTCAGCCCTTCATCGATCAAAAAAAAAAATAATTAATAGAATTTTTTTAAATCTAAATAATATAAGTAAATCAAGTCAAATAACAGTTTAAAAGGAATTCAGGAGAAGTGAATTCAACTAGCAAAACATCCAACAACTAAACTAAGCAGAATCCAACAACAAAATACAGAGAAAACTAAATTCAAGGAATTTGAACTTCCACTCCTCACTAAGTTCTTTGAGAGTGTCCTAGAAAAGAAGCCTTTCTGGGATGACGCATAGGAACATCTGAACCAGGTCCCTCTTTAACCATACCAGATCCCTCTGTCATTGGCCAGGTAGCAATCAACTAAGTCTCCTCACATTTCCTCCTCTTAGTCTTCCTGTGCTCCAGCTCTTCGTATTATAGTAGAAAGTAGTTTTTTCCATCATGTTCTTTCTGAACTTAACCACTTCAACCAATTTCTTGTTTATCTCACTGTGGTTTTCTCTAACATTACCCAAAGCCCTTATCTTATTGTATTCTTCCTCTTCTGAAGAAATGAGGGCTTCAAACTCTCGAATTAATTTTAATTAGTTTTAATTTTGACAGTTTAAAAATGCATATATAATCTTTTTTGAATAAAATTGTGTGAATATTTAATTCATCATCAAGAAACAATTATGTAATTGAAAATGTTAAATGAAAAATATTCATACAATTTTATCTAAAATAATATTACGTTGATATTAATTGTCAATGAGTTAGATGATATTCTTATACGAACAAAGAGCAATATCAAACCTAAAAATATTTTTCATGTTATTAATCTCTATCATTAAGACAGGAGGCTAATGTTTTCAGGTGCATTTTCACATTAGTTCAGCCCTTGAAAATCCCACAACTTCTGTTTATTCTATGATTTGTGCACATTTTTCTATTAAACTGAAATTATTAATTTTTATTCCTTTTTTCCCTATTGATTGTGTTCCTCTTTCCCAGTGATATTTTCTTTTCCTCAATAGAAAATTAGGAGGAAAATAGGAGGGGTATTCAGCAAGATTAGAAAATTGAAAAATGGCATTTCTTTCACAGCATATGTTGCATACTCATTATATGTGGTTTCATCCCGAGTTATTTCTTTGTTCTTATGAAAAACCTATTTCCACTCTCACCTGTAATTTTAGTTAAGTTGTAGCAGAAACTTCAATAGAAAAGAAGAAGTGGAAAACCCTTCATTAAACAATACTATTGAGACTAAGGCTCTAAAAACTGAGGTATTATAACATAATCCTTTCTGACATTTCCGTTCAGCAACTAGCTTCAGAACTAGCTTTTATTTTTCCTATATTGAAAAATGAGTATGTGTTTGCACTATTTGTAATGGGGTTATACATGAAAAATCTCTTGAGATTTAGGTTATCTCTGCAGGGTTTATTTAGAAGGAATTGCAAGCATTTGTTTCTTGTCGCCTTTTGCAAAATGTTTGGGGAATAGCAGTTTGGACGTTTTCTGCATATAACTATTCTACCGTTCTCATTTATTTATTTTCTCAATCTCTTTGAGAGATGTTTTTGAATAATATAACATTCCCAAATACATTTTTTTTTTTAAAACCAGTACCCGACTGTGCAGTTATAATGGTGTACTTGATTGGTAAAGCAAGTCGAAACTCATAGGGGCAGTACTCCAACATTCGTTTTGGGCTGATACAACCTGTTCAAAAGTGGTTTATTAAGAGTTTGTTTCTATTTTGTGTTAGTAGTCACTTTAAACTGCATTCTATCATTTTAGTGAAGATGGAATGGGCAATCCCATTGCACAGTTTTTCAGCTTTGTGCTCAATTTTAGTTAATGTTAACAAAATAATATCAAGTATTGCTTTTGTGCCAAGCCATTTCGTCTAGGATAGGAATGAATAAGTTCATGTAAAATATTTGAAAAGATTGACTAGTATTGCTATGTCTTATTGTCCAATGCTCATGCTATAAGCTGCCTTTTTAAGGATTTTGCAGTCTTGCCTACTTTTTAAAATGAATGTAATGAAGATTATAACATATTAGCTTCTTAAGGAAATTCTGGTATTATCAATGTGTCACCGAGGTGTTTACAGGGTTTTAGGAATGAGGGTTTTGGAGTTCTCACTTTTGCAAGCGTATCAAATTGAAATGAAGTTTCTCAATTTTTAAAGTTTTAAAAATGTAAGCTAACATATTTTATCTAGATTCTAGCTGATTGGAAGATGTCAACAATCTTTTCTCAAGTACTATGGTCAGAAAGATATAGTCTAATATCTGCAGAAGAAATATGATCAATGTCATATTGATGTATGGACTTTCATCTGAGCGGACTTGTATAGGCTTTAAGAATTATGCGTTGGGGTTTATGCACCAGGGTATTCTAGTCAAATACTTAATGTGGATCCTGAATCAATAACATATTCACCAAGAAACACCAGTTTATTGATGAGGACGTGTAATCTAGTTGTACTCTACTTCTTCAGGCAATTCTGGTATTATTAGTGTGTCACCAGGGTGTTTACAGGGTTTTGGGAATGAGAGGGTAGGGAAAGAATGTCCCCTTCCTGTCCACATTTTTTTATCTTGTAAATGTTTCCTGGGATGCTCCTCTTTTTTGGGGATTTTGTTGGGACGGCTCACTGTCCCTCATGTCCCTGTGAGCCCTGGGGAATTTAGGATTTCCCTGACAGAATTCAAGTTTAATTTTGCAAAAGAATTTTTTGATCTCATTTTTTAATTCATTGTTCCTTTTCTTATCATTTTCTTGTTAAAGATACTGCTTGGATGTTTGTGCAATCTGCCAAACCTTGGAGCCACAAAGGGCTGTAATTAATAGCATGGTTGAGTGGCTAGCAAGTAAAATCTGCAGCAGGACAATAATGGGTTGCAGATTTGGGCTAGATATACGGCAAGTGAATTAAGGTCCAAAATCTGAAATAAAACTTTAGGTCAAATTTCAATTATATGTTTAATATTGGTTTTACTGTGCACAACTATAGATTTAAACATCATAGAAAGTCAAAAGATATTTTGTTTGATATTTGGATTCCTGCCAAAATGATATTTATTTGGTTGAGAAGCAACCTGGTTTCATTTAGTAGAAATCCCAGCTTAATGTGGTAGATACTTGAAAAGATTATTGATGACAGAAAGCAATGTTTCAACATCATGCTCTGTCAAGAATCTGATTTGGATGAATGACTAGCAAACAACATGAGAGAAGAATTACAAATGTTTTCTACAATGGTGTATCAATCTATAAAACTATAGCTTATTTTTCCAAGCTGATCCAAACCACATTTTTCTAGCTCTCGTTGCATTATACATTGCTCGTAGTTTGGAGTAGAACTCTCGATGGCCATCAATTTTCTAGCAATTGACTTTATAATTTTCCTCTATAATGTCCAATTGTTATTTTCTGCTCGTGAAATAGTTGATATCTTCTTTTCACTTATTATAAATATTGTAAATATTATTTTATTAACTGTAACTCTCTTGTCCCCCAAAATTTAGGAAATTGTGCCATCCTTGAAATCCTGTCTCCATGTCCTGGTAACTTGGAGAAACATTGGATATTATGTTGATTATAGAAGATCAACTCTCTAGAAGTGACCCATTTACCTTTGTGTGGATGTTATGCTAGTGAACCAATGGCTTTTTGCATATACAAAATCATAACATGGTAAGAACACTGTAAAGAACAAGATAATAGTCAATTGCATGTCTATTTAAAAGTTCTATGAATATGCCTTAGATTAAACATGGAATAATCTATTTCACTAGTAACTAGGTGGTATAAAACATGGATAATGATTTATTTCCTTAAGAATATGACAAATATCATTGCCATAATGTTTGGATCATGACAATTAACTTAGAGAAGTAAGAATCTTTTCTGAAGCTTCCAGAGCTTTTTTTTTTTCAAGCAAGCAGTTCTATGAACGAGATTTGCTTGAAAATTTTGAAATCCTCACCAACAAATCCACTTGGTATGTATCCTACCATTGTTTTATTTTGCATGAAAGGGCCTCCAATATTTTCAAACAATCTAATGGGTGCATAGAACTGCAACATGTTTTTTGGGGTTTTTGCAATTTCAGGGAAATGAGGGGGTCGCAGTCAAGAGTTTGGAATTGAGGGAAAAGAAGTCTCCACATGTATTTAGAGAAGCATGTACACTGCAAGTACTCGAATGATATTAGGTAAGTTGTACTGATTATTTTGATTCAAATTTCAATAATAAGAATATTTGATTTAGCCATTCTAGAATAGACCATTCTCTGACAACTTGCAGTTTCTTCTATTTGAATGTGAAGAAAAGGAAAATGAAATTCCTTTTGATGATTTCAATTTGAAGAATAGATTATGGAAATTCTTTTCATTATAACTCTTTTAATATTCTTGTAAATTCCCTAAGACACAATGGATTTGCCTAGGCTGTATGGCGAACTTCTGAGGAGACTCCAATGGTGCCAAATAACTCATTAGAAACTTTCGCCACAATTCTCTAGGATAAGAAGCTCTATCTATGATGGATTGTCTAAAAGCCAAAGTGATGATTTGGAGAATTTGATAAGACAAAAGGCTATGTATCGCCCATGCGTAATTAAGAAAAGCATAAATATTGTCCCAAAATCATTTTGATGGAATCTTGATTATAGAGAATAGTGAATAACCATCCATTTTGTTCAAATTAAGGTTTTTTCATTTTCTCTATTCAAAATGCACTACTTTGTCATTTTGAATAGCACTTTAGTGAGGACGTGTCAATATAAATGCCAAACCACAGTCTTCTGACTATCTTGCTTTTTTACAAGAAAGAAAGGTATATTTTTAGTGCAGGGAATAAGTGATTGATTTATTTTAATTTTTTGCTTTTATTTATGGAGTGTCCGAACTGTGTTTGAAGTTGTTTGTTATATGTATCAAAATAGTAAATTTAGTTGATATTGTTAATTATGATTTAATTATAAATTTTTTTGGATCAAATTAAATGAACTATGTTTTTCAGTAGTGGTTCACAAGAATTTATCTCGCATGAAAATGAATGATAAACTAAGTATTTATTTCATTTTTTGATGTTCACAGAGATGAAACATTAGATCTTCCTAAAATATTTAATTCAAATTAATAAAAAGTTAATTGTTTGAATTAAAAAGATTTAATTCATGGGTAAAAGAGTTTGTTATTTAAATGAAAGGAGATGTGCACATTGACCACAAATTGCTAGACATGTGATGATGGATTGAACTCCTATTATGTGTTAGCAGAGAAAAGCCTATAACCACATGGTAGAGATCTCTCTCTCTCTCTCTCAGATTATTTCACATGTCATCCATAAAAATATTTGAAGTTATACAATGTATATTGTGAATAAAAAATAATTTATATCATTTATTTTTTTTGCTAATTAAATTTACAACTAGTAATATATATTATCTATATATTTTTTAGTTGTGAATTTGATATTATTTTTCTCTTTACAACTAAGATCCCAATATTCTTTAGTAGTTTCTACTAAGAATCTCATCCACATGCACCTTGAAATCTAGTACAACACTAGTGGTTATTATACTACAAAGATCAAGATATGTGATGGGAAGATGTACCCCTTTTCAAGTGTGTGGTGTAGGTATTTTATAACTAAAAATGTTTGGCATAAAACTAAATACAAGACCCAAACCAAATACAAGACCCTTGCTAGTAGAAATAATTGTCAGTGCCACTCTAAGAGGACAAACATGTCTCACTTGTCCATGATGAAAAATCCACATCAACTTCAATTTGCATGTCCAAAAATTATTTTAATTAAAGAAAGAGTTTTATAGATTCTAAATGTTATAGTTGTAGACACCTAAATTTGTCTATTTAACATTTATTTTATTTTATTTTATTAATGAGCCCAAATAACATTATAATTAATTTTTTAATTAATTATATTTGTTAAATTTATCTATTTATTTAATTAAATAAATTCACTAACTATAGTATTTAAATTAAATTTAAATATTACCCCTCCTAATGTATTAAATTTAATTTAATACACGTTTCTCCATATTCCCCCTTTTAAATAAATTATTAATTTATTTATCCCCTACATGCTTTATTTCTACTAAACCATGATTAAATTAAATTTTAATTTAATGTAATCACAAACCTAACCTAGATGCTATCCAATACACATCACTTTCTATCTAATAGGTTTACTTACTAATTAACTAAGGCTAATTAGGCTAATTTTTTATTCTTACACCTTTTAGTCTTAATTAGTTTCTTCCACATGTGTGAGCAAATTTCTAAAAATTACCTTTTCAAAAATTGCTAAAAATTTCCTAAACAAAGCTTCTTACATTTTTTATGACACTTCTTACACTTACCCAAAGTATGAAAATGAACTTTTTCTTACACATCTCTTACACACACTTACACATGTGTAATTGAAGTACACATTGACCCTTCACATCCCTAGTTGCTCACACGTGTGAGCAAGTCTTAGACTTTGCATGACTTATGTGTCTCCTTGGTGGCACCTATGTGGATTCCACATAGATGCCACCACACCCCAGCCCTCCAAAATCCTATAAATATGACTTTTGCCTCAAACATATCATCCATCATTTGCATGTAGAATTATAGTGCTAGTTTTCTTTCTTGCATTTTAGAGTTTTTACCCACCATTTGGTAGTTGTTAGATCTTTATTGTAGATTTAGAACTTTGCTTCATTTCATATTTTAGCTTCATTTTATTTATTGATTGCATGTCATTGAGCTTGAGAATTGCTTCCATAGCTCCTCCTTGAGCTTCTTTGATGTCTTGTATTGAGTACATGAGGGTTGCTTCCATAACTCCTCCTTGACTAGTTCAATATTTATCTGGTTTATCTTGCATTCATAGTGGGATCTATGCTTGTGTTGGGAGAGCACACCCACAACCTCTCTAAGATCTTAAATCAAACAAGTCTTGGATGCACTTGCTTCATGCTCATCTGATGTTATGGTGAAAACTCTTATTTTTTGCAAGTTTATGAACATGTTGGATTAATAATATTGAATATGTCTTTTATTGATAACATTTGCATGTTTGAACTTGTTCCCAACGGGTAGGTTTTCATCATATACATTTTGGCACGCCTGGTGGGACCCACATTCTGATTTTCTAACAAATTATCTTTCTTTTGTGAAAGTTTTTCTTGAAATTTCCAGACAGACATCTCCACTCTTCCAGAGGCATATCTCCTGCTGATAGGCATCTCCGCTACACAGGTGTCTCTACCTGTACATAGGTGTCTCCGCCTACAGACATGCGTCTCTGCCATAAAGGGTTTTTCTTCCATTTTAGTTCATTTTAATCAGTAAAACTTGTATTTTATAAAATATGTTATGGACATCTAGGGAGAATGTCTTGGTGGAAGATGGATGCTAGCTTTCTTCTTCATGATCAATCCCTTTCATAAATATTTGTTGACTCTATCTAACTATAAGAAGTGATGAAAAAGATGAAGTGTTTAGATATCTAAAACTAGGTTATAGATATCTAGGGAGAGTGCCTTGATGGAAGATGGATGCTAGATTTTCTCTTGTTGATCCATCAGTATAACTAGTACTTTTTTTACTCTAACTAACTATTAGAAGTGAATTAAGGTTTTGGATTTGGAAAAAACATTTTTTAGTAGGAAATGTGTCATTTGAATTTTGGGGGTTACTAGTACGAATGGTCCTTTCAAGAGGTTACATGCATAATATGTTGACATCGAAGATTAAGACAAGATTAAAAAAAAAAAGGCTTCTATACATGTAACAAGAGATATTTAAATAAGAAATAATTGTCTTTAAATGATTAACATTCTTAAAGAATCAAGATAATAAAAATTTACTTAGAAAATTGAATATTAAAATAAATAGATAAAATTAAAAGAAAATATATTTAATAAATACTTTTCAACTAAAAAATAACAGTAATAACTTTTTTTTAATTACAAGCTAATTGATTTATTTTCTTATTATTCCCTTCCCTTCAAGTGACCCTTCACCTAATTACTTGCATTGATAATGTATACCTTTGTTTAAACCAAAGGGTCATTCCATTACACTACCTTACTACATTCTTAATTTCACAGCTGCAGACTTTCCGTAATACTTAAAATTCATCAAATTTAATAATTTAATAAAAAATTCCTACTCTAGAAGTCTAACAGGATTGTCATATTCTGTGTATAATAATCTATATTAAAACCAGAGAACAGAGCCGTCTGTGTAATACATTTGATCTCACTAAATAGGGTACAGAAACCGAAAACAAGAGCACTCTCAGACAGAAGGAAAAGGGACCGAACAGAGATAAAGACCCATTAATGGGACAGGAGAATGAAGACGCCCTACAGAAAAGGGCAAAGAGCAGAGGGTCGCATCAAAGAGAGGGCTGAAAGACAACCAATAATGGAGAGATGACTACACCAAATGACATAAGGATGAAAAGCTAAGGGAAAACACAGAGAAATTTCATAAACATGTGATATTAGTTAAGTCTTATAAGTCCATTACTGCAAAGATAATAAGGTTCAGTACTAAGTACATTATTATACTAAAATGATAGCAGTCTGATAGCTCCTAACGAGTCTAGGAACAAAACCAACTAATTAAGGGGATCACCTACGAATAATGATAATTTCATCCTCAGAGGCCTCATTTTCATCCCCACTTTCCACCATACGCATCTTAGCTTTTCCTGTGTACACCTTCTTGGCCACTTGCTTGAATCCCCAACTATTTTAATAACAGAGAGTGGAATGATCTAGAAGTTAACTAAATCCTCATCATTATAGGAAAGAGGGATATCATATCCCTCTGCCTTCCAGTAATCCATGACCCATTTGGAATTTAAAGAAGAAACATGACCAATACTGTAAAGACCGAAAAACCGACCAGAGGTATTAAAGCAAAAACCACGAGAATTTCGCATAGTCGAAAAGATTAACAAGTCTAAAATAAACACAGACTTTTCAATATACAATTTTCCAATTACATATTTCAATATTCAGAGAATTTACAACATGATACATACAACATCGACCTATCTTGTCGAGATAAATGAAAGTTCGACCAACTGTCGAATTACATAACAAGATAAACTAATACAAGAGTTATGTTGACCATACTGTCGATCATTAACTGAGTTCTAAAATAGATTACATAAAAATGAAAACAGGACCCAAAGGTCGAAAAACATAAGATATCCAATACACGCCATCGGATTGTCAGTCGTCCATCTGCATGATCAAGTCCCCATGCCATCGAACAGCCAGTCATTCATCTGCATAGTATGAGACGGAAATGTGGCTCAGGCGTTTTAACTGCCCAACCACGGAGTGGTTAGCTCCCCCGGGGCTCATCCTGAAATGACAAGCTCACCGACCCTACACAAGTGACTTATCAAGCGACACAAGTGGATCGGAAAGGAATCTGGTGCAAGCTGTGATTGCCTACTTTGTCGCACATAAAGTAAATCAAACACAGATATGGCAGAGAGATAGTACATTAACCAACACAAGTTCATTTATGTGTTTACAAGCTTAGGCCTAAGCATATAAATACCAGAATTCAACTGGCAGGTAAAAATATAAATCTACTTTTACCCTTCTTTGAAGTCCCATATTCAGCACCCTTTCCCTGGATATCTTATTCCAGCGTAAAAAAAATAAATGAAAAAAACAAAAAAAACAGCAAGGATATGCTTTATCCAATTTCAAACGGAACACCACTCGGTTCATATTTGAAAGATAATCTACTGCTACAAATAAATTCTCTAATGAAGCACTCAAATAGTCTTAAAAGGTGAGGAAAAATACTTCTCCTGGTTCTACATGACTAGAAAAAAAAAATCAGGCATTTAACCTTGAACTTCTTAAACATATCAATTTTTATTGTGGAATGAAAAAGGTTCTATTTTTGCTCTATCACAAGCAATAAACAGAAATACAAAGAGTTTTATAACTTGAAACTTTGTTTCCAATTCTAAAAGGCTTTTACTTGACTCAGATTTCATAGAATCTCAACAACAGCAACAGGACAATGAAGTATACCGTATTTAGAAGTAGTAACTCAGAACAAAATTCTCTTTTCTTGTCAGTACAGCCTGTGGCAATTAAATATTAAGGGTGGTAATAAAACCTTTGACTCAAAACATTTGGTTTGTGGAAAGAAGTTTAACTTTTAGCATGACAAAGCTGAGTTCATGAATTGGTTCATGAAAGTATTATACAACTTTGAAAACAAAACATGCATGAAGAAAAATAGAAACATCTATTTCTGACAATTCTTGGATGCAAAATTAGTATTATTACACATAAACACTTTTTCATTCAAGAACTGAATACAGCTGAAAGCAAGTTTCATGCACCAGAGAAAGAGAAATTGCTTTCTTGGAGAACACAGGAACTCAAAATCATCAAACAACGCCCCTCACCCATAAAATCGTTGTAATATATAAAACAAACTAAGCTTGTAACTAAAACAAGAAAAAGGAGCACTTAAATTTCATTGTGTTGGACCAAATCCAAACTGTGAAATGCTGCCTCGAGTGATAAATTTGCACCCTACTCTGCTTCTCCACTTCTCACGTTATTCTACACCTAAAATCTTATAAGAAGATCTCTATCGAAAATTTGGGGCTATAGTCATTAATCCTCAGTTATTATCCCTTTTCAGAGTTGCAGGTATCAAGGAAAAGCTAATGATTCAGCAGATATTTGTGTATTATTTTAGTAGGATGTGGCTCACTACTACCAGAGAAAAGAAATATTAAGCAATGACCAAGTAAAAAAAAAATAAGGTGCTCTCCAATATAATTTCCCATTATTGAATTATAGTAACCAATTTTACTTTTTCTGAGTACGATGAATGCAGATTTATGTCCCTTTGTTCCTAGGCCAATGTATAAATAACATAGACGCACGTTTGAAGTCTTAATTCCCTGTATAAGAGTCACAGGCAATTTGGCTGGGATAATGGGAAATCATGTGCGCTTCCCAATGCAAAACGAAGACAAATGGATATCTGTAATGCTTAACCTTATTAAACATACGTTGGAAAAGATTCACAAATGTATAGAAATGTTCGTTCTTTGCCTACTCACATAATTTCTTTGGTCTGGAATTCTTTCGCAAGGGGTTTTAATTTTTTTCCCATAGTGCATGAGTTGTTCATACTTTGAACGAGGCTCAGAGACCCCCTCAAACAGTTTTTACGATGCCATGGAGCTTTGGGGGAAACTGTTCGACAGCTTGAACGCATGTAATTAAGAGGGCAGGGGAAATTGCAGGAATTAATAGTTTTCTGCAAATAGGTTTTCTAAGACAAAGATTTTTCTTAGAATTGGGTGTTATGGAAGGCAGAGCATACTTAACGGGTGCTCCAAATGATATCCTTAATGATGAGCCTAAACAATGAGATATAGACATTGCTCACGAATAGAGAGGATTCAGCAAATTTTGGTTTCTAAGCATTACAACAAATCATTTGATAAAAACTAAATCCAGTCTTTCAGAAACAGAGTCTTGCCATCACATTAACTTCATTTGCCAGAAGTAAAAAAAAACATAACAAGCATTACAGTCTATACCCTGCTTGCAAAGTTTTAAGAAAGTTGGAACCTGATTAAAATTTGGAGTATTCGATAGATGATGAAGCACCTCCAGCTTCTGCTAAACGAATCCCTCTCCAACGCTGCTTTCCGTTCACCGCTCTTAACTCTTCTTGCCCCCAAAAATCCCTTTTCCGTTTCAGAATCAGAAGCTACTTAAGGAAAAACCTGTAACTCCTCCACCATTTCCGCACCACCAAAATGGATTTCATACGTGTCAAAAGAAAAAAGCCTATTCTATTTTTTTTTTTTCAGAAAAACCGAACTCAAGTCCACTACCAAAACATTTATAATGAATCCTCCTTTCAAGTTCAGTATTCCCGCTAAGAAAACAGTCCTCAATTAGATTAAAATTACGTGGCAAGAAAAATAATTTAATTTTCTGCTAATTAAGGTTATGGGGATTTCGGTTGTGACAAATACCGTGCATGAGGAAATGTATATTCCTCTTCATAGTTGGCTAATGAGACTTAAATAGTTTCCTATTTTTGAAAAACGTAATGGGCCCTCAAACACAATCATGCAACTTATCATCAATACTATAAATTAGCCCTCATGTATACCTCAGGGAAGGGAATATGCAATTTATCGTCAATACTATAAACTGCCAGCTCTAATCCCTTCAATATTTCCTTCACAAATACATGACGGACAGCTTGATAATGTCATCTTTTGGGATGTTAGCTAGAGTCACCAGGGAGATAAACATACCCTACAATCTCCTCATTCACGGAAATTGTGAATTCATTATCAAAGTAGGTATCCCCCATGAGACGTTGAACCGCTCTTCTGGTGGCCTCCTGGAGGGGATTAAGAATGTGATTCCACCTTTCCGGTTTAGTATATCCAACGAAAGTTGCCTGCCTATTATCCCTAATATTGAAAGTGGAAACATTGGTTTCTATGGTGACCAAAACTAGTCTCTCCACTTACCCAAGAATATGCCCAGTAAGCCAAAATTCAAGGAAGATATTGTAAAGATAAACACCTCTCATGTTCTATATGTTCTATGGTGCTGTTTAAATCAGTTTTTTGCTTAAATTTAAGGAGTATAGTGTTTCCATGCAAAATAAAAATTGTAGGAAAAGATAAATTTAGAATCTTTTCTTATTTTTGTGGAGCAGCTATTTTTTAGCAAATGACAATAAGCTATGGGAAAAATGAGGGGTTAGAAATCAAAAGCAACACATGTCTTCACCATTTTTTTCATCTCCTTTTTATTTGCCTACAATTTAGTTTTCAGATTTATTTGCAATAAAAATGACTAAAAATTTGATTTAAAAATAATATTTAAAACACTACAGAAAACATTACTATCCATAAGGACATACGGTCAATCAATTGAATAAAAGATCTAGATAATTTTGTATGTTGAGGATCTATGATAACAACCATCATGGTACAACGAAGATAGCTCTGTGAACCCTATTTGATGGAACAATCATTGATATAACACCCATCAGAAATGCTAAAAGCCGACAAGGAGAGCAAATGGCCCAAAAATTAATAATTAAGTGCTTGTTTGGGTGCTAGAATACCAAATGCTAGATAACGTCAATTCTGGAAGATGCTGAAATTTTGGAATATACTTATCCTAAAAATGATTTCCGGAATATGAGCTAGACCCGTTTGGTTCACTTGGAAGATGACTGAGAAGATGGCACAAAATCAACCTAGGAAAGAGCACAACTCCTTTGGCAAAATCCAAGATGTAATACTTCACAAACCCAATAGCCCATCCTCCTACCGAAGAAATCTTAGTCCCAATCACCATATTAGTCCCCAAATACTCTTTCAAAAATGCCTCCACCATGATGCACGGATTGGCCGTTAAAACATATTGCTTTCCGAAGGAAGAAAACACTCGCCATGACTCCGGATGCAGATCCTCCGCATAGAACTTCAGAATAACAACCCTGGCAATGGATTTGATGTCTGAAACTTTCGCTCCCACAAAAGTGCTAAAAAATAGCACTTGAATGTCCGCAGTCTTCGAGAAAAAATTTAGAATCGGAATTCAAAATTCCAATTCCACGTATTTGGGTGGAAGATGCATATGCCTATTTTGGGGCAAAATTCAAATTTCAAAATTCCAATTCCGATTTTTTTTGGATGGACACAAACATGGAGGAAACAAAGTTGGGAATTAGATAATGCTAATTCCAAGCATATTCTAGAAACCAAACGAACCCTAAAAGGCCAAAAATCCTATGAAAAGATGACAGGAGGTAAGGATATTTAAACTCAAGATAAACGCCAAAATAAACAATGATCGAAAGCAAGAACAGTTTAGTAACTCATAGGTTAGAGAGTTAAAAGACCCATTAATTAATTAAATATTTAATTAGATAATTAATCAATTAATTGGCTAACTGATTAATCAATATTTTATATTATTGAGTGCGGTTAATAAATTGCTTAAAAATATAATTAAGTACTTAAATAATTAATTGATGATTTAAATACTTATTTAATTAATCACTAATATGAATAATTATTCGTGTACAATTGACTAATCAATTAAATAATTTAACTCCTTAATTAAAAGTTGGGTAATATAATAAATACAAATTAATTAAATTATTTATTTATATTTAATCAGCTAATAAATTAAATAATTAGTAATAAGTTGATCAATTTGTTTATTGGAATAGATTAAATAATTAAGATACTTGAGGGCGCTGACGAATAAATAAGTACATATTCAAATGTTATATATATATATATATATATATATATATATATATATATATATATATATATATATATATATATATATATATATATATAGTTGTGTCAAACTAGAGGACATTTTTAATGGTTCCAGCTGGAACAGGTTCGGTTGGATGGGTTTCAGCTAGACATATGTGGTGCACATGAGGTGCCATGTGGCGTCAATGTGGCAGGGGAGTTCCGGTTGAAACAGTTTCGGTCGGAACCGTTCTGGTTGAAATCGTTCCATGAAAAACTATATAAACCCCAAAAATGGGTTGGGTGGCTTATCTATGAGGCTGTGTTTGGTCACTAATGCAAAGGCTTGAAGAACTCCACAAATTGGACAACAAGACTCTACACCTTGTGAAACAATCCCAAGGTCTCACTTTGTAACCAAGGGAATCCACTTGCTCCAAGAGGGCAAATGACTTCCAAATGACACAAGGCTAACCACAAGACTTCCTAGGGTCCCAAAAAACCCCAAACAACTTGTCTTGACTGGTTACAAGTTCCCTTTAAGCCACTTGATCAGATATCTCAAAATGAGTTACTAACCCCAAGCAATCCTGCCTAGTAGCCTTGTGTTTCTTAATTTTTGGACTTTTGGACCAGACTTCACAAAACAATTGAAAATTAAATTATAGATTTAGATACCCATTTTTAAGTTACACAACATATGTTAAAATGGAGTATTACTCTTTTGGACCAACTATGCATAAAATTGCTGACTCCAGTATTGCCACTAGGCCTAATTGGGCCACTTTACAAAGGAACTACCAAAAATACTTATCCCTAGACACTATAACTTTCAACAATCCCTATTTATACCCAAAAACAAAGGATTATGGTATTTTTTTTTCACCCGAAAACTTCCCATATGGTCAAACTCAAAATCCCTCACCAAATGGCTCCAAAAACTAGGGCCTTCAAGAAAACAACCCAAAACTCACTTCTAGAACCCATCCTTCAGGATTCAACACTTATTTGACATATAATTTTTCTATCTCAAACAAAAACATGCCCTCCTTAAGTCGGATCTCTTGCTGCTACACTCTAGCAAGCAATTTCATGAGGTTTTCTTCACTATTCTTGGTGATCACCATATCAAATCAACTCTTCTGCAACATATAATGTTAATAAAATGTTTTACATGTTAAATATGCATCATTCCATGAGAAACAAAAATCACATTCATGGAATGATGCTTTCACATTGAAGAATTTATCAAAACTACTTAAGAAAAATAGAGATTTAGTGAGTATAGTCAATCCAAATTGATTGAAATGGAAACAATAATACTTCAAAGCATCAACACATGTCTTATACAACCCTAATATATCTTCCAAGCATCAACAAAATGAATGGAATGAAATAGAGATCAAAACATGCAATGGAAAGTTATGAAATTCTGAATTTTATTGCTATTTTGAGTAGAAATCTGTACATTTCATCTCCAGTTCTTACCATTCTCTCTTCCAAGCATTAAATAAACTTCCTATCAACTTCCTCAACCAATTTGGGTTGGCTGGAAGGCTTAGTTAAGTCTAAAAACATTAAAACACCATTTTCCCTCCTAAATGCTCATAACTGTTGGAATTCAAATATTTGAATTTCCAACTTACATTTGATTGCATATTAATATTAAAAACCTATTAACTTCTATCTCAATTAATTTGTTATTTCTTCTAGGACCTAATTGACTCCCCTAAACAAATTTAGATCCCATTTGGCACTATTGGCCACCCTTACATTGTTTTGGTCCTAAGTCCTTTGCCAGGACTTCTAGAACTTATAATATTTAAATTAAATTGTTTATTAGATATTGCCATTATTGGCCTCAATATATCCCAATTTACTTTTAGGAATTCTTTAGATCCACTACCTCCATTTGGTTCCAAGGTGGACTTAGGTGTTTGGAGAGGTGCTCCTGCACCATACACCCCACCTCCAAAATGACTCTTGTCCCAAGAGTGAAGGAAATACATCTTTTTGCCACCCATTCTCCTAGATGGATGTCTGCAACTCTTCATCTGCAACCTAGCACCCTTCATATGAGTAGTACCTGCATTCAAAACATTAGAAACAAAAGAAAAATCCTTGTTCTTGTCACCACCCAAGGAAACTTTGTTTATTGCTGATTGAGGACAGTCAACTTGTGGCTGCACAAACTGCCCCTTCATCTTTATCTTAGGATCAATTAGACCCCTTCTATTGTTCTCAATGGTGATGGCACTATCACCCTTCCTTGGTGATACCATAGGACACCACATAGTCCCCATCATAACTCCTTTATTCTTCTCTGTTTGCTGCTTAACAGTCAATGCATTGTGACTGTCACAAATTTCTGATTTCATGACCAGCAAAGTGGTCCTTGTCTTATGATCTGATGCTACATATCCCTGCACTTCTTTCCTCTGCAAATCAACATAAGTCTTAGAACCAAACACAATTATGTTCCTACTTTCATTAGCAACACGGTTGGGTAGGGGTGTGAGAGTATAAGTCTTTCCATCCTTGTGCACAACATAAACATTTTCCAATCCATAATGAATGGTTTGCCTTGAGGCTTGCCATGGTCTTCCCAAAATGACATGACAGCAAGTCATAGGGACCACATCACACAAGACCCTATCATTATATATCCCAATAGAGAAATCAACATATGCTTGTTCCTTTATGACAATGTTTTGATCATTAATGACCCATGATGCTCTATATGGTCTATCAATTGGAAATGTGTGCAAATTTAATCTATTCACCATCTCATAAGACACAAAATTATCAAAAGAACCAGAATCAACTATCATCTTGCAAACCTTACCATAACTTTGGCAATTGGTTCTGAAAATTGATACCTCTGATTTCTTTTGCTGTTGCATGTATGGTCCCTTCCTCACCATGAGAAAATATCCCTCTGTATAAGGTTCTAGAACAACATTTTCTTCTTTGTCTTTGGTATCTTCCTCTTCTTGAGCTATATTGACTCTCCTTTCATTCTTCCTAGCCTCTCTTTCAGGACATTTGTAGAATGGATGCCCTTGTTCACCACACTTGTAGCACTTTGCAGGAAAATTCTTTCCTCTGCCATCCTTTTGTTCTCCTCTCTGATCTGAGATTTTCTCTTTTTCTTTCTCATTCTGCCCTTGGCTTGGATTCACTCCCTTGCCCTTACTTGTTTGTCCTCTTGGATTACCTTGCCTCTCTTGCCTTCTCCTAAGCTTATCCTCAGCTTTCATAGCCAATTTAAAGCACTCCTCGAAGGCTCTAGGTGTAGCCATTCTCATCTCATCCTGGATATTGTATTTCAATCCTCCAAGATATCTAGCCATCTTCTCTTCCACATCTTCATCATGAGATGCCCTGATGTCAAGCTTGTGGAATTGCTCTGTATACTTTGAGACATCCATGTCCTTTTGTCTCAGTCCTTGCATCCTCTTATATAACTAAACTTTGTAGTCATCAAGAAGGAAATTTTCCTTCATCTTCTCCATCATTCTTGGCCATGATGAGATCTTAGACCAACCCTTCTTCATCCTGTTAGCCTGCAAGTTATCCCACCATAATAATGCATGTCCTTTCATTCTAGACTTAGCAAACTTTCATTCTATCTTCAACATCATCACAATCAAAGAAATTTTCAAGAGCACTGAACCAATCCAATAAAATTTCATCATCCATCCTTCCATCATATATAGGAAGTTCAACTTTTACCTTTGAGTCTCCAAGCTTTACTGCTTTCAAGATTCTTTCCAATCTTGCATCTTCAGGATCAACAAGTTCATCTCTTGCTGCTGCAAATCTTTCCTCATCTTCATGGTCTTCTTCATTTCCTTGTTTGTCCACAAGGTCTATCAACCTCTTGAATTCTTCTCTTAACATTCTATTGTTGGCCATCTACTCTCTTACCAACTTAGCAAGTTCATCATTAGTGACCCTCTGTGGGATCTCTTCTTCTCCTCCTAACATCTTTGAAGCAAAGATCTCAAAAGAAACTCCTCAAAACTTCACCTAGGATGCTCCTAGGCTCTGATACCAATTTATGCAAAGGCTTGAAGAACTCCACAAATTGGACAACAAGACTCTACACCTTGTGAAACAATCCCAAGGTCTCACTTTGTACCCAAGGGAATCCACTTGCTCCAAGAGGTCAAATGACTTCCAAATGACACAAGGCTAACCACAAGACTTCCTAGGGTCCCAAAAAACTCTAAAAAACTTTTCTTGATTGGTTACAAGTTCCCTTTAAGCCACTTGATCAGATATCTCAAAATGAGTTACTAACCCCAAGCAATCCTGCCTAGTAGCCCTGTGTTTCCTAATTTTTGGACTTTTGGACCAGACTTCACAAAACACTTGAAAATTAAATTATAGATTCAAATACCCATTTTTAATTTACACAACATATGTTAAAATGGAGTATTACTCTTTTGGACCAACTGTGCATAAAATTGCTGACTCTAGTATTGCCACTAGGCCTAATTGGGCCACTTTACAAAGGAACTACCAAAAATACTTGTCCTCAAACACTATAACTTTCATTAGTCCCTATTTATACCCCAAAAAAAAGGATTATGGTATTTTTTTTCACCTGGAAAATTCCCATATGGTCAAACTCAAAATCCCTCACCAAATGGCTCCAAAAACTAGGGCCTTCAAGAAAATGACCCAAAACTCACTTCCAGAACTCATCCTTCAGGATTCACCACTTATTTGACATATAATTTTTCTATCTCAAATAAAAACATGCCCTCCTTAAGTCGGATCTCTTGCTGCTACACTCTAGCAAGCAATTTCATGAGGTTTTCTTCACTATTCTTGGTGATCACCATATCAAATCAACTCTTCTGCAACATATAATGTTAATAAAATGTTGTACATGTTAAATATGCATCATTCCATGAGAAATAGAAATCACATTCATGGAATGATGCTTTCACATTGAAGAATTTATCAAAACTACTTAAGAAAAACAAAGATTTAGTGAGTACAGTCAATCCAAATTGATTGAAATGGAAAAAATAATACTTCAAAGCATCAACACATGTCTTATACAACCCTAATATATCTTCCAAGCATCAACAAAATGAATGGAATGAAATAGAGATCAAAACATGCAATGGAAAGTTATGAAATTCTGAATTTTATTGCTATTTTGAGTAGAAATCTGTACATTTCATCTCCAGTCCGTACCATTCTCTCTTCCAAGCATTAAATAAACTTCCTATCAACTTCCTCAACCAATCTGGGTTGGTTGGAAGGCTTAGTTAAGTCTAAAAACATTAAAACACCATTTTCCCTCCTAAATGCTCATAACCGTTGGAATTCAAATATTTGAATTTCCAACTTACATTTGATTGCATATTAATATTAAAAACCTATTAACTTCTATCCCAATTAATTTATTATTTCTTCTAGGACCTAATTGACTCCCCTAAACAACTTTAGATCTCATTTGGCACTATTGGCCACCCTTACATTGTTTTGGTCCTAAGTCCTTTGCCAGGACTTCTAGGACTTATAATATTTAAATTAAATTGTTTATTAGATATTGCCATTATTGGCCTCAATGTATCGCAATTTAATTTTAGGAATTCTTTAGATCCACTACCTCCATTTGGTTCCAAGGTGGACTTAGGTGTTTGGAGAGGTGCTCCTACACCAGTCGCCCATAGTTCCGGTCGAACCTATTTTAGCCAAAGGAGTTCTGGCCAAACCTATCTAAGTGGCATCCCGTGTGGCAGCCAAATAAGCAAAAAAAGGTGAGTCTCATAATTTCTCACTCGTGGATCTGAATTCTCTATCAAAATTTAACTCTCTGTAAAATCTAAAAATACCCTTTTGTAGAGCTCGGAGTCAAGATTATGGTCATGTAATTTTTATTATGTTTTGATTTCATATAATATATTATAAGTTGAAAATACTTCAAGTTGGTATTTTAACATTTAAGAACACGCTCGTTCGAAAAAAAATAAAAATAACAAATTATATCAGAAAAATTTAAAACTTATATTTAACACTAGAGGAGAGAGTCCTCTTCAAGAATATATAATTTTTTTTTTAATGGTGTAGATTTCATAGGGAAAATTTGGTGGGAACAAAAAACTATTGATTTCAGGTAACATTGACTTTGGATAGTTATAACAGACAAAATATATACCAAAATCCAATCTTTCTTTTTTTATGCACAACTATACATGTCATCTAAAATATATTCTGAAATCAAAGGAAAAGAATATTATTTGCATATAGTTTTTTGGTGGGAACTAGACCCTAGATTTTCAACATATTTCAGCAATAAAAAAATGGACTTCAAAAATTAAAAAACTATGTCAATTTTTGTTCAAATTTTTAAAAAAAAATTATAAACATAAACTTCATCAAATTTTACACATTTCATTAGTTTATATTATCTTCAAATTCTAAACACAAATGCCTCTTTTATGTCGTTAAAGTTGAAAAATTTGCATGTTGTCATCCTTTTCCTTTATAAAAGTGTGACATAGGTTTGTACTTTTACCCATATATATATATATATATATATATATATATATATATATATATATATATATATATATATATATATATATATATATATATATATATATATATATAACAATGAATACTAACAAACAATTAAATATAACAATCAAGTATGTGTGTGTGTGTGTGTGAAGAAATACATATAATTTTGAAACAGAAGTAGGAAAACAAATGACTATCAAAAGCCAATAATGAACAAAAAAGAGAATCAGACCTTAATAGAGGTGTCAGAATAAAACATATTTAATGTTTGTTCTTGAAAGGTAATTTGGGATAAAATTTCTTACTTTAAGGGATTAATAATTTGTTCATGATTAAGCTTCTAAAGACTTGTGGGATCAGGCCAAACTTCTTTTATATAAACACCATCTACTCATCTATTTTCCAATTCGCTAACTTAGATTTATTACCTTCTCTATATATATGCTTGAGTTCTTTCTCTCTAAGGAAATTTAAAAGGTCAGTGGTCATTTCTAAGGTGGAATTGAGTTGGAAATTGAGTGTAAAACCAATTCTAATTGCATTGATAATGACTTGTGAATCTCCTTCAATTTCCAATTTTTTTTAATATTCAATTCTTTACATAGAAGCAAACCCTCAAGAAAGGCCTTAATTTCTATCATATCATTGGTGATTTTATAGAGAGGTTTGGATAATCTAGCATGTACTTTACTTTCCCAAGAGTGAATGATACAACCAATACCTAAATTACTTGAGTTTCCTCTAGAAGCTCCATCAAAATTTAATTTAAGCCATCCTAGTTTAGGGACTTGCCACTTAGAAGCAACTCTTTCTATTTTTGTCTGTTTACCTCCCTTACCATATTGAGGGGTGTGATAAGACCAAACCATTTTTCTTGATAATTCCATCCTAGTGAGAGAAAATACCTTCCACATGCTATGAGTTTTTAAGTCTATTATTGATGGTTTCAACAATACTAGCCTCAATTTTGTTTTCCAAGGAATAAATTTCCATTTTTCTATTTAGGAAAATTCTCTTGTTTCTTTCTTTCCACAATTACCAAACCATAATGGAGGGGGATATTTCCCAAATGGATTTATATAAGTTTCATTTCTTGTTTGATGGCCATGATTTAAGATGGTCAAGTAGAATGTTAGGTATACCTTTTTTCCAATCCAACTTACTTCAGAGCCTTTTCCAATATTCCTTTTCGTAGGGGCAATTTAGGAGAATGTGATCAACTGAATCCTCATGATGTTTACAGAGAGGAAATCGGGATGGTCCTTCAAATCCTTGTTTAGTATACCATTATGCTGTTAATATCCACTTTTGCAAGGCAGCCCAAAGGAACATACTTGTCTTTGGAGACCAGGGTTTATTCCAACATAAATTGAGGGTAATATCTATCTCTTCCCAATGTTGTGCATTGACAATTGTATTATAACCATCTTTAACTTTATAATTTCTATCATTTGAACCTCCACATACTAGTTTATCTCATCTAGATTTGAAGGATAATTGTCTAAGGTTTAGGATATTAACAAGGTTTGATCTCTCATTAGGAAGAAGAGGGATATCATATAGAGATTCCCAATGCCATCGTAAAGAAGGATTGCATTAGGGTATAGATACATAGTATTTTAATCTTCTACCCCATGCTTGAGTTAAAATATCCTTGGTTCTATTAGAGAGGTTGAAAGTATCCATTGGGGGATGACCATCCCATGAGTCTTCCCAAAAGAGAGCATCCTCTACATTCCCAATATTCCATGTTAAATTAGCATTGATGAGATCTCTGAAATCCATGATGAAATTCCAAATTCAAGATCCTTTAGGAGGATTCCTTGTTCTAAATAGATTGATTGGATCTCATGCATGAATATATTTGTTAAACAAAATGGAAATCTATTTCCTATTTGGTTCCTAAAACATTCTCTAGACAAGTTTTTCTCCTAAAGCTCTATTATGCCATTATAGATTTTTTATACCCAAACCCCCTGCTGAAAGAGGTTTGCATAAACTTTCCCGTTTAATTAAAGCTAATTTATTATTTTCAGAGATACCCTACTAGTAAAAGTCCTTAATTTTTTGTCCAATTTCCTCTTGACTCCATCTAAAAAAGGTAGTACAAACATTTGGTAAGAAGAGATAGCTGATAGAACTAATTTGATCATGTTATTTGATCAGATTTGTATGTAGATGGAATTTTATTTTAATCTCAATATTGATTTCCTATAAATCTATAATTAGACTCATGTAATATAATCTTAATGAATAGCCATATCTTATTTAACCTTACTCAATAAGATTAATCTCAATTTGAATATGTTCTTATTTCTTGGACCACTTGGATGGTATCAATCTCTTATGGAACCTGATCTCTTTATTAATGATGCTATTTGAGATAGTATGAATCATTGTAATGATACTTTATTTTTCACTTATGTTTTTTTTACATTCCAAAGATCTCGATCGGCCTTCATATTTATATGTTCTGAGGAGATATTTCTCCTGTAGAGGCATGACTTTGTTCCATGTAGAGACATGTCCCTACATGAGGCATTCTCACCAAACCATGTTTGACCTATTTAATAATGTTGTTTCATACTATAACATACAACTATCATTTAGTACTGAGATTGATTAAGTTTTCCATGTTATATGTAATCAATATCGATACTCAATATCGATCTTAATCATGATTAATATTATTAACCTTAATCATGTATTTATATTTAATAGTATATATATATATATATAAATATATATATTATTAAACATAAATACATGATCATTAATTTATAACAATGCTTAATTAATTTATGAAACATAATTAAAGAAAATAATCAGATTTGTATCTTGCGAAGGATAGATATCAAATCCTTAAGGTCGATAGGCCAAATGACCATTTGATTTCATCGATTATAATAATCTGACCAAAGCTACAATACATTAACACTACTTAGACAGGGAGGATTAATTATATCCCCAAAATGAAACACAATAGATCCATTTATTATGTAGAAGTAAGATATCACCTCACTGTGATATCTAGAGTGGTTTCACCATGAATATCAAGTCACGTTATATTCACCATGACCCCAAAAGATATATCCATAACTATGGTATGTGCATTGGCATCACATCACATGATACCTACCATAAGGATATCATATCATGGCATATCCACGAATATTAAGTCACATAATATCCACCATTACTATCTTAGTAATATAATTATGGTTTATCTATTAATATCAAGTCTCATGATATCCACCATAATGTCTTAAGAGATATTAACTATCATGACATGTCCATGGATATCAAGTCTCATGATATCCATCATGATAGTGAAGTCAATAATTGTAAATCCGTTACCTTACAATATCAACCATATATAAGTGTTTGATAGAAGTGCTCCAAGGTGTGCTCACACAAGCTATCAAGGACTTCACTTGTCCAATCTTCCTCAAATCCTAATCTCTCTTCTAGGATCTCACTAGCCTCAAGAGTACAAGCCTAAGACTACCCTAACTCCACTCTAAGAGTTAGTCTTCTTGTGTTTAACCTTGAAGGACAATAATCATTAGTTTTGTCTCAATGCTTCTCATCTCCTTGGAAGACTCCAAGTGATTCTTTCACCACAAACTGTCACAAGTGCTATAGGGGGTCCATTCTCCATCAAAAAATCATTTTTTGTTTCCTTTGATCTCATTTTAATGGATCTCAAAGGTTTTTTCCATCGGGTTCAAAAACTAGCTTGTTTTAGGCTTATTAGGCCTAGTGTTTTCTAATAGCCCTAGACAGGGTCCTTTTCTCCTTTCTTGCAAAAAATTCCAAATGACCTGCAAAACCAATTTGATATTTGGATACCCTTTTGGGAGACCTTAGAGATTCTATAGGTTTTAGGGTTCTAGGGCCTTCGTATAGTAGCTTCCTAGATTATAGGGCTAATAGGGCTAATAGGCCTATTCTTTAGCTAATCACTGATTTCTTGCTAGAAATCTAGGTTAGACGATTGGCCAATGCCTAATCTCTTTACCACATTTCAATATGTTCATGGTTTATCTAAAACCATGCTTAATCTATGCTTCCATTCTTTCCCCTGCATGTACACATCTTGTCTTCTCTGTTAAATACCTAGCTGGGTACACCAGTCTCTCCTAGGGCTTGACCTCATAAATGGCCACCTGGTTCTTTGAGCTTCTTCCCTTCATATTTTTACACTATAAAATGGTTCCACAACCATATTAATCAAAACCCTTAGGTTTCCCATGGTTTGAATCTATGGGGGAGCCATGAAACCAAAATCTACCTAGACTAAACTAGTAAACTCCCTAATTACTAAATAATTTCAAATGCCTAACAAAGAAACTCTAAACTACATGATCACTGAATGAAAAAGTCTTATATCTACTTCTAATTCATGAATACAACACTTTATTACACCTTTCAAACCAGTAACATGCTATCATCACTCAAACAAGCTGATTGTACACAAAAAACTAGAGAACTTCTATTCACATCCAAAAACTTACACTCTAAATCTTCTACCACTTGCCTTGGAAAATGGGATCATATCTCAACTAAAATATCCCCTCTCCTTTATTATAGGCCACTACACATTGATTAGATCCCTTAACTCTCCAATGGAATCAATCTTGTCGATGTTGCATGCAACATTTGCAAAAGTTGCAAATGTTGTCATGACAACTTTTGAGCATCTTTTGTATTTATGCTCATAACTAATTTTTAGGACCTCTATCCCTCATAACTCAATGATTTAACATCATTAAGGCCCTTCTAGGAACCTTTTACACTTTTCTAAAATCTAGGACATATTTAGACCACATTTCCCAACTTTAAGCCTAATCTAAGGACTAGCTAATTGAAAGAAACTAAGCTAAACTAGATTGGATTTAGTACTAACTATATCATCTTAAAATGGAAGAACTTCCATTTTGATAGGTTTAGCACCCTCTTTTAGTACATTTATCATGATATATTTTCATTTAGGATGCATGTTGCACTTATCTTCTTCATTCTAGGTGAAATTAGGGTTAGGATCCCAAGGATTCTCCTTAATTTCCCTTTTCCCATGGCTCTATTTTATAGGTAGGACTTATAAATAGGTCTTCCTAGCCTTCATCATAGTCATCATAGGATTTTATGCCTATCCCTGGCATTCTATCCCTTTCTGGTATCATTTCTAGGTCTCTGGGCATCCCCGGGACCTCCTGTCCTGATTCTGGCTGGATCTGGGCCCACAGGGTCAAAATCAAGATTGTTCCTAAATAGGTCAGAATCGAGCTCAATCCTAACTAGGTCAGTATTGAGCTCAATCCTGACTAGGTCTGTTACAACCTCGATTCTAACCTCCTCTGAAATTTGTGCCCCTCTTTAAAAATTTGATCCCGACGGGCCCCAAAATCAATGTCAAGCCCTCGAATCCTAGTGCAAAAAGGTTTTAATTTGAAATTAATTTAATTATTTTCCCTCCTTAGTTGGTTACTATGATTGGACCTTAATTCGAGGTGAAATTTGAATTATGGGTCCTCACATTAATTAAACACTTGAAACTATGAAGCTTGATTGTTATGACATAGTGACATATGCTGCTCCTTGGACCCCTTCTGACATGAATGATTGATATGGTCCTAGTTATCATTTTCTTAAGAAATTAGGATTTAATGGGCAATGATGTGGTAAATATGAGTAAGGTATACAAGTACCTTTGGATAATGAATTTTATGATCATACATATGGATTAGGATTCAATCCTTATAGACAACCATCTGCTTTTCCTCTTAATGTTAATCATATTTATAGTGGACAATTGAAGTTGGTTAACCCATTGCTTATTGATCTTAATGAACAATCCTCTTTGGATATTTTTCCTAAAGATGAAGCCTTAATGGAATTTTTAGGGGTTTATGAAGATTTACCTAAGTTTCATCACAAACGAGGAAAGCCTTATTGTTTAAAAACCGATGCTTATTTTGGAGAGCATGAATAATAGGATACTCTTCCTTTACCAATGGATTCTCTGATAAGAAGTGATTTTTTAATCACTGAAACTATCGATATTCAAGTGCATGAAAATGATGCTGAAAGGATGATAAAAATTGGGAAATGTTTGAATCAGGATGAATGTAATCAGTTGGTTTGCCTTTTGCTTGAATTTAAGGATATCTTTTCTTGGACATATTTAGATATGTCAGGTATAGATTCTAAGATTTTTAGTCATAACATTATTTTAAAGCCGAATATGAAGCCTGTGAAATAGAAAATTCGAAAGATGAATCCACGAATTGCTTTGTTAGTCAAAGGTGAAATTGAAAAATTATTGGATTCTCTATTTATT
Source organism: Chamaecyparis obtusa (assembly GCA_027943335.1). Taxonomy (NCBI): domain Eukaryota; kingdom Viridiplantae; phylum Streptophyta; class Pinopsida; order Cupressales; family Cupressaceae; genus Chamaecyparis; species Chamaecyparis obtusa. The sequence continues at coordinate 110,726 of BSBK01000123.1, read as the reverse complement.
TGTTCTGTTGATTACTCAGATTGGATTTCAAACATTGTGCATGTGTCAAAAGGAGAAAATAAGATAAGGATGTGTACTGGTTCTAGAGATTTAAATAAGGCATCCTTGAAAAATGATTTCCTGCTACCTAATATTGATATGATTGTGGATTCAATAGCGGGCCATGCCTTGTTATCTTTTATGGATGGTTTTTTGGGATATAATCAAATCTTTATCCCTCATGAAGATAAATTTAAGACTACATTTATAACACCTTGGGCAACCTTTTGTTGGGTCATGATACCTTTTGGATTAAAAAATGCAAGAGCAACCTATCAACGAGCTATGACTTTGATTTTTCATGATTACATTCATAAGATCCTTGAAGATTATGTGGATGATATCTTGGAAAAATCTATACAAAGAGAAGATCACGTTACTATTTTATGATAGATATTTGAAAGGATTAGAAGTTATAATATGAGATTGAATCCTAAGAAATGTGTCTTTGGAGTTGATTCTAGTAAATTATTAGGATTTATAATTTCTAAGCAAGGCATCGAAGTAGATACTGAAAAGATTGAAGCTATTGTTAATATGCCTCCTCCTAAGAATATTTCCCAGTTACAAAGTTTACAAGGAAAAATTCAAGCTATTTGTCGCTTTATTTCTAATTTAGCGGACCGAACTATCCCTTTTATTTCCTTACTTAGAAAGGATACTACTTTCTCTTGGAATGATGAGTGTAAACAAACTTTTGAGAAATTTAAGGAGTATCTTGCGAATCCTCCTATCTTGCAACCTACTAATTTTGATAAACCATTTCATTTATACACTTCAGCGACTCCACAGGCCGTGAGTGCGTTGTTAGCTCAAATTGATGATAATGGTAAAGAAAGACGTGTATTACATTAATCGAACATTACTTGATTATGAAACAAGATATACAGATTTAGAAAGACAATGTCTTCCTGTAGTTTATGCATGTCAGAAACTTAGGCATTATCTTATAAATGTTGAAGTTAATGTGATTGTCAAATTTGATCCTTTGAAACATATTTTCTCACAAATTGATCTCTCTGGTCGATTAGCAAAATGGGTGATGTTGCTTACCGAGTTTGATCTTAATTTTATTTCTTAGAAGTCTATGAAGGGACAAGCGTTGATAGATTATCTAGCTGAAGCTCCTTGTCCTCACTCTGATAAATGCTCTACTTCAATAGAATTCCCTGATGATACTATCCTAGCTATTCAACAAGATGATATTTGGGAACTATATTTTGATGGGTCTAAGTGTAAGACAGGTTATGGTGTGGGTATCATCTTAATTCCCCCTAGAAAAAAACCCATCCCTTTATCATATAAACTAACCTTTCCTTGTACTAATAACATTACAGAGTATGAAGCTCTTCTAGCTAGACTACAAGCAACTTCATCCCTCAATATTAAACATTTACACATATATGGTGACTCGCAACTGATAGTTGAATAGATTAAAGGAGGATATCAGACTAAAAATGCTAAAATGACACAATATAGAGATTTAGCTCTTGATGTGCTTTCACAATTCTCCTCTTATACGATTCAAACTTTACCTAGGAAAGATAATCGACATGCAGATGCCATGGCAAGTGCAGCTTCCTTGGTTTGTCTTGAGAACAATGCTGAAAAATTTCAATTCACTATACAAACTCTTAAATGCCCTACAATTTCTGATAAGATTACCTCTGACTGTTTCAATTTGCATTCAAATGAATGGTATTCACATATTTTTCATTTCTTGAAGGATGGTACTTTTCCTGAATCAGCAACAAGGAACATGTGTAATCATATTAGGAAACTTGCATCACGTTACATCATTTTAGGAGATATGATTTACAAATGCTCTTATGAAGGATTATTATTACAATGTCTCAATAGAACTAAAATTCTTATAGCTTTAGCAGAGGCTCATTCTAGTTCTTCTAGGGGACATTTTGGTGGAAAATCCCTAGTTAAAAAATTGCTTCGAATGGGATATTATTGGCAAACAATGGAACAAGATTCTTTCATGTTTGTTAAAAAATGTCCTCAATGTCAACAACATAGTAATTTGATTCATGCTCCTGCTCGTGAGCTTCGTAATCAAGTTTCTCCATGGCCTTTCAGTGTTTGGGGTTTTGACCTTATTGGAAAAATATCACCGACTTCTTCTCAAGGACATAGTTAAATTCTCGCTACCATAGATTATTTCACAAAGTGGGTTGAAGTTGTCCCTCTTCATTCAACAATGGCGGATGTTATTTGTGATTTCATCCTTAATAATATTATAACAAGATTTGGTATTCCTTTGATGATAATTTCAGATAATGGAACATCTTTTAAAAACAAAGAAGTTGTGAAATTCTTAGAGAAATATAGGATTCAACATAGATTTTCAACTCCTTACTATCCTCAATCTAATGGACAAGTTGAAGCATCAAATAAAATTATTGAACAAATTTTGAGAAAAATAGTTAGTAAGCATGCGAAAGATTGGCATACTCAACTGACTTATGCTTTATGGGCCTATAGGACTAGTGTTCGTATTGCCACAGGTACTTCTCCTTACAACCTTGTCTATGGTATTGATGCTATTATGCCTTTGGAACTAGAAATACCTTCTTTACATGTTTCATTTCATGGGATAATTGATAAAGATACTTTTCATAAACAACACTTACAAGAATTAGAAATGTTGGATGAATAACAAATACATGCATTAGAACATATAAAATCTTATCATAAATCTCTTCAGAAACAATACAATCATAAGGTAATTGAACAAACATTTGCAGTTGGTGATTTAGTTCTTTATGAGAATCAACGAAATGTGAATGCGTTACCAGGTGAAAAAGGAAAATTTATCCCTAATTGGCTTGGACCTTTTGTTGTTACTGAAGACTTTGGTTTAGGTGCTTATAAACTTGTTGATATGGATGTTGTTTCTTTTAAGGAACCCATTAATATTATGCATCTTAAACATTATTATCCTTAATTTCATTTGTTTCATGTGCATTTATGTATTCCTTATAAAGATTTATTTTATAGGTTATGTAGTTTTTGTTAGAGTTTTAGGTGACTCTACAACACCCCTAGGATCGGATGCAAGACCAAGATAACTTCCACAAAAGATTGGCAAGACAATTGCATTAAGATGCAAGAATCATATTATTGATCATGGACATGATTAAAATGTACATAATAGGCCTCCTTATATAGGAAAGGAGATAAGAGACAATGATAAGGAGTTGATAAGCTATTACCTATGCTAGGTGTAATCACATGTCAACCAAATGTGGATCATCCTCCATTATGCAATAAAGTATGTGCAATGGATTAGGATGATAATGTGATAAGAGCACAAAAGGTGGATCTCACACACAAAGAGGTATGTGATGACAACTATCACACCTAAAGTGGAAATTCTCCTACACCATGTGCTTGAATGAGGTGCACACTCTTAGGTGTCTCAATCACTAACTACTATGCAATGCATTATCCTAAGTAAGATTAAGTTAAGTGTAATTAGGAATATTTAATTACACCAACACCCCCCCTTAAGTGAAACTTAGGGGAATTCACTTAAAATCACAATGCAAGATGGGTCCTGACAACTAGGCCATGTTAGGTACCCATGTACAAAATGCAATACATGAAATGCATAACTCTCATAAAGTGGAGAAAGAGGGAAAACCTCATGGAAAAAACCCTCCCCCAAAAAGAGAGAAGAAAACAAGATGCATGGATGGATGGAGTGCTCAAGACCCCCCAAGAACTACATACATCATGTATATACAAATAATTATCCCCCCATAAGAAGGATAGTTGGAGACATGATATCCCCCCCATAATGAAGAATCTCCTACAAAAATGGTGAGTGCTTGAAGACAAAGTATTTTCCAATGACTACAAACAACATTTCTCCCCTTGGGAAGAAGATACACCAAGTACAAATGTAGGAGTGGTTCCCATTCTGGATCAAAACTAAGAAGTGGAATCCAAATGAAGTATGATGATGATGCCAAGAACCAATCCATATCAAAATGAAATGAGGAAGAAGGTCTCAAAATATGCATCTTTGATGACTAAATAGGCCTCTCCAATCTCAAAGAATCTATCACATCATGTGACAAACCAAGTGAAGAAGAAGAATCAAGAATGTCAATCTCCAAAGAATGTGAAGAAGTATCTCCAACTGTGATGAAACTATCATCAAAGAGAAGAGAAACCCCTTCAAGTATGTTTCCCAAATTTGAAATATGAGACTCCACAAATAATGAACCAATACCTAGCAAGTAAGAATCCCAATCAGGAAGACAAATAGATATCTCTTGCAATGAATCACTAGAATCACCAACAAGAGATGATTGTGTGATCTCAACTAGAGAAGTAGGAGCTACAGGAGGAGCCACTGGATCATCCTTGCTCTCAATTGCTACAAATTCTTCAATTGCATCTAAAGTATAATCATCATAGGGAATGTTATCTACATCATCAAGAGGAATGAGGCAATCTGAAGCAAGATCATCTGGGAATGGAGGAACATGTGGATTACCAAAAATCTCCCAAATGATTGTCCAAATTATGTGTGGACATTGAACACCTCTAAATTTGGGGTAGATGTCATAGAAGAGACACAAACTGATGCTACCAATAATCAAATTTATAATATGAGTATTCTTTTCTCCCCAAACATATTTCTTCCCTTGTGACTTTGGCTCAAGAATGAGTCCATAAAGATGAGGCAAGAGATTAAGCCATCTACAATGTGTGATCATTCCTTTTGCCCATGACTCATAATTATCCTCAGTCAAAAGTACTACTGCAGGATGTGTTTCATAACCCATGATTACATTAATGATACACTTCTCTCATTACAAATTGAGATCAATAAATTATTACACTCCACAATCAGGCTATAATAGACTTAGATCGCTATGCAAAAGACCAAGCTACGGCTTATGCATTACAAATGAAAAAACTAAGCCAATTTATGAAAGTACAATTTCTGGTCATAGTCACTAAAATCTGATTCCAGATCTGGAAAATACAAAAAAACTATGCACTTTAAAAAAAAATTGCACCTAAAAAGGAGTTCATATGAGCTCAAATGAGGCCTTGGAAGTTGCAAAAATTGAGATTTGTGATTTTTAGAAAAATTCAGGAACAAAGATCAGAAACCACCTGAACCATTGTCTAGATCATGAAATTCTACCCCAAAATTAAAAAAATTTCTCGAAAAAAAGAGTCCTGATGACTGAGATATCGTTGTTTGAAAATCACCTCTGAAATTATTTTTTTTGAATCACCGCCGCCACACTTCCAAAATTCAAATAGCTCTAGATTTGGCCTCGAGTGTCCGATTTGGATGAAACAAAATTTGATTTAGGATTTTTTGGACCTCCTTAATATGATGCCAACCTCTGATTTGCTCCAGCAAGCACCAATATTAACCTGCAATAGAAAGCCACAAAATACAAAACCCCAAATTTTTTCCAAATAGACTATGCAATGGTGATGTCCAAATACCTTTATTCTACACCCACAATTGAATCAAGCTAAGATTTCACTTCTTGAGAAGAGGTCTTCACACCTTGAGAGCTCTGATACCATGTTAGAGTTTTAGGTGACTCTACAACACCCCCAGGATCGAATGCAAGACCAAGATAACTTCCACAAGAGATTGGCAAGACAATTGCATTAAGATGCAAGAATCATATTATTGATCATGGACATGATTAAAATGTACATAATAGGCCTCCTTATATAGGAAAGGAGATAAGAGACAATGATAAGGAGTTGATAAGCTATTACCTATGCTAGGTGTAATCACATGTCAACCAAATGTGGATCATCCTCCATTATGCAATAAAGTATGTGCAATGGATTAGGATGATAATGTGATAAGAGCACGAAAGGTGGATCTCACACACAAAGAGGTATGTGATGACAACTATCACACCTAAAGTGGAAATTCTCCTACACCATGTGCTTGAATGAGGTGCACACTCCTAGGTGTCTCAATCACTAACTACTATGCAATGCATTATCCTAAGTAAGATTAAGTTAAGTGTAATTAGGAATATTTAATTACACCAACAGTTTTAGTAAAAATTACATATTGAATATGTTTATGCATTTTTATTTCTTTCTTTCTTTCTTTCTATTAAGTTTTATATTGATGAAATCATAGTAATCAAACATAGAACTAATCAGTAGAGAAAGTTTTTCATTCATCAAAAAGAGTTTTTCAAGTTTTGATACATATGTGGAAAATGGCCCTATCTATCACTACATCTATCACTATGTCGCTCTGATGGCCGATGACTCCCAGATTTCTCTACTCTTTAATGGGAAGATGAAGATTTGTGTGTCCGTGTATTACTCCTAGATATGCTCATACCTTGTACACATCCTTGGAGACTCTGTACCTCTACCATCAGCTACTCCTCTCTTTCTCTACACAATCTCAGCTCTCGCTAGATACATACAAAGATGTCAACATGCCTACTGGGATCTTTGTGACCGATAGAAGACTCTCGTTCATCAGCTGGTAGTTGGTAGGATATAATTGTATCCTTGAGAACCTCAGATACAAATTTCCTCCACTCTGCTACGCTAGCTGTAGAAATAAAAACTTTTATCAGTCTAGTATCCTATCTATCTCAAACCAAATTACATATGCAATCAAATTTCATACCTAGGTCTCCCTCCTGGATGTCACTAAAATGTCTAGATGGTGGGGGCATGGAGTGACTACTCTCTCCACGCTCACTATATTTAGGTCTTGATGGTGGTTTCCTCGTGTGGGTCCATGGGGGTCATCATGATCTTAGTGGTGATGCACAAGTAATAGGTATATTTGTATCAGTATCACTAGCTGGGGGCATGTCCTCGGCTCTCTCCTCTACTCTCTCATCTTCTCTATCTGCTCTCTCCTCCTCCTCCATGGGCTCTCCCTCAAAGATGTGCTCCTCCTCATCTCTAATATCCTCATCCTCCTTAGTGGCTCCACTATCTCGGTGTGTCCCCTCTGTAAAGCTTGGATTACTTGTGGGATAATCCTTGGGAAAGATAGGACAAATCCCCTCTAAACTCTAGTACCTGATATAATCTTAGCTCATGCCTGAATAGGACACATCTAATGGTACCTCTATATCCTCTATCTCCTCTACATCACTATCCTCTATGTATGCTATCGATGGTTGGCATATGGTGATGGGTCTCTGATAGTATCTCGTCAGATGTACATAGTGAGGCACTACCTCAGGGACTCCTTGTAATAGGCCGAACTGTCTCATCACCTGATCATAATAGTAGGGAATCACTATATGACTATGATGACCCTCTAGCAACTTACATTGCTATGAATGTCTCATCTAGAATCATGTATCAGGCCAATCTATCATCCAGCAGTAGGGTCTCCATATCACATCGATGCTGGCAATGCGGGTCTAGATGTACTCTCTAGTAGAGCATATCCCCAAACTGCCAAACATCTCTTAAAGGATATGCAATGGCTCTCACTATGCTTGAATCTACCATCATGGGAACTCCTTGTGGATGTGTACATGTGAAATGCTCAAATATCCAAATCTACAAAAGCGTGCATGTCGACAGACTCTCCCGCTGATACCTCACTAGCTGACCCAGCTCATGGTATAGCTAAGCTAGCATGTTGTGACCCCATGAGAACATGGTCCTATCTCTCTCCATACTCTATATGAAATGTGTTAGAGGTGAAAAAAATATGGTACCCTTTGATTTGGGTAGCACAACCAAGGATACTATACACAGCATCACCTTTCATACTAAAGGTGTAGGGCCTGACAATACGGAAGATAGTAGGATCTGATCTGACTGGGTCCACATCTATGGAAGCACTCCTATACAATACTCTGTGTCTGCATGAAAATCCTCACAACCATGTTGTGCTCTGGGTCTAACGATCTCCCCTTCGACTGGAAGCTGCATGATCCTATAGACATCCTCTAAGGTCACTGTAATCTCACCAGAGGGAAGATGGAAGGAGCATGTATCCTCATCCCACTTCTCTATTAGATCCAATAGCATGGCTCGGTGTAGTCTGATTTTTGGAAGGACTGATACCCAGTATAGTCCCACATCCCTTAGTAACTACATCCCCTCATCATCAAGCTTAGACGATCTCTCTTTGATTATGACTAGCAACTCCCCAAAGGGATGCTCTCAGAAAAAGACCAAGTCCTGTAAGCATAAACAAACATCATATCAGTCATCTATATCATCAAATCTACAAATCTAACTGAACTAGGTCAAAGTTGACCTCAATTAGGTCAAGGATGACCTTACTAGGTCAATGTCGACTTTACTAGGTTAGGGTCAACCTTTTTGGGTCAAGGTCAACCTCATCTCAAAAATTGACAAAAACCATTTGGTCAATGTCAACTTTCATGGGTCAAAGTTGACCTAGATGGGTCAATGTCGACCTAAATTGGTCAAGGTCAACCTAAAAGGGGTAAGGCCGACCTTTCCTATAAAAAACAATAATTTGGAATGTACAAAGGTGGATAAAAGTAAACTCACCTCAGGTAGTGATCATCCGGTAGCCAGGTTGTGTCTCATAATCTCCAGGTGTGTCGCTCAAAGTTCCTCTCTTCTTGGCATCTTTCTTCCTTGTTTTGAATCTGTGAATGGTAAGAATGAGTAAGTATTTCTCTCTTTTCATTATTTATAAGTTCAAATTAGGGTTTTCTTAGGTTAAACTTAGATTTCCCTTCTTATGCATTTAGATAGACATCCACTCTTTTCATCATAACTTGAGTTCAGTAACTCTGTTTTCAGTGTCGTCAAGGGCGTTGGAATCATGATTCAGATATCTAACTTCTTGAACCAATTTAGGAAGGTTAGGAATCCTTCTAATTGGTTTAGGAAATCACTTTTCAACACTCTACATATCTAGTATATAGAGTTTTTCTTATCACCATGTTTCATCCTTCCGAAGTAGAAAGCCGAAACAGGGGGGGGCATAAGGGGCTCTATACACTTCTCAAATTGTCATATAGTAAGCTTTAGGTGATTTATATATTTTCATTAACCTTGTGTGTTATAGGTTCTAATATTTTTCTATAGGATCTTTACATCAAGGACTTGGTTATATCCTTTTTATTTACTATGATGTTTTCTTACTTTAGCTTGCATATTCATGTAGTGTCATATCTAAGCTAAAGTGGGGGATAAATGTATCATCTTAAAATGGAAGCACTTCCATTTTGATAGATTTAGCACCCTCTTTTGGTACATTTATCATGATAGATTTGCATTTAGGATGCATTTTGCACTTATCTTCTTCATTCTAGGTGAAATTAGCGTTAGGATCACGAGGATTCTCCTTAATTTCCCTTTTCCCATGGCTCTATTTTATAGGTAGGAATTAGAAATAGGTCCTCTTAGCCTTCATCATAGTCATCATAGGATTTTATGCATATCTCTAGCATTTTGTCCCTTTCTGGTATCATTTCTAGGTCTCCGAGCATCCTCGGGACCTCCTGTCCTGATTCTGGCTGGATCTAGGCCCACAGGGTCAAGATCAAGATTGTTCCTAACTAGGTTAGAATCGAGCTCAATCTTGACTAGGTTAGTATTAAGCTTGATCCTGACTAGGTTAGTTACAACCTCGATTCTGACCTCCTCCAGAATTTCTGCCCCTCTTTCAAAATTTGGTCTCGACGGGCCCCAAATTCAATGTCGGGCCCTTGGATCCGAGTGCAAAAAGGTTTTAATTTGAAATTAATTTAATTATTTTCCCTCCTTAGTTGGTTATTGTGATTGGACCTTAATTCAAGGTAAAATTTGAATTATGGGTCCTCACATTGCTCTAGGAGACTCACCTTGAAACCTCTATATAAAGACTCTCATTTGCATTCATTTTCACCAAGTACAACCAAGCATTCTCATGATCAAGTGCTCTCAAGGAGTCAATTTAATGAGCAAGAATATTTCAAGCAAGCAAGGAATAGTGAAGAGGAAAGATAGCAAGAGGATGATATAGAAGATCAAGCCATTGTTGACATCAAGCATCTTTGTGAACACATATTTGGAGCAAGAGAGATCCTTTCTTCCTTGATCCACCATTATCAACTTTCAAGCATTCAAAGATTCAATCATGGAGTAACAATTATGGATTGTGAGTTTGGTAGAAGTACTTTAGCATTGGGGGCTTGGTATGCTTTTCTATCTCATTCAAATCTATGCATTTTTGTTTCATATATATTCATGGTAGGGTTTTGATCTAGAGGATTAGATCTTGGCATTGCACTTTCAATACATACACACACACATTCTATTTCAATCGACTATTCGTGGAGGTGGAGATCACCAAAATGGGGGTTTGACTAAGGCAAAACCCTATATAGCCACCCTAAAAAACCCCTTTTTTTAGATATCTTCAGTCACTATTTCGGGAATCAGAGGACATATTTGAGTACCCTTTTCGCTGAACTTCTGAGATCTGTGAACAAAGTTATAATTGACCTTTAGAATAAAAATGTAGTCTTTGACCTTTTATAAGGTTCAAAGTTGACCTGCTACCGAAAAGATGAAACTTTTTTGGGTTTTCTCTGTCTCGGCTTTCTGATCACAAATCTAGTTACAAAATCTCCCGAGATTTACTTATGCTATTTCGATTCAAAAACAACAAAAAAAACAATATTACAAATGAAAGGTGTTGAATTTTAGGTGCATTGTTAAGGCTCCATTTTTACCCTATTCACTAAATACTAATCCATCTAGTCACACACATACAACAAGACCTTCAAAGGTCAAAGAAAAAACATAATGACTTGGCTAGAGTCAGTTATAAGCCAAAATGGTTTAAGGCTTTAGGGATAGCCTAGGTGCTCCTACACCATCCTCCCCAAATAGAAAGATTTCAATCCATCCTTTGATTGAGTAAGTTGGGATCAATGCCCAACTTCTTGAACTCTAACTCCTTTATCCAAGTTTCATCTTCATCCATTTGTCCATGCCACTTCACCAAGTGTTCATAATATGTTCTCTATCTAGTCTTTTTGTATGCCCTCGAATCCATAATTGTCTCTACTAATTTAGGTGGTGTGGATGGAAAATTAAGTTCCTCCAACTCATGTATGACATCATTCAAACTCTAATCTAGATCAGGTATTGGTCCTTTATATAAGACCAAGTCTACCACATTAAAGATAGGAGATAATCCACTGTCCTCTAACAATTCCACTTTATAGGAATTGGTGTCATAATTTTCTAGAATGGTACATGGACCAATTCTCCTCATATGATGCTTATGAGGCACTCCCTTCTACAATCTTTCCTTACTAAGATGGACCATCACTAGATCCCCAATCTTAAATTGGACATCCCTCTTTCTTTCATCCACCTTATGTTTGAGTTTCTCTATATTCTCAGTGAGTGTCTTATTCACTATGTCATGTATCTCATGCATAGCATTTGCAAAGTCTTCAGCATAGGAACTTCCCTTGGCTCCATCCTTTAGATCTTTGAGCTCATATATTCCTCTAGGATGAAGGCCATAAACAATTTCAAAAGGACTCTTGTCGATAGTCCTATTCACTATGTCATTATAGGCATACTCTGCCTGTCCAATGTGTTGGTCCCAAGCTTGACCATACTCCTTAGTTAAACACCTTAGGAGGTCACCAAGACTCCTATTTACTACCTCTAGTTGACCATCAGTTTGAGGATGGTATGCAGATCCAAAAGACAAGTTGGTACCTAGATTTTTCCATAGAGTCTTCCAAAAATGACTCATGAATTTTGTGTCTTTGTCTGACACTATGCTCAGTGGTAAACCATGTATCCTGACTACTTCCATGAAGAATAGGGAAACTATTTGAATGACATCATGAGTTGTCTTGCATGGTACAAAGTGTGCCATCTTACTGAGCCTATCCACTATGACATAAATGCTATCCATTCCCTATTTTTTCTTGGGTAAGCCTACCAAAAAATCTATGCTTAAACACTCCCATGGTCTTCTAGGAATGGGAAGGGGTTGGAAAAGTCTTGCATTAGTAGATTTTCCTTTGGCCTTTTGACACACAACACATCCTTCTACATACTTTCTGATTTCTAGGTTCATCTTAGGCCAAAAATAGAACCTTTGAACTAGTTCTTGGGTCTTGTTAACACCAAAATGGCCACTAAGTGCACCATTGTGTTTCTCTTGGATTAGATTCTCTCTAATAGACCCTCTAGGGACACACAATTGACCTCCTTTAAACAATATACTACTTTGCAAAGTATATTCAGAGAATTGACTATGAAAGTGATTTCTATACTCTTGGCATACCTTATAGATTTTTGCAAAAACTTCATCTTCTCCATACAAATATTTGAAGTTGTCTACACCCATGCTTTGCAATTGTATCTCTTGGATAGTAAGAGCTCTTCTACTCAAGGTATCTGCCACCTTGTTTCGCAATCCCTTCTTGTGTTTGATGTTGAAGGTGTAGGCCTATAGGCATTCTACCCACTTCATATGCTTGTGACTGAGCTTATCTTGTGAATTCAAGAAGCTTAGTGATTGCTTGTTAGAAAAGACCACAAACTCCTTTGGAAGAAAGTAGTGCCTCCACTTTCTTAGTGCTTGGACTAGAGCATACATCTCTAAGTCATAAGAAGAGTACTTCTACTTAGCATCACTTAATTTCTTAGAATGGAAAGCCACTGGTCTTCCCTCTTGACTCAAGACAACACCTATGGCTGCATTACTAGCATCACACTCAACTGTGAACAATCTCTCAAAACTTGTCAAGGTTAAGATTGGTTGAGCAGAAATGTTTTTCTTTAGAAATTCAAAACCATGGTTATCTTGCTCATTCCATATAAACTTAGTCTTCATGCCACCTTTTATGGTGTCTAGCATGGGATCACAAATTGCACTAAATTGTTTGATAAACTTCCTATAATACTGAGCCAAACCATGAAAGTTTCTTACCTCTGTTTCTTTCCTTGGAGTAGGCCAATTGAGAATGGCTTCCACTTTTCTAGTGTCCTTTTTAAGATTTCCATGAGATAGCACAAATCCAAGGTACACTAGCTCCTACCTCATGAACTCACATTTCTCCAAATTTATCATCACTCATGTAGCTTCTTGAAAACAATCTCCAAATGCTTGATATGTTCATCCTTGGTTTTACTAAAAATTAGCATATCATCTAGATACACTACCACAAATTTTCCAATCTAGTCTTTGAGGACTTCATTTATGAGCCTCATGAATTGGGAGGGGGCATTGAAGAGCCCAAATGGCATAATAATCCATTCATACAAACCCTCAGTAGTTTTGAAGGTTGTCTTCCACTCATCTCCCTAATGGATTCTAATTTGGTGGTAACCACTCTTTAGGTCAATCTTAGTAAAGTAATTAGCTTCTCCTAGCTAGACATTCCATTAGGTCTTCTATCCTAAGGATAGGGAACCTATACCTAATGGTTATCCTATTTATGGCTCTTGAATCAGTACATAGCCTCCAAGTTCATCCCTTTTTAGGTGCTAAGACATTGGGTAAGGCACAAGGGCTAATACTTTTCCTAATGAGACTTGGCTTAAGAGCTCTTACATTTTCTTGGCTATTTCCTCATTTTGTTGAGAGGTCATCTATTAGGCTTCCTTATTGGGAAGGGTAGCTCTAGGTATGAAGTATATTCGATGGCTTACAACTCTCTTAGGGGGTAGTGTTGATGGTTGTCCATCACTAACAATGCCTTCATATCTTTGCAACATATCTTGTATCTCCTTTAATAATTTTGGCTTCTTGACTGTCTTGTCACCACTTACCTCATTTGGCTTCAACACTAGTGCAAAGGCAACTCCTTCTCCTTCTTTTAGGACTTCTAAAAGCTCCTTTTCACTCACCATGAGGACATTGGGACTAGTTGAATTCACCTCTACATCTTCTAATAGTGCCTAGATTTTAAATGTCACATTGTCCTTCTTAAAAGAGTATGAGTTCTTTACTCCATCATGCATGGTCTGCCAATCAAATTTCCATGGTCTACCAGCTAGGAGCAAGTGACAAGAATCCATAGGTAAGAAATCACATAGAACTTTTTCCTTATATCTCCCAATTGAAAACTCCACCCAAGCTTGTTCATTAACAAGAACATGTTGTCCCATGTTTAACTAAGTAACTTTATAGGGATTTGTGTGGGGTATCCTCTTCATTTTCAACTTTTTGACTGCTTCCTCTGACACTATATTGTCAATAGACCTTGAGTCTATGATGACTCTACAAACCTTACCCATCATCTTGCATTTCACTCTAAACATTGATCACCTTTAACTAGGTTCTTCTTTTACTGGATCCTTAATCAGAGTTCTCCTCATCATAAGGTTCTCTCCTTCCTCTTATTCCAAAGTTACCTCAGGGGGTTTCACTCCTCCATTTGTTTTAGGCTTATTAGGCCTAGTGTTTTCTAGTAGCCCTAGACAGGGTCCTTTTCTCCTCTCTTGATAAAAAATTCCAAATGACCTTCAAACCAATTTGATATTTGGATACCCTTTTGGGAGACCTTATAGATTCTATAGGTTTTAAGGTTCTAGGGCCTCTGTACAGTAGCTTCCTAGACTATAGGGCTAATAGGGTAAATAGGCCTATTCTTTAGCTAATCACTAATTTCTTGCTATAAATCTAGGTTAGAGGATTGTCCAATGCCTAATATCTTTACCACATGTCAATATTGTCATGGTCTATCTGAAACCATGCTTAATTCATGCTTCTATTCTTTCCCTTGCATGTGCACATATTTTCTTCTCTGTCAAACACCTAGCCGGGTACACTAGTCTCACCTAGGGCTTGACCTCATAAATGGCCACCTAGTTCTTTGAGCTTCTTCCCTTCATATTTACACTATAAAATGGCTCCACAACCATATTCATCCAAACCCTTAGGTTTCCCATGGTTAGAATCTATGGGGGAGCCATGAAACCAAAATCTACCTAGACTGAACTAGTAAACTACCTAATTCCTAAATAATTTCAAAATCCTAACAAAGAAACTCTAAAATACATGATCACTAAATGAAAAAGTATTATATCTACTTTTACTTCATGAATCCAACACTCTATTAGACCTTTCAAACCATTAACATGCTATCATCACTCAAACAAGCCAACTATACACAAAAAACTAGAGAACTTCTTTTATTCACATCCAAAAACTTACACTCTAAATCTTCTACCACTTGCCTCAGGAAATGGGATCATATCTCAACTAAAATATGCCCTCTCCTTGATTTTAGGCCACTACACATTGATTAGATACCTTAACTCTCTAATGGAATCAATGTTGTCGATGTTGCATGCAACATTTGCAAAAGTTGCAAATGTTGTCATGACAACTTTTGAGCATCTTTTGCATTTATGCTCATAACTGATTTTTAGGACCTCTATCCCTCATAACTCAGTTATTTAACATCATTAAGGCCCTTCTAGGTACCTTTTACACTTTGCTAAAATCTAGGACATATTTAAAGCACATTTTCCAACTTTAGGCCTAATCTAAGGACTAGATAATTGAAAGCAAACTAAGCTAAACTAGATTGGATTTAGTACTAACTACTAATCCATCTAGTCACACACACATAAAAAGACCTTCTAAGGTCAAAGAGAAAACATACTGACTTGGCTAGAGTTAGTTACAAGCCAAAATGGTTTAAGGCTTTAGGGATAGCCTAGGTTCTCCTACACCAGTGTTCATCATTGAAAAGTCACTACCTTTCAAGGATGTTCATAGGGGCCCATGCAGTCATGGATCACACACATGGAAATAAAATATTTTACACATTAAACATATTTATAAATATTAGTACAATGAATTTAAATAATTGAGACTCAATCTCAAATTAAGTTACATTTTCAACCATACCAAGTTTATCCTATAAGTGTTCAAAATTTCTCTTGGAGAGAGGCTTGGTGAGAATTTTTTTGTCTATTCAGTTGTTCTAACATATTTCAACTAAATCACTTTCCTTCCTACCATGTCTCTAACATAGTGATAAGGAATATCTATATGCTTTGATCTTTCATGGACTATTGGATTCACTAAAATATTTATACAACTCTAGTTGTCACAATGGATGATAGTAGGATCCAAGGATTGGCCAAACAATGCTACAAGAAGTTTCCTTAGCCATAAAACTTCTTTGCCTCCCATCAAGGCTGCAATGTACTCAAATTATATGGAACTTTGTGAAACTAAGGATTATTTCCTACTAATATAGGAGATCATAGTTGATCCTAAGTTGAAGAAACACCCTAATGTGCTCTTCCTATCAACCACACTTTCAACCCAATCTGAATTAGTGTATCCATGTAGATCTAGGTCTACATTATTGTATTTAAGACCATATCCAATAGTGCCACACATATATCTCAGAATGTTCTTTGTTGCAACCAGATGTATCTACCTTGGTTCACACATAAATGGACTAAGTGCATTCACTGCATAATAAATATATGGTCTAGTGTTGACCAAATACATTAAGGATCCAATTATCTACTTGTATAGAGTGGGATTTTCAAATTCTGATTCTACTAATTCTTCCTTTAACTTATGAAAGTTTGTTTCCATGGGTGTATCAATGATTTTACACTCCATCATTCCAAACCTTTTCAAAATTCCAATAGTGTACTTTCCTTTATTTAGAGTGATACCATCATCTCGCTACCATACTTCTAAAATGAGGAGATAATGTAAAGGGCCTAGATCCTTCATGTTTACATTTGGTAATTAGGTGATCTTGTATTGTAATCAATAAGTCATCAACATATAGAATAAGAATAAATAATTCACCATTAATTATCTTGAAGTATAGATCTAGATCTACATCATTCTTGGATAATTTCAAGCCCAAAAGATATTGATATATCCTTTCATACCAGGCTCGAGGGGATTTTGTCAACCCATACAGTGCCTTCTTTAATCTACAAACATGTGAACCATTTTCATGTATACAAAATCCTTTAGGTTTCTCCATGTATACTTCTTCTATTATTCCATTCGGGAAGGTAGTCTTTTCATCCATCCATTCCATCTTCCATCCTTTAGATGTAGCAATGGAAATTACAGTCATGACAAAAGTATATCTAGAAACTAGAGAAAATGTTTCTTCATAATCAATCCCTTTCTTTTGAGATAAACCTCTGGAAACAAACTATGCTTTTTATTTTTCAATAATGTCATCTACAACATGCTTGATTTTGAAGAGCCTTTTTTATGAAACCACTAATTTCCCTTTTGGCATGGGTACAATGTCTCAAACAACATTCTTAATAATATATTGGTACTCTTCTATCATAGCATCTTTCCAAACTTGAATTTTAAAGGCTTCTTCAACATTGGAAGGTTCTAATTTGATGATCTCACTCACCAAGGCAACATAGCTAGAGTATTTGTGAGGTCTTTTTCTTTCCCTAAAGGTTCCTTTTAGTTATGCAAATATTTTATCTTCTTGAATCATCTTCCTTGCTAGAAGTGATCTCTTCAGGTTCACATTATTATTTTTAGGTTCATTGGCAAGATCCATGGATTCAATTTGATATGCATTTTCTATCACTTCATTTGTGTCCCTCTAAATCTCAAGAGCATGATCCTCTTCCATATTTTGAGGAGACTCTTGGTCTTCTATCTCATGAACTCTTTTGGATCTTTTAAAAGAAACATTTTCCCCAAAGATAACATCCCTACTTATTTCAATTAATATTTTTCCAGGTATGTAGATCCTATAGGCTTTAGATGTTTCAATATATCCTAAAAATATTCCCTTTCTACCTAAGGGTTCTAATGTAGATGCATTTTCTTTAGGTACATGAATATAAACTAGATGCCTAAAGATTCTTGAGTAACTTATGACAGGTTTAATCCCATTGAATGCTTCTTCAAGAGTTTTTTAATCTAGAAGGGAATGAGGGAATTTATTCTAGATGTAGATAGTAGCCCTAGAGGCTTTGGCCCAAAAAGAAGCTTCTAGGTTTTGATCATACATCATAGATTTATCAACTTGAACAATAGTCCTATTCTTCCTTTTTGTAACCCCATTTTGTTGAGGGTTATAAGGAACTGTAAAATCCCTCTTAATCACAACGTTAATATATAATAAAATTAAGTTTTTTGAAATATATCCCCCCTCATTATCTTTCCTTAAGGTTTTGATTCTTTTCCTAGACATATTTTCTACTAGTGCTTTGAATTCCTTAAACCTCAAAAGGATTTCTTCATACTCTTTAAATTTTAAAAAGTATATCCATGCTTTCCTAGAGTAACCATCTACAAAGGGGTATGTGCAGGATCACGGTATGCCAAAATAGGCCCTTAAGTGGCAATGAAAATTTAGAAAATTAGGTTTAGGCAAGTTGACATAAAAAAATGAACAAGTTATACATATTATATCAAAAATATGTAAGAAGAGAATTTGTTAAAAATTGAATTTAGTTTCTAAGATAATAGGCCTTTTTTGAAAAACAATTATTCTATATGTTGAAAATTCTAAATTTCAATGTAGTAGTACAAAAATTTCAAGAAAAAATAAGAAGTAGGTGTATGTCTGACCACATTAAACACAATCAAATGATAGAATTTTTTTACAAGATTCTAGATATAAGTAGTAGACTCATGTCCGGATGTGACACATATTTTTTTTTAATTTATTTCCAAGTAAATAATTAACTATGATTTTTGTTCTACAACTTTTCCTGAATACAAAAACTCTCATGTCTGACCACATTAACTTAATCTAAACTTTATCAAATTAAAAACTTTTTTTATTTTTCTTGTAGTAGGAAAATCATAGAATGTGACACATATTTTGGATTTCAAAAATGTTATACAGTTTGAAAGTTATAGCTATTTTTCAATAAGTTTATCAATCAAGACTAGAAAGATAACAAGTAGGTGTATGTCTGACCACATTAAACAAAATAAAATGATAATTTTTTTTTTATAAGATTCTAGATAAAAGTAGTAGACTCATGTCCAGATGTGATGTATATTTTTTTGTATTTTTTTTCCAAGTAAATAATTAATTATGATTTTTCTACTACAAATTTTCCTGAATATAAAAACTTTCGTGTCTGACCACTTTAACTTAGTCTAAAAATGTTAAATTGTTTGAAAGTTATAGTTTTTTTTCAAAGAGTCTATCAATCAGGACTTATTTTTCGCATCGCCACTTTTTGGCATACCATGATCTTGCACATACCCAAAGATAAGATAATACAAAAATCCTCCTAAAGAGGTTACAGTCATGGGTCCACATAAGTCATAATGAATAAGTTCTAGTATATTTTTGGATTTACTATCACTATTCTGAGAAGTTCCTTTAGTTTTCCTTCCCAAAGAAAATCATTTGCATGTTCCTTCATGTTCTTGTTTAAGATTAGGAATGCCTATCACCATTTTCTCTACTAAAGGTAGAGCATGAAAATGGAGATGACCTATTATTTTGTGCCAAATATAACATGTATTTTTTTATTCATGTATTGGTACTTCATAAGGAGAACTACAAAATCTATAAAGGCATCAATGTCTCACTCATATAGTGTGAGCCATCTTGATGTTTTAGTTCTTGGTTCATGCCATGACTTTACTCTCCATAAAGGTGATTCTATATTGCTTGTTTTCAAGTGCTAAAATGGAGAGTAGGTTTCTCCTAATTCCTGGTACAAATATGTTAGAATAACTGAGAGGGGGGTGAATCAATTAATCATTGTCCCAATACAAAATGTATAATCCAAAAACAAATACTTTAATTTATGTTGCTCGACAACTTAAATACTTTTACTGTTTGTGCATTTACCGATTACCAGTCTAAAACTTATAACAGTTACCGATCAAATCTAACATGTAATATGTAAAGTATGACATCAAAACAAACATTACAATCAACACATAAAACAAGAGATTTAACATGGAAACCCTGTGAAGGGAAAAACCACCTGGGACTGGCAACCCAAAATATTCACTCTTCTAAAGTGAGGTCGGTGAAGACCCAACCCTGTTAAAGGTTACAAACACACTATTAGGTGTGACCTTGTTAGAGAATTTTAGACCAACCATTATCGTCCATCCAGCAGTCACTTTGGGGTTGACAGGATAACAATGCTCATTCTATGAATGATACATAATAAGACTTTCATAGTCCACTCAGTTAAGAGATTTGATTGTGTACAATGGTTAAATATGTAACAGTAGGTGATCTGACTAAATACAACTTCAATTGAAAATTACAAATCAATGTTCAGTTCATACAAATCTTTCTGATCAATAAATCAATTCTATTTCAAACATTGTTCAACTTACTATTCATCAGTAATCACTCTCTGTCACTCAGTAATGCTCTGTAGTAGGGTTCTCCTTAACCAATATGATCAGAAATGCATGAAAACTTGTTCACACGATGATTCTGCAGTATCTTCTTCTTTTGACATCACACTCAATGTGAAATCTTCAGTCTTTTATATAGACATGTAAACCATTTTCTTCTACTCCATCAAATTTTGCCTCTTAATCATTGTCATTGATTTTGCCTCTTAAACATACCTCGACACTTGTGTCAATAATATGTTTGATTCTCATCCTTTAGATCTTTCCTAAATTTTGTCAGTCATTGATCTATGTAACAAACTTTATTTGTTACCTCGAATTCATACACTTGCCAACTCGTCAATCTTATCGGCTAAACTAGTCATTTAGTTCATTCTTGTACTTCTTGATTAACAAAGAAATGCATTGATGAACACAAGCTCGGTTAACACTATGCTCAGTACACACTACACTCCATTAGTGTATACTGAAATGCTTCATCAACTGACAACACTGAATTGTGTCTTTTAGCTCTTTTCCTCATCATAGATGAATGAAACATAATCAAGTCAATAACATGAATTCATAGACTCATCAACAAGTTACTCAATGTATTCCTTATCCTCATCTGTCATATACATCTTCCTCTTGTGGATATTTCTGTTCTTCATCTCTTTCACCTTTCTCCACAGATGTACCCATATAGAAACTTACAAGATAAGTGTTGTCAAACTAGTTGACATCAATGACAACATAATACTGATTTAATCATATTACATATCTAATCAATCTATTCAGTGATCTTAAATCACAGTTTCTTCAATCAGGTTCTAAATCAGTTGTAGTTCATCAATCTCTCCCTTTGGCATTCATGGCAACTCAAGAAATATGAAATATACCATACACATACCAAACATGTATTCTACAACTTTGTGAACAAATGTTGTACAAGCTCTCCCTAGCTTAATATGTTTAATCACTACGTTACTCAACACCATTATAAATGCAACTTTTTCAATCTGCAAATATGATCTTTTCAGCTCTCCTGTTCCTGCTTATATTCTCAATAACTGATCTTCAATGCTCTCCCTTTCTTCAATATGTCTCTCCCTCAGATAGTTCTCATTGGTGCATATTCAGATTATCTCTCCCTTTGTTTCATATTTTTTATCTCTCCCTTTGACAACAATGCCAAAGAAACAAATAAACAAACTGCTCTTAATTAGCCAAGTAACTCTTTGTTGTCTGGTGCATACTTTGTATCTCTGTATACTGATATGCCAATTTGTTCCAGTACCTTTCACAACATTAAACATGATCCAAAGTGTGAACTATGCTTCATCAACATGAATGTTCTTCTGATAAGATTAGGCTGATGCAACATCTGAATCACCTTAGTGACCGGTAGATAGGGGACAGACCCCAAGTCTAGTCCTCAAATACTCAAATGTGTCTTTCGGTAGAGCTTTTGTAAATATATCTACAAGTTGTTCTTTTGATGTAACAAACTCTAGCTTAACTTTCTTCTCATGTACTTGTTCTCTCAAGTAGTGATACTTTATTGATATATGCTTTGTTTTAGAATGCATCACTGGATTCTTTGAAATATTAATTGCACTAGTGTTATCAAAGTATATAATCACCGGCTCAGTGATTATCTCATTCATACCTTCCAAAACTTGTTTAATATATTCAATGTTTGAACAATTTGTAGCAGCAACAACATACTCTACTTCAGTTGTAGACTAAGAAATGCAAGCCTGCTTCTTACTTGTCCAGGTAACAAGTCTTTAACCAAAGAAGAATGCTCCTCCGGTGGTTCTTTTTTTGTCATCCACATTTCCAGCCCAATCAGCATCGGTATAGACTCTGAGTTCAAACTTGCCTTCCTTAGGATACCATAATCCATAGTCCTCTATTTTCTTCAGGTATCTTAAGATTCTTTTAGTAGCAATCATGTGTGATTCTCTAGGATTAGCAGAAAATCTAGCAACTATTCCCACAACATGTGCTATATTTGGTCTATTGTGAACTACATACATTAGCTTACCAATCATGGATTGGTAAAGTGTCTAGTTTATCTCTATAGTTTCATCTTCCTTTGTCAATTTGCATCCAGTAGCCATCGGTGTTCCCATAGGTTTAGCATCTTCCATGCCAAATGTTTTCAATACTTCTTTTATGTATTTAGACTATGTGATGAATATCCCATCACTCTGCTGGATCACTTGTAGTCCAAGAAAGAACTTAATCTCTCCGAACATAGACATTTCAAACTCATTCCTCATATCATCAGCAAAGGCTTTACATATTTGATCTTGACCTCCAAATATGATATCATCCACAAAAATTTCAGCAATAAGAATTGTATCATCAGTATCTCCTTTCATATACAGATTGTTTTTCTCACTTGTTCTTACAAATCCTATACTTAACAAATAAGTATGCAGCCTCTCATACTAGGCTCTCAGTGCTTGCTTCAAACCATATAAAGCTTTATGTAGTCTACATACCATATCTTTCTTTTCGGGATCAACAAACCCTTCAGGTATAAGGTCACAGTACTAAGGTCCAAGTTTTGTTCTTTTCTATTTTCTCTATTTCCTCTTTCATTGCATTAACCCATTCATCATTCTCTAATGCAACTTTTACATTTTTCAGCTCAAAATCACAAACTAGACATGTACCTTGTCTTGCTTTGCTCCTTGTTTGCATGCCAACTTGCTTGTCTCCAATGATTTATGATTCAGGATGGTGTCTTCTAAGAAAGCTTGCTAGTATCATATCTCTCCTTTCTTGTTCATCCTGTGTAGGTTCATTTGCTTGCTCAGTAGGGCCATTCTGCTCATTAGTTTCTCTTTCCTATTGTTCGGTATTATTTTCCTGCTAACCAGTTACCACAGACTGAGGCTTTGGTAAATAATCTAGTTGTTCAATGTAAGTGAATCTATTATAGTCTTCTAGTTCCTTTGTACTTTCCTCTATGTTCTTTTCATCAAACTCATCAACACGGACGTTAGTGCTCTCAATCATTTTATTAGTAGTTTTATTTAGACATTTATATGCTTTTCTTTTACTAGAATATCCTAGAAATATTCCTTCATCACCTTTTGAGTTTAATTTTCCATTTCTCTCATATTTCAGAATAAAACATTTGCTTCCAAAAATTCTAAAATAACTTACAGTAGATTTGTGTCCAAACCACAACTCATAGGGTGTCTTGTTGGTGTCCTTCTTCAATTGCACTCGGTTAAGCACATAAACTAATGTAATGATAGCTTCCCTCCAGTATGTCTGAGCAACATTATTTTGTAGCATTAATGTCCTAGCATAGTCAAATATTGACCTATTCCTTCTTTCAGCAATCCCATTCTGCTAAGGTGTCCTCGGTGCTGAGACCTATCTTTTAATACCATGCTCATTATAGAAATTAGTAAATTCACCAGAGATGAATTCACCTCCTCTATCAGATCTTAGGCATTTCAATTCCTTTCCAGTCTCTTTTTCTACCTTAGCCTTATACCACTTAAACATCTTAAATGCTTCAAATTTTTCTTTTAAGAACATAACAGTCATCAATCTAGTATAGTCATCAACAAAAAGAATAAAGTACCTATCACCATAATAACTCTGAGTTCTCATAGGACCACATAGGTCAGTATGAACCAACTCAAGTATCTTCTTTGTTGAGTAATCCTTACTTTTGAAACTAGATTTAGTCATCTTACCTTCCTGGAATTCATGACACATAACATGATCTGGTTTTGACAAGTTAGGCAGCCCTCTAACTCTTTTCCTTTTACTGATCTTAATCATGTTATCAAAGTTCACATGGAATAACCTTTTATGCCATATCCAAGCATCTTCATTTTTCATCATCAAGAAAGAAGACTTATCAATATCAAGATAAAATAGATTACCTCTTGATTGTGCTCCAGTTCCAACTAGTCTTCCTCCATCATCAAATATTTTCACTTTCTTGCTCTCAAAAGAAATTCGTTGACCTAAATATTCAGTCATGCCACACTTAACAAGTTATAGTTCAATCCATCTACCCAATAAGCATTATCACATTTTATCATATCATTTATCATTAAGGTTCCTTTACCTGTTACCATATAGGGTGTGTCATTACCCATCTTAATTGAACCTCCATTGTATTCTTCAAGTACATCAAACTTCTTCTCATCACCAGTCATGTGATGTGTACAGCCACTTTTTATGATCCATGTATTATTTTTGTTAACTTTAGAGATCAGTGTTGTTTCTTCATGCTTTTCTTCTTCTTCCTCCGAGTCATCTTTCATAGCAACAAAATACAACTTCTACATCATCATCAGAATCAGATTCAGATTCATTATCTTCAGCTATGAAACATACCTTTTTCCCTTTTTCATTGTTGTCTTGATTATATTTGTTGTGTCGGTAGCCTCTGTTGACTCTTCAGCCATAGCTTCCTTCAGATCGGTCTTTGGTTGTATCAT
Organism: Chamaecyparis obtusa; assembly: GCA_027943335.1. Lineage (NCBI taxonomy): Eukaryota > Viridiplantae > Streptophyta > Pinopsida > Cupressales > Cupressaceae > Chamaecyparis > Chamaecyparis obtusa. Next base: position 85,904 of record BSBK01000123.1, on the reverse strand, counting down.
CATCTTTCTTATGTGGACATCTAGTAGTGATGTGGCCAACCTCTTTACAATTAAAGCATGCCAAAGGTAGCTTACCTCTATACCTTCCTTTACCTTTGGGTAATCTTCTGGCCATAAGAGCTTCAAGTTCATCAAGCTCATCATCGGTATTACTATCAAGTTTAACTCAAAGGTTGTAATTTTACCAATTAGATTGTCAAGTGTAAGTACAATAGTAGATCAAGACCTTGTCTCATGAATAGTAGATATTCTGATTGCGTAAATTGACAATAAGGTTCTGATTACTTTTCTTACAACTGTTTCTTCACTAAGGACTCCATCACATGCTCTAATAGCATGTACTACCTCTTTTAGTCTATTTGTATATTGCACAATATTCTCACTTTCTTTCATCTTCATATCATCAAATCTTCCCCTTAGGCTCTCTGCTCTGGCTCTTTTAACATGCACATCTCCACTGTAAACTTGAGAAAGATTATCCCACATGGCTTTTGCAATAGTGCAACTTTTGATATCTTCAAATTCAGCATCAGTGCAGGCAGCAGCAAGTCCCATCATAGTAACATTGTGTTCATGCATGTCTTTCAATTGATCAAGTGTCAGGGGACCTGGTGTCGGTTCTATGTAACCATTCTCCATCAATTCTAGTGTAGCATTCCCAATTCCAAATATGTGCAACTTCATTTGGCTCTGATATACTATGAATTTCTCTTTGTTTAGCTTTGGCACTTCCTTCTTATACATTTTGAGATCTTTTTACTGAAGTCTTTAAAACTCTATTCAAAACAACCAATGCTCTGATACCAATTGTTAGAATAACTGAGAGGGGGGTGAATTAGTTAATCACTTTCCCAATACAAAATCTATAATCCAAAAACAAATACTTCAATTTATGCTGCTTGGAAACTTAAATACTTTTATTGTCTGTGCATTTACCGATTACTAGTCTAAAACTTATAATAGTTACCGATCAAATCTAACATGTAATATGTAAAGTATGACATCAAAACAAACATCACAATCAACACATAGCAAAAGAGATTTAACGTGGAAACCCTGTGAAGGGAAAAACCACCTGGGACCTACAACCCAAAATATTCACTCTTCTAAAGTGAGGTTGGTGAAGACCCAACCCTGTTAAAGGTTACAAACACACATTGTTAGGTGTGACCTTGTTAGAGGATTTTAGACCAACCATTATTGTCCAACCAACAGTCACTCTGGGGTTGATAGGATAACAATGCTCATTCTATGAATCATACATAATAAGACATTCATAGTCCACTTGGTTAAGAGATTTGACTGTGTACAATGGTTAAATATGTAACAGTAGGTGATCTAACTTAATACAATTTCAATTGCAATTTACAGATCAATGTTCAGCTCATACAAATCTTTCTGATCAATAAATCAATTATGTTTCAAACACTGTTCAACTTACTGTCTGTCAGTAATCACTCTCTATCGCTCAGTAATGCTCTACAGTAGGGTTCTTCTTAACTAGTATGATCATAAATGCATGAAAACTTGTTCACGTGATGATTCTACAATATCTTCTTATTCTGGCATCACATTCAATGTGAAATCTTCAGTCTCTTATATAGACATGTAAACCATTTTCTTCTGCTCCATCAGATTTTGCCTCTTAATCATTATCATTGATTTTTCCTCATAAACATACCTCAACACTTATGTCAATAACACATTTGATTCTCATCCTTTAGATCTTTCCTAAATTTTGTCAGTCGTCAATCTGTGTAACAAACTTTATCTGTTACCTCGAATTCATACACTTGCCAGCTCATCAATCTTATCAGCTAAACTACTCATTTAGTTCATTCTTGTACTTGTTGGTTAACAAATAAATGTGTCGGTGAACACAAGCTCGGTTAACACTATGCTTGATATACACTACACTCTGTCGATGTATACTGAAATGCTTCATCAATCGACAACACTGCTTTCTGTCTTTTAGCTCTTTTCCTCATCATAGATGAACGAAATATAATCAAGTCAATAACATGAAGTCATAGACTCATCAACAAGTTACTCAATGTATTCCTTATCCTCATCTGTCATATACATCTTCCTCATGTAGATATTTATGTTCTTCATCTCTTTCACCTTTCTCCATAGATGTATCGGTATAGTAACTTACAAGATAAGTGTTGTCAAACTAGTTGACATCAATGACAACATAATACTGATTTAATCATATTACATATCTAATCAATTGGCTCGATGATCTTAAATCACAATTTCTTTAATCAGGTTCTAAATCAGTTGTAGTTCATCAAAATAATACACCTCTAAGTTGAAGAGAGATGCCTGATTTTAGATTTATGGTGCAAGTTCCAATTCCTTTCTTGAGATAGTTGAAATCATCCCCAATAGTCACTTCCTCATCTAAGTTTTCTACTAAACTATCAAGATTTTCTCTTAATCTTGTGATGTGACGTGATGCCCCACTATCAATCACCCAAGTATTAAGGCCGGTTGATACTTGTCTTGATAAGGTTGAATAAAATACAAGTTTCTTCGAATCATTTTCCAATCTTTCCTTACCAACTTTAGTAATAGAGGCTTGAGATTTTGGCCTATCTAGACACTTCATAGTGTAATTTCATTATTTTTCACATCATAAGAACTTCATCCTAGACATGTCCCTTATTTTCTTAGATGAGCATTTACCATTTTTATCTCTATCTTTCTTTCTTTTCAAGTTCCCTTTCTTAACCTTCTTGTGAGAATGAGAGTTTAGCACGTGGATTTCTTCATTTGTGGAATTTTGACCAAACCCCCTTGTGATTAGTCTAGATTTTGTAGATCTCTAAGTTATGTTTTCTATTAGTGTCAAATACTTAGTCATTTAAGAGGAAAAGTTGGTCGGTCATCACTATGACCGAGTCATCCTATTAAGGTCGAGTAATGAACATACTTGTATTTTGTATATGTACTAAGAAATAGTCAGAGGTCGCTAAGTACCCTAGTAGTTACCTAGAAGTATATATGTTGAGTTGTATAGAAGAGTCAGTGTCAAGTGCCAATATATGGAGAATAGTTTTTACTGAGCACCAGAGGCTTCATATGCTGAGTGATCCAATTTTTGTATATGTGTTTGTAATGGCACAAACACCTAGGTAAACCATTTTGGCCAACTTCTATGCATGATTTAATTATTGTTGAGAGAATTAAGGAGTTGATTACGTATTGTGATTTCAATCATTAATCCATGTGAAAGCATTGTAACCAATCAAAAAAAGGAATATATAAGAATCATAACTGATGAATCTAGATTGTTGATCTTTATCTAGGAGCTTGATCAATTTTTTTATTAAGGTGACATCAAAACCCTAATATTATAATAGTTAGGAGATCTCACATGTATGTGGATGGATGTAGTGTTTTGAATGTAAGAAGTTGACATCAGGTAGAGTGACCGAGCAAACCAATGAAGGACATAACATAGTAGTATCTAATTTTGAGATCAGATAAGTATTGGACAGAGGAGAATTGTTGTCAGCATTTGGAGTGCAAACCGAAGGATCATGTATGGATACATTCTATCAAGTGAATCAGGGTAAATCTCTTAATAGAGTGGTCCTAATAGACCTTTGTAAATCTCTTAATAGAGATCTTACTTAGTTGTAATTTTTAAATCCTTTAATCAAGGTAGATTGTATAAGTTTGTAATCTCTTTGCAGGGCAGACCCCTCACAGGCTAGATCACCAGAAGTGATCAAAAAATTTTAGCCCTAAGAGGTACACATTATTACTGTAGTAGTGAATATTTTTGGGTGTCATCCCCGCCCCAATTTTACCTTTCAAGGGTTTTTGGGTTACCAAATATTTGCATTATATATTTCAGTTCATGGATGTGATTAGTAGTTAGATCTATTTCAACATTGAAATTTATGCTTATAATATATATGTTGAATTGATTTCAAAGTGTGAAAGTTTTATGGATAAATGATTCACCCCCCCCCACCCCCCCCCCCCCCTCTCAGTATCTTGGTTTCCCAATATGACTTCCAACAATTGGTATCAAAGATTTTTTCTCTTAGAAGAAGTATAACCACTTGAGAGTTAAGATATTGGATATGGAGGCTTATAAGTTGTGAAAGCTCATATAGAATCAAAAGATTGGCATCCATCTTGCATTTCCCCATCTTGAATTAGCAAGGGGGGAAATTAAGAAATCCTTAAAGAGAAGGAAAGAATTGGCAATCCACCTGAATGAAATTCAATATCAAGAAGAAGACACTAAAGGTCTATTTGATAATGGAAACTCCAATGAAAGTGATGCAGCGATAGCAGATCTATTAGACATAAAAAACACATTGAATGAAGAGGTCAGAAGTCTAAGGAGAGAATAGGAAATCCAATCAGTAAGCCTATGTGAAGTGATAGAATACAAAAATAAAGTTGAAGAAGACAAGACAATGGCAGAAGAGGATAAGAGACAAATGGCTACTAGACTTGATGAAAGGAAATGTGATATGTAGAAGATTACAAATAATCAATTGGACATGGTAAATCAACTATTACTTGAAAATCAAGAATTGAACAGGAAAGACATGGAGATTATAAATCAGAGATCAGAGAACAATCAATTGAAAAAATGAGTTAAGATCTGAAAAGGAACTCAATGAGAGGATGAACAAACCTAATGAAGCTATGAGATATTTTGAGGAACTGATGAGATCACCAAGGAGATCTAGTGACACCTCTAGAATAGGCCATAACGAGAACCTATCATCCACTAAAGAAGGAGAATCATCAAAGAGTGGAGAACAAAGGAATGCAAATCCAAAGAACAAAAAATTACATGTCATCATTGTGGGAAACTAGGACACACAACAAAAATTTGCAGAAGCAAGAATGGTAAGTCCAATCCTAATCCTAAATTCAATGGATATTGTTTTAATTGTAAAAAGCATGGACATCAAGCACATGAATGCAAGTCTAAGGCTAGAAATACACCTACTACACCTATATTTCAAGGACATTGTTACAATTGTCATAAATATGGTCATAGAGCACAAGAATGCAGATCCAATTCAAAACCTAAGTGGACATCCAAGAAGCAAGACAATGCACCTAGGAAAGGTAACACATTTAATTCAGATTACAATACATGGTATAGTTTTCACTATTGTGGAGAATATGGTCATATTCCTAAAAATTGTATAAGTGTGTGTGTGAATTTTGTACCTAGCTGTAGACACAACACTTCAATAAAATATTAGAGGTTAGCTAAAATCAAAATCGTGTAGTGAAATGGAAACTAATCTAACCAGGTGATTTACTACCTTCTAGTAGGTGCGAGTATGATATAGTTAGATTGGACCGAGATCAATGACCTTGACGACACCTAAACGAAGGATTTGAATGCAGAATCTAGATATGAGATGAATGCAAATTAATCTATATTTTTGGATTTTCTATGCAATAAGATGAAATAAACTGATATGAATCTATTCTATATGAGAAACTGATATGACATGCAATTAATCTAATAATGATATGTTAAATAATATTAATGCTCAAAAACAATGAAAATCTCACAACAGCTTTGATTCGCAAAGTTTGATTCTTTGATCACCAATTCGCTAGTGTGAGGATGCAATTTGTGGATGGATTAGCCAGCTTGAGGGATTTAGAGAGCTTGAAAGCTTTTGAGAGATTTTTTTGAGAGGTTGAATTATGAAGAGTTGAGCCTTGTTTTTATAGAAATCCAAGGCTTTGGAGGTGCATGGAAAAAGCCATGAATCACTCTTGATAAACTCGGGTTGATTTTTAAGTTATCAAGAATTTAGAGATAGATTAACTCACAAAATCATGCAAATTAGCTTTTTAATTTAAATTAGAAGTTGAGATCAGCTTTCAACTCAAAAGAGAGTTGAGTTAATTTTTTTAAAACAACTTGAATTGATTTTTTGATTTAAAGTTTAACTACTTTTTGGATGTGCATAATTAATTAAATAAATAAAGTGATTTATCCTCAACTTAATTGATTTTAAAAATAAAACAATTGATTTATGGGTTAATCAATTATTAAATCAAACTTTTATTCAAAAACTATATTATTAAATTTGACAATTGACATTAATTAATTAAATAATAATTTAATCAATTAGTCATGAGATTTTAGATTTATTGTCAAAATTAAATAATATAATTAGGAATAAATATAATTAAATTTAATGAAATAATTAAATGGCAATATTATATCTAATTAATTAAATATTCAGAATATTCAATTAATCAAACTTTAGGATAAATAGGAATAAGGAGTATTCCCCGATGCAGAATTTAGGATAATCAATTAAGATTCGATAATGTGTCGATGTGCCTTAGGTTAGGAATTTGTTGTTGATTTCATTCGATGTGTCGATATAGGAGGTTAATGAACCTATAGCCCATTTTTGGGGTATTACATTTTGCCCCTCTTTGAATTACTATGCGAAGCACAGTGGTTCAAAGACAGTCCGTGTATGATGTTGAAACTGATGTTTGAAATTTAAATTGATATGAAATAGAAATTGTGATATGAGACAGAAACTAATTGAAAGATTCAAAGATATTAGGTCTTGAATGACCAAATATAATGTTAACTATAACAACAATAAACTGATGATTGTGAAGAAGTGTCAAAATGCCTGATTCTGAACCTTATGATTGCGAAGAAGTGAGTGACTGATTCCAAACCTGATTGTCGTTAAGAATCACATTAGTATCACATCTGAACCCTTCAGTTGCAAAGAACCAAGGAAATAACACTAATGAACCGATGGTTACAAAAAACTGATACAGTTTACAAGATTAAGAGAATACCAAATTGATATGGATCTCGATGAGTCTGATATGCCCCAAGCGATGATTGATTTTCCCCAAGCGATGAGGTCTTTTTGATGAATCGGCAACTAGACATGGTTGTTGTCTTGATTACTGAGGAGAGATTTGATTTCAAATTAGATTACAGACTTTGAACGATGTGCAATACCATGCCCCCTTCGGGATAAAAATTGAAATCTAACAAGAAAAATCAGCGTTGTACTTTTAGAAGCATGTTAATTGATTTGAGAAGTGGTTAAACACATTCGAGAATGCATTCTGCATCGTTTATAGGTCCAAAAGACCAAGTTTGACTAGGTGAAACCATGAGTTGACCATAGTTGACCAAGTTGAAATTTTGATAGTTTGATGTAAGATGATCAGTTAAGTTGAATACTAGATTTCTGTGATGATTGAAGGTTGATTATGCAAGTAGTGAATAATATAAACGATCTCAGATTTTGATTTTGATCCTGAAAAAGGATTCTACTTGCTGTTTCATTGGAGGAACCTTCATGTGAGATTCAGCTCTTATGATATGTTTTTAGCATTTTTGAAGAATCGTTTAAGCATTTAAGTTTAATTCAATAATTTGTGAGATCATGCAATCATGCAAAGTGCAAAATGAAATGCAAACCTAGGACCTAGGACCTAGGACCTAGTCACTGATCATGTGTCAATCATTCTCATCATTGAATTTTTAGGTAACTGGATAAATCAATACAATGCCCACTAGTTATGAAACCATAGATATATGAATATTGATTTTTATGCTCAAGAATCAATACAACACCCACTGGCTAGACAACCATAGACATATGAATATTCATTTTATTTTTAGAATGTTGGATTAGATATAAGCACCAAGGCATAAGCGCTAGAATGACCTGAATATCATGTCCATTTTGATATAGCAATTTCTATAAGCATCAAAACATAGACGTCATGATGACCTAAATATGCCTTGCATACAAACACACCAAGTAGTCAAGAGATCATTCTAAATCCAATGTGAATTACCCTTAGTGACCCTTTATCATTCACATCCTTAGGTAAGATCACATTTCACAGTAGGAGAAAGAACTCACTCAAAAAAAAAAGAATAGTTAGATCAAACTTCCTTGAATTTTTTGGGTATCAATGGTCAAGGTACGCATGGTCATCCAATTTGAGATAAAGGCTCTTACAGTCAGACACCATTTCAATCCAGAATTTCCAAAGTTGTTAGATTTTCACATACAAGAAGAAAACAAAGAAAAGATTATGCCCCTAGTCATCACTCTCTAAATCCTATAAAGGACATCATCGAAGAGCTCGAAGGGACACAATATGCAAAAATCTCAATGCAAATCAGTAAGCATACAAGGAGATAAAAGCATGTAAAAACATAGATTTTTTTCAATTTGATGTTTGATGTTTGATTGCATTGTTGTAGATGCAAAATCCTTTCTGGAAATGAGACTGACTGACTAACTCAAATGAAACTTCAAAGGACTCTGACTGGATATGATACGTCTAAAGTATACTAGAGGCCATAGGATATGACATTGATTGCCCCCAAGTTTGAACATTGATAGGATACAAACGCTTTAGCTGATTGGTGTACAAACTGACTTATTGAAAATAGGAATGCGTAAACAAACCAGGAGATATGTACAAACTAAAGCAAGATTGAAAGTTGGGAAAGACCAAGATTGCGCTGATAGATGGAGCATTTTGAAACAAGTGGTGCCTGTTTGCTGGGTTTTCACCATCTTGGCAGAGATTCTATTTTTTCTACCAAGGCGCTTGTTTCCAGGTTTTCACCAAGGCACTTTTTCTTTTTCTCATTTTTTTGTATTTTTCATTTTTTCAATTTTTTTGTACTTTTGATATTTTTTACTTTTTTTGTGAATCATCAAGGTGCCTATTGCTAGGTTTTCACCAAGATGTTCATTTTTTCAGGACTTTTACTGATTTTTATAATTTTTTCAGGACATTTTACCATAGACTGAATGCCTTAGGTGTAGAATTTCTTTAGATGGAGAATGTTGATTGGTTCTCAGAGCTGTTTTCCTTCAGTCATTGAGAGTTGATAGGCACCAGAGCCAAAAGTAGAAGTGATAACAAAGGGACCCAGCCAGTTGGGTTCAAACTTCCCCTTGCGTTCTCTATGTGATTGATTTTTAAGATTCTCTCTCAAGACTAGATCGCCAACCCAAAATTCTCTGTGTCTAACTTTCTTGTTGTAACCTCTAGACATTCTCTTTTGATATACTCTGAGATGATCATACGCTGCTTGTCTATGCTCATCTAGTAGTTCAAATTCTTGCAACCTAGACACTCTGTAGTCATCAACGGTTTTTAGACCATGCATTCTGATTCTTAGTGATGGGATTTCAACCTCAATAGGTAGTACTGCTTCAGACCCATAAACTAAAGCAAAAGGTGTAGCCCTAGTGGGCATTCTGATACTTGTTTTGTAGGCCCAAAGAGCTGGATTGATCATGAGATGCCAGTCTCTTCCTATTTTATAAACTGTACGATGCAAGATTTTCAATAGATTCTTGTTAGAAGCCTTTGCTTTTCCATTCCCTTGAGGATAGTAGATAGATGACCAATGTTATGTAATCTTGCATTTGGCACATAAATCATCTAGATCTTTATTCTTGAATTGTCCACCATTATCTGTGATTATGGAATGAGGTATCCCATATCTGCATATGATATAATTCAAGATGAACATAGATATTTGTTTTCCAGTTGCTTGTGTCAAAGGGACTGCTTCTACCCATTTTGTAAAATAATCTATAGCTATGATTATATGGGTATGTCCATTAGAAGAATGAGGATGTATAGATCCTATAAGATCAAATGCCCATTGGTGAAAAGGACATTGTGTAGTGAAGGGAATTAGATCTCTCCCTAGAGCATGGATAAAGTTGCCATGCACTTGGCACTTTTGATAGTTCTTAGCAAACTTGATAGACTCTTTCTCCATTTCAAGCCAATAGTACCCAACCCTAATAATTTTTCAAGCTAGTGTTAAACCATTCGAGTGTGACCCACAAATACCATCATGGACTTCCTCTAATGCATGTTGAGACTCTTCCCATTCTAAACATCTAAGTAGTGTACCATCTAGACCTCATTTGTATAGATCATGACCAATGATGACTATCGGTAGGCATTATGGATAAGGTATCTCTTTTCATGATGGTTAAAGGTATTGGGAATGATTTGGTCTTGAGATAGGAGAATAGGTTTTTATATCTAGATGAATCATGACCTACAATAGTGCAAATCATGTGGGTTTCAGGGGAGTCATATGCAGGATAAGATAGTGCTTCCACCAGGAACTCGTAGCGTAGCTCATGTTCAGGCTGTTGTAATAGAGTAGATAGCGTTGCCATTGCATCGACAGCCTTATTCTCTATTCTAGGTATTTTCTCAAATGTGATAGATATAAAATACTTCTTTAGATCATCTACCATTCTTTTGTATGGAATAATATTTTCATCTTTAGTCTGGTACACATCATTGACTTGATGGATAACAAGTTGAGAGTCTCCATGAATGTGTATCTCTGTCACTCTCCACTCAATTGCTAGTTTCATGCCGTTAAGAAGGGCTTCATATTCTACAATATTGTTTGTACAAGGGAACTTTAATCTGAATGCTTTTGGGATTGAGTATCCTTGAGGAGTTATGAACAATATGTCTGCTCCAGATCCATTCTGTGTATAGGAGCCATCAAAGAATAACTACCATTCTTTGGAAGAAAGATTCATGATAGAGGAATCTAGAAATTCCATTCGCGTTGGTGTATCATCAATCATGGGTGCATCCACCAATTGATCAGCAATAACCTATCCTTTTATAGCTTTTCTTTCAACATATTCAATGTCAAATTCACTTAAGAGCATGACCCATTTAGCTAATCTACCCGTGAGGGAAGCTTTGCTTAATAGGTACTTTAGTGGATCAATCTTAGCTACCAAATGTGTGGTATGAGCCAACATATAATGTCTTAGTTTCTATGATGCAAAGATCATAGCTAGACAAGCCTTCTCAATCATAGAATAATTCTTTTCATATGTCATCAATGTTCTAATGATATAGTATATAGCTCTTTCCTTCTTGTTCTGATCATGTTGTGCAAGCAATGCCCCCAGTGATGTATATATTGTGGAAACATATAAGATCAAAGGCTTCCCTTGAATAGGAGGCATTAAGATAGGAGGATTTGATAGATACTTCTTGATATGGTTAAAGTTGTTTTCACATTCTTCATTCCATGCAAATGTCACACCTTTATGTAATGTTTTTGTAAAAGGCTATGATATGTCTGCTAGCTGAGATATGAAGCATCTAATAGATTGAACTCTCCCTTGCAATGTTCTCATCTGACTAATATTCTTTGGGGGTTGCATCTCCATTATAGCCTTTACTTTAGCTGGATAAACTTCAATGCCTTTCTTTGAGACTATGTATCCTAAGAGCTTTCCAGAAGTGACACCAAAAGCACACTTCCTAGGATTTAGTCTGAGACTAAATTTTTCCATTCTGTCTAGTATCTTTTTTAATTCATTTAGATGTTCAGCTCTAATCATAGATTTTGCTAAAGTATCATCAACATAATCCTCCATAGTCCTATGCATCATGTCATGAAAAATAGATGTCATGGCTCTCTGATATGTAGCACTAGCATTCTTAAGCCCAAATGGCATGACATTCCAACAGAAGGTGCCCCATGCACATGTGAAAGTAGTTTTCTCTTGATCCTCTGGAGCAATTTTTATTTGATTATATCCAAAAAACCATCCATTAAAGAATACATCTCAAAGCCCACAGTCATGTCCACTATCATATCAATGTTAGGTAGTGGAAAATCATCCTTAGGGAATGCTCTATTTACATCTCTAAAGTCTATGCACACTCTGATTGATTTATCTAGTTTTAAAATAGGTACAATATTAGAGATCCATTCTGCATAATCAATAACTTGGATGAATCTAAATTTTAGTAGTTTCTCTAATTCAGCTTTGACCAAGAATGCAACATGAGGATGCATCTTTCTTAATTTTTGTTTAACTGGTTTTACTCCAAGAGCTACAGATAAATGGTGCATTATAAGATTGGGATGCAACCCTAGCATATCTGAATATTTCCATGCAAAGTTGATCTTCTTCTCTGTGAGGAAGGTTGTAAATTTTTGCTTCTCTTCTTCTGATAAATATTGTGCTACATGGATCAACCGTGGTTCTTCTACTATTCCCAAGTTGATAGATTGAGTGGGCTCAATTAAAACTGGAGATCTATCCTGTAAATGAGTCAGAAGGACATCAAATATCTCATCCTTAGGTGCCTCAGAGAGGTTTTCACTTTCATATACGTCTTTTATTTTGACTTTTGTAGGTTCTGAGACTGCCACAAAGTGGTTTTCACCCTCAGAACTCCTTTTCTTTTTATTCTTATTCTTATTTTTCTAACTAAGATACTTGATGTCCAACTCCGTCATGCTAACGCTCGGTTCACTGATGGAAGTCCTCATAGGCTCAACTGCATTGAGGTAGCAAGCAAGGGCATAGTCATTCAGGAAGGTATAAATACCATGGCTCGGGTTTGTGGAGTTTTGATCAAGAAGTTTAGGATGTTGGATAGTCAAAGTGGTGAAAGATTGGGAAAGAGTGTTTATGGATATGGATCTATCATCATCGGTCCTAACCCGATGCTCGAGTTCAAAGGTGATATTACAACTTAAGACATTCAATTCATGAATAGGCTCAATGTCATTGTGATAGTCCACTTCAGCCATCAGTGGATCAGACTCGATAAGTTCATCATTTTTCTCTAGACTTACATTGGGTTTAGGTGCATATTGGTGAATAATATCAACATGTTTCTCTATAATAAGCTCATCTTCTTCTGGAATGTCTCCCCATTCATAGTCATTAGATTCTTCATCTATGCCTCTAGGAAATCTAAGAACATGAGTAAAGTTAAGATGAATACCCCAAGAAGGGTTACCCTCAGATTCTAATTTGAATTCATACTCATGAGAATCTATCTCAGAATAACTACCACCTTCCTCTTTGTCTATTTGATTGTCTTTGAGATCTGCTGGTTCTTGTGGTACAACTGTCTCTTGCTTTATAGTAGGTTCTTGTGTTTCTACTACATTAATTCTTTTTATTGGATCATCTTCAACTTCAAGGAGGTCTTTTATTTATTTAGGCAAATGCTCATAAGGAATGAGCTCATCAGTGGTGTCTGAATCATCACTATCAGATTGTTCTATTTCTCCCTTTAGTTGATTTGCTACAGAGGGCTCAATCTATTCTAAGACATGTGAGGAATTCTTGCTAAGATAGAAAGGCTTCTTCATGTATCCTAGACCTGTTGTATTCTTGTTGACTCGACCACGATGTTCAAGAGGTGATAGAAGACCTTTACCTTGTAATCCTAGTGGTCCCTTACCAGTGTATCCCATTTTAGCTATCAGTTTATCCCCTGGGCCATATGACTTAGAAGGAACCTTCAATACATTAGAGTCACTAGCTTGAACAACTTGGGATTCAGCTTCATCTTTATAGAGCCATGCAAGCACAGATTCATCTTCTTCAAATTCTTGCTTAGGTACTTTCTCTGCAATAAATTTTCCTTTATATGCCTCAAGAGGTTCCTTATATTCTGGTTTGAACTATTTTAGAGCTTTCCCATAAGACTTAGGTGAGATAGGGAGAGATGTCAAAGACAAGACTGGCTCTATAGTATATTCTCTCATACCATTTTCTTTGATATTGACCTCTTTTGCAATATCTTCCATCTTAGATGTGGATGCTACATCTGTTTGCTTAATGGAAGATTCTTTGTTATTAGGAACAAGTTTATCTGCATTTTCTTTCAAGGTATTGCAAGTTGTTGACATGTCAGCTGGAATGGTTACCTCTACTCCATCATAAGGAAATTTCAAGCACTGATGGTATGTAGAAGGAATAGCTTTCATTTCATGTATCCAGGGTCTCCCTAGAAGGATTTTGTAAGCCAAAGGTATATCAAGAACTTGACATAGAGTATCTCTGATGATAAGACCTGTTCTGATAGGCAGGACAATTTTTCCCTTGGAGGATCTTTCTTCTTCATCATATGCTTTGATAGTTATTTTATTTCTAGGATCAATGGCCATTTCTAAAAATACCAATTTTGTGATCAAGCTATAAGAACAAATATTCAGACCAGCACCCCCATCTATCAACACATGTTTGACATGATGGTTTTGGATCAAGACTTCTATATGTAAGGGCTGGTTATGCGGATGACTCAAGGAGTTATCATCATCCTCAGAAAAGGAGATATACTGTGGAGATGTAAGATGACAAACCATAGCTTGGAATCTATCTAAATCAAGGTTATCAGGAACATTGGATCTGAGCAGAGCTTTGCCTAGGATGGCTCTATGAGTTGGAGATATCTGAAGCAACTCAAACATGGAGATTTTTGCATTAGTATGTTGGAGTTGTTGAATGATACTGTACGAAGTAGGCCTCGTGTCCTTAGGATTTGAAGATTAGATGTTGCCCTTTGTTTAGAAGAAGAAGACAAATTGAATGGCACCTTAGGGACATTTGATTGGTTTGGGATTTGTCCTTGTAGGTGTGTCTGAGCTTGTGATCAAGTAACTATGTTAGCTGATTGATTATCTCTATCTCTTCTTACAATTTTGATGACATTGCAATGCTCAGATAGGCTTGGTTCAACCATATTGATAACAGTATTATTTCTAGGATAGGCATAATTGACCTTAGCACCCACATTAGGCTAAGAAGATGAATCTCCTTGGCTATTCTTTGAAAATGGTTTGGTGAATGTTGTGTGATCATTATTGCTTTTAGGATTATCAATCGTGATTTCTCCATTATCAATCTTGTCTTGAATGGTATGCTTCAAGCGCAAGCAATTATTAGTTTTGTGACCTTTACCCCTATGGAAATCATAGAATTCATTCTCTCTCCACCATTTTGGCTTAGGTTCAGGATCATATTGTCAGATCTCAGGAAAAGAGATGATTTTATTATCCAGTAGAGTTCTCATAGCTGATTCCAAAGATTCTCCAAGAGGAGTGAACTTTCATTTATTATCAGGGGACCAAGATTTGTATTCTGGCTTCTTTTGAGATGATTCAGACACCTTTTGTTCTGAAGCTTTGATGGCTTGGGTACCAATGGTTAGATTTAAAGCAAGTGCCTTAGATGGGGCATGGAGATTATCAACAATGCCATCTGTGATGATGCCCTTATTCTTGTACCAATTTTTGTTCTTATCCTTAGAACTAGATTCATACTTGTCCTTTTGAAGTGTGACATCTCCTTTTTTCACAAGTACTTTTTCAATTTTGATTGCATTTTCTACCATCTTATCAAAAGATGTATGATTTTGCATTTGTAAAGGGTAGTTGATTTCTAGAACAAGATTGTTGAAGAAGATTTCTAGCTTCTCAGTTTCTGGAATAGGCCTAGCATATAGAGAGAATTTCTTTCTCCATCTTTTGAGAAATGTCAGGAATGGTTCTCTTGGATATTGTTTGAGATTGCAGATATCAATCATGGTGACTAGGTGTTGGATGTTGTAGGAGTATTGATGATAGAACAATTTGATCAAATCCTCAAAGGTTTTGATTGTAGGAGGCATCCTAGAGAACCAATGAATGGCTAACCCTCCCAGAGATTGGGGGAAAAGATGCATCAGATAGGTTGATTCATGCATGAACTCCATAGATTGAGTATAGAATTCTCTAACATGATCTTGAGGATCAGAGTTTCCATCATACTTATCATATTTTAGCATTTCCACCCTCTTAGGGAATGGTGGCATATAGAAGTCTTTATCAAATGGAAAAGGACATAGGGCCTCCATGGAGAACTCCTTAGGTTCTTTTCCTTTTTCCATTTTGTTAAGCTTTACTTGCATGGCATGCATTTGTTTCATCATATCCATAATAGAAGTTTCTTCCTCATGTGTAATGATATCTTGCACATTAAAGTTGGGAGGAATTTTAGCTCCTTGATGAGCTAACTCTAGAAAGTATGTTTCTCTATCTTCTTTCAAGAAATGTTTCATCATTCTTTTGAAGTTATCATCATTTTGATATCGAGAAATTTAAGAAGGTGTAGGTTCTTGATCCATACCATGTTGAGACTGATGTCCTCAGGACCTGTGATGTGTCCCTCCATGAGACATGTTAGGAGTTTTAGAACTCCCTAGATTAGATTGAGGAGGGGTTTGTTGATTACCTCCATGAGTTGATGGAGGGGGTATGTAACCAGTTTTCAATAAAAAATTGCCAAGACCGTCATCTTCGTAAAGACCAGAATTGTAGAGTTGCTCAAGATTTGGACCTATGTGAGTAGACAAAGTAGTGTTTTTAAGTGCTTCTCTAGATTTCTTGTGAGAGGAAGCTCTAGTCTCCACCATTAACCTTGGGTGAAGCAAAAGAATATGATGAAGAAAACTGAAGAAAGATCTGATTCAAGAAGATCAAATGATGCAACCTTGTCAAAGTTTGATTGATTGAGGATAAGATTGGATGTAAATGAAGGATACTATGCCTTGGATGTATGGGTAGATACCCAAAAGATAGCAGACATGAGTTCACAACACTTAGCCATTTTGAAGATGGATTGAAGATTGATAGTTATGACAAGGTTTTGACACAAGATGAAAAAGACTCAAATAGATTAAAGAGAAGGCTGAATCGAACTCAAGAGGCCACTTTAGGAAAATGATTGGATTCATTTTAGTTTCTACTTTGTACCTGACATAGTGATTTTCTTGACAAACTCTGGAAATAGGCTGTAAAATCTGGGTCTCTAACAGTTTTTAACACTTTCTGACAAATTTTTAGACTTTTCTCAAATGACTTTCTAGAGACTCGTACGACAGTGGGTAGACTATGAAATGACAATTGACAAGCTCGTACGATAGTTGAAAAACTCGCACGACAGTAAATAGTAGGATTTTTTACTTTTGTTATTGACCGGTGGCAAAACTTGTACGACACTATACAAGCTATCATACGACAATCTGGGGGTTTTGAAATGACAATAGCCAAAAGTCGTATGAATTTATGACTTTATGAGATGAATTTTGACTTTAGAAAGGTGTTTGACATTAAATTTTGCAATTTTTAGGTTTTCAGTTTCAAATTGTTCAAAAAATTGTCTATCTAGATTTGAAGATTGTACCTGATTGATTCGTTCTTAGTAACCAGATAGATAAATAGGCACGCAAAATAGCAAGCAAGTGATTTCAAGCACATCTTAAAAAAATGAATAAGGGACAAAGAAACCCTGTGCATGAACAACCAAGTGACTAAATATGCTAATCCCTAGGAGTGCTAATAGTGTATGTTCCAAAAAGTTTTGCAATAACGCACATATTCTTAGAAAATGAAAATTTGGCCTCACTAGGGTTTGTAGTAATGATCTGACTCTGCAAATTTTGTGATCTCAAGAGGGTGAACTCCAATCCAGGCACACTGGGGTTTTGACATAGTCTGAGAAATTAATCAATCAAGAGCTACTAGGGAGATCTGATAGCCCAACAAGAGACCACACCTGTGAAGATTTCCTCCACAAGGACATTTATATAGCGGCTAATGCTACCACGATGAAAATGGCTATTATCACTTGAGGTTCCATCCACGTGGTTGACCTAATTAAGAGAATGTCCACTACAGTTAACCCTCTCTAAAGGTGACTCACAAAAGATACCACATGGAGACTGGTTCCAGATTCAAGGATCTGAGTTTTTGATACTACCCAAAAAGGGATTAGAGCATAGTCCTCTAGCCTTTTCACTTTTAACCAAAACAAAGCAAACAAATTAATCTGACATGCTAAGACCAAGATTATCTCACAAAGATCTATGATGTCAACCACTTATGATCTATTAACCTCTCCAAAGAGAGAATGTATCAATCAGAAGCTGAAGATGCACAAATCTAGTAGAACATGAGACGCTCTTAGTAACCTCCCTACCTACAAGGGTTCTCTCATTGAGAAGAGCTTCACTGGAAACCCACTCTCTCATGAACCACAAATAGTGTTCATAGGGCCTATTTACTATGTGTAACAGATATGCAAAAAGAAAATCTACATTCATTTTATAGCCCAAAATGAAATCTGTGATATGAAAGCAATAAAGGTCACACAAACTTGACACGCGAGAGTTCATTTTAGTCCAAATCGAAATGTTATCAGCTGAGAAGATTACTTGAATTCCTCACAACACGCTTAGTAGATTCTTACCTATTTTTAGCAATTCTCACACTTTTCCCAATCAAAACCAGAAAATACCAATAAAAAATAGAAGATTTCAATTGTTAATGTTAGCTGTTAGTCCAAATCTAGAAATCAAATCTGGACAACTGTCTGAAAATATGAAATGACAATTGAATATGGAGTCAAAACTTGTATGACACCGGGTTACCTGCCAGACGATAGTCTGCAAACTCATACGACTGTGGGTACCTATTCATATGACAATCAAGATTTCAAATGACAATGTGTACACTTTGATACGAGCCTTGAAATTTGAAGCTTTCGTACGATAGTGGGTATCTCCCGAAATGACTTTTTGACAAAAGTAGTATGACAAATGTACGGACAGAAAATAAAAATCATAGTTTTGATTGGAAAATGACAAGAAATAGCTAGAAATTGATAGAATTGGAATGGAAACCCATTTCAGGGCCCCATGGTGGGTGCTAGAAATGTGTGTGTGAATTTTGTACCTATTTGTAGACACAACACTTCAGTAAAACATTAGAGGTTAGCTAAAATCAAAATCATCTAGTGAAATGGAAACTAATCTAACCAAGTGATTTACTACCTTCTAGTAGGTGCGAGTATGATATTCTTAGATTGGACCGAGATCAGTGACCTTGACGACACCTAAATGAAGGATTTGAATGTAGAATCTAGATATGAGATGAATGCAAATTAATCTATATTTTTGGATTTTCTATGCAATAAGATGAAATAAACTGATATGAATCTATTCTATATGAGAAACTGATATGACATGCAATTAATCTAATAATGATATGCTAAATGATATGAATGCTCAAAAACAATGAAAATCTCACAATAACTTTGATTCGCAAAGATTGATTCTTCGATCACCAATTCGCCAGTGTGAGGATGCAATTCATGGATGGATCAGCCAGCTTGAGGGATTTAGAGAGCTTGAAAGCTTTTGAGAGATTTTTTTGAGAGGTTGAATTATGAAGAGCTGAGCCTTATTTTTATAGAAATCCAAGGCTTTGGAGGTGCATGGAAAAAGCCATAAATCACTCTTGATAAACTCAGGTTGATTTTTAAGTTATCAAGAATTTAAAGATAGATTAACTCACAAAATCATGCAAATCAACTTTTTAATTTAAATCAGAAGTTGAGATCATCTTTCAACTCAAAAGAGAGTTGAGTTTATTTTTTAAAAACAACTTGAATTGATTTTCTGATTTAAAGTTTAACTGCTTTTTGGATGTGCATAATTAATTATGAATTAATTAAATAAATAAAGTGATTTATCCTCAACTTAACTGATTTTAAAAATAAAACAATTGATTTATGGGTTAATCAATTATTAAATCAAACTTTTATTCAAAAACTATATTATTAAATTTGACAATTGACATTAATTAATTAAATAAGAATTTAATCAATTAGTCATGAGATTTTAGATTTATTGTCAAAATTAAATAATATAATTATGAATAAATATAATTAAATAATTAAATGGCAATATTAAATCTAATTAATTAAATATTCAAAATATTCAATTAATCAAACTTTAGGATAAATAGGATTTATCGCCAAATAATCATTAAATTAAAGATAATTAGGATAAATAGGAATAAGGAGTATTCCCTGATGCAGAATTTAGGATAATCAATTAAGATTCAATAATGTTCCAATGTGCCTTAGGTTAGGACTTTGATGTTGATTTCGTTCGATGTGTCGATATAGGAGGTTAATGAACCTATAGCCCATTTTGGGGGTATTACAATAAGAACACACTTTAGAGGTAAATCCAAGAGTTGGATGAATGGAAGTTTGGTCTGTTATAGTTGTCACAAGATTGGTCATTTGAGAAAAGATTGCAAGACTAGAGTACCAACACCAAGTAATGAAAAATGAAAAGGTAAATAAACTATTGTTGAGATAAAGAGCCAGATGAATCAGACATGGAGAAAGAAAGAGGAAGAAAGTAGTAGTGGATCCAGTGAACCTAAGGTCACCCAATCCAATGGATTAGGTGATCACACTACTTCTAACTAAGAAAAGAAGGTATGCGAGGAACTGTATTTTCAAATGCTATATTTTACACCAGCTCCTAACATTCAATGTGTTAAAGTCTATATCTGCATAAGTTAAGATGCTTCAGGACATATTTGGGGTAAAGATATAATGGTTTCTGAGCCCACTAAGAAGATGAACAAAAAATAGAAGCCTACTCCTCCTACAGAAACAAGACCAAGAAAAAGGGCAACTTCAACTACAACAGTTGTCGAGCCACAAAAGAAAACACTAGTAAACAATACTGAAGGGGAGTTCTCAGGGAAAAGGGAACAAGTTCAAACTAACATTGTGTCGAGCAATCCTAAGAAGAAACCGAGAAGAAAACTAGTACTACAAAAGGATGATGATGATGAGGAGATGGAAGACACAGATGATATCATTAAATTCATGGTGGCCACACATAAGCATCCAACGAATGTGTATGAGATCTACCACAACATCAAGAGTATAACAAGTTTGGTAGGATTTAAATTTATTAAATTTTAAAAGTTGAGAAAACTAATAAGGTAAAGATTGAAGATTCCATGATAGAAATGTTGGTACATTTAAGATGACACCTTTGGAGATACGAGAATCTTATCCCTAATGAATTTTTTAGTAAAATTGATGAGAGATGGCATTTTTTAGGATTAGGAAATACTGAGAGGGGGGTGACTCAGTATTACAGAACTTTGATTTCAACTTTAAATAATTATAAACAATCCAAAGTAATGCAGAAATGAAAAAAACATATAAGCATAACACATTACTCATGACACCATGATTTTTTCTCGAGGAAACCCTGGCCAAAGGGAAAACCCCAGTGGGGATGGTACCCACAAATATGTACTAAAATATAATGTCCCTGTTAGAAGATCTAGCCCTATTAGGAGCTAATTGTTACATAGTACATTTCCTTGTTAGAGGATTACAAAAACCCTGTTAGGGGTACACAAAACACTTGGTTAAAGGTAGTGAACACACTGCTCTTACAATCAATACTGCCCCAAAATATTTCTCAAAAGGGGGAATAATGCAATAACTTATCTTTCTTAGATAATTCCAATTTAATCTTGGCCTCTTACTAATCTTGCATCTGATATCTTCTCTTTCATTTGCAAACTTACTTCATCATCAAAAATCATCCATGCTTTTCTTACACAAAACCAATCTATACTTATACAGAATTAGCATAATATAAACTTAATAGAAACTTATACAAATGATATACATGGAGTCAGAGCTCTTATATTATCAAGGAGTTAGAAATATACTTTATTTACTTGTCTTAGCACATTACCATATCCATTATGCTCTCCTTAAACTTCACAACTATTCATGTACCCTAATATACTATTTTACTATCTTCGCATACCTTCCAAACATTGTATCTCGCACATCAGGTGTCCAAAAATAATGTGATTTTAACTAAAGCATGTTCATATCCATAAATACCTCTAGTTAACTTTGTAAGCCATAATACCTTGTATATCTTCATTGCTATCTCAAACTGTGGCACTGTACCCTATTTTCTAGAATCTGGACTATCATTTTCAAGACTGTAACTCCAATGGAAATCTCCACAACATGCGATTACTCCATCATAGGTGTTTCCATAAATGACAACCCCTAAGTGATTCCCAGTACTCCAAAACATCACATGCCAACAATCTCTCCCTTTGGCATTGATGGCAATACTTAGAAAAATGACTAAGTGTCACAAAGCAACTCTCTTCTTTACCTTCTCTTTTTTTAATTTTCTTCTCTATATATAAATCTACATATTTCTTTCTCTTTCTCATTTTCCCTTTTCTTCCCCTCCCCTTGACATCAATGGAAAAGGTATTCTCAAAATTTCAAAATTGAAGCACAGGTGGTCTAGTGCTTACTTACCAGATTTAAGACATCTTGGAAAGATGCTTCCAAGGTCTTAATTTCCTTAATCCATGAACTTATCAATATTTCACTGACATGTATTAATCTATTTAGTGCATATGATGTTGTCTCTGCTTCCTTAAGCTCAGTGAGAGTAGGTACTATCATTGAACTTTCAACCTTTATCATCTCAGAGAGATGAGTCTCCAAATTTGAGAGCTTGGGAGTCAATAGGTTTCTTAATGAGCCAAACCTATCTACAACTCTCCCTTTCTCCATTTCTAGCACTCTTATTTTCTCCAGTAGCCTGGATGTTTCCTTGTCTATCTCTCCCATAGTTTGTGAAGATGATTCACAACTGTCCATTATACTGTCAAGATTGGCCCTATCTTTGGCTATGGCCTCCTCAACATTCTTCAAGTGTCTACAGGGATTTATGTAGTAGCTGTATAGTTTCCTTCCTTGTACTACACAAATCTTGGCTTTAAGAGTGGTAGCCTTTAGAATGCCTATGTCCCATGAAATGGACTTGTGAACTTCACTCAACTTCTTCTCCAAGAAGTTCCTTTCTGCGTTCTCCTCTGTTGTTTTTAGTAGGAGTCAAAGTGACTATCAAAGCTATCCAATACTATACCGAGATTCTCAGTTTCATCCTTGTCTTTTAGGATAACTAGTGAGGGTAGTAGCTTGTTTACTGTTTCTACAGCCTTGCCCATTATTTTAGCTCTTTTATCTCCTTTCTGGGTTGATCTCTCCTTAGCTTTAGCAAAGGTCATGAATGAGAGTCTCATTATTTCATCTTCATCCATGTTGTCCACATTAGAACTTACTGGGTTGGCTACACTTGCCAACAATAGAGATGAATCCAAACTGACTTCAATAACCTTCTATGTTTTAGGTTGTGTTTCTTGCTGCAATTCCTTCTCTTGTACTTTTTCTTCTAGTTTCTCTTCTAATTTGCTTTCTTCTAACTATTCCTGATCTTCAACTTCCATCGCAGTATCCATCTTGTTCATAAATGGATCATTTATATCCTACGAAGTGTCAAGGCTAACAGCCACACCAGTGACAAAGAAATTTGGTTGCAAGTTATCTTGAACACTCTCATCAATTTCCTGTGAGCTCTCTCCTAATCCCAAGCATATAGGTTTAGCATTCTTATGAGGTGACACCTTTTTAGGCATGTTATTCATTAGAACTTGGTCTAATGCCTTTTGGGTATCATCAATTACTTCATCATATCTTCTAGCCATTATCTTGACTAGTTTGGTCTTTGTTCTTAGAAGAGGTTTTAGTGCCTTTATGACTCTTTCTCTTTCCTGAATAGACACAACCAGAAACATATCATTAATGGTTCTATTTCTTATATTTTCATCCTCTGAATGTGCTAACTATTTTTAGATTTCTAGTTTGTTGTACAACACTTTGGGAACACTTGGTTCAATTTCCAATAAATTCTTCTTGAAGACTAACAGGTGCTCAATGATAGTATCTTCAATAATTGCTTGCTCCTCAGAACCATATCTTTCATAATATCTATTTATTGATGTCAGATTTCCATCTTTAATAACCCTTTTCATAGTGCTCTCATATCTGGTTTCCACAAGGATTGTGGACTCTTTTGAACCATTTTCTCTTCTTATTTTTTTGTTGTCTTCTCTTCCTTTTTCTTCCTCTTTTCTTCTGTCTTTTTTTCATTTTTCCTAGAAGATCTTCTAGGGATGACTACAGGCGTAACTTCTTGAATTTCTTCTTCTTGCACATCAGCAATGGTAATAGTAGGAACTATTGATTTCTCTTCCTCAAAAGGATTAGGTGCATCAATAGCTATGCTAGAAGATGCCTCCATTTTAGCCCTTGTGTTTTTCAACTGCTCCTTAGTGATTCCCACCTTCACAATAATGTCTTCAACAATTTTGCTGACCTTTCCTTTTCTTGTTACCTTTTCTTGTTCTTCTCTTACTTTCTCATATTTCTCTCTATAAGTACCCCATCTTTCTTGGGTAGGGTCTTTTTCTACTACTAATATGTGTTCCACTTGCATGATTAGAACTTCAGCACTTACCTCATATCCCATAGGATAGCACCATTTGGTTCTAGGCTCAACTGCCTCAAAGCAGACACAATCTGTCTCAACCATGAGACATATGGTGTCTTCATATTTTTCCACTATTTCTTCTGGTATCCTATACCTTTCTTTCATCTTCCTTTGTAGTATCTTTGTCATAGAAAACAACTCTCCATCTACCCAATCCTTCTTCTGCCTTCTATAGCTTTCTAAGATTTGAATTCCAGTGGGTACATCATTCTTCCATGCTCTGGGATGCATGCCAGGAAAGTTATGAATGACATGAATATACATGTGAACTAGTAATGATCCAAACCTAAATGCTTTGGATTTTTCTTTCTTAATAATCTTAACATTTTCCAGAAATTGTTGTGCCAAAACTTTGCAAAGATTGTATCGTTTGTTTTCCTTAACCATTCTATAGGCCATCATGATAACTCTAGTAGATACAGATTTTGATCTGTTGCTATGAAACAATTTGTAACCTAGCAACATTTCTATTAATCTGACATCCTATAAGTATATATCATTTACTGTCATCCCTCTCTTATCCCATTTAGAATGAGTTAGGGTTTCTGCTTGTTTCCTTAGGTTTTTCTCATCCATAGGTAGGGCTCCTTCATTGTCAAGTCCTGTGATCTCATGAATCATCTGTGCATAAATTTTTGTAGGTTGCTCACCAATCCACAAAAACCAGTCATGAATTATGCTAAGAATGATATTAAACCATTCAACCTCTAAGAATTCCATGAGATGGGTTAATTTAAGGATTGATTGATCTTTCAGGTGTTTGAACTCTTCTACAAAAGATCCACCAGCTTCTTCCATACTATCTAATTCACTATAGATGTTAACATCCCCAATGGTCTCATACTTGTAGTGAATGTATGCCCTAATATCTTCTACGTGTAATACACCTACGAGATTTTGAGAAAACACTCCCTTCGGATCATCCTCATAGGATTTGTATGGATGTTTCTTGAATTTATACCTAGGTCTGTCTATAACATCATATATCACTGATGCATCCATGATTACTATGAAAGATTAGGTCTAAATACCTTAAACACTTGAATATGATGTTTGGTTTCACGCAAATGCAAAATCACTTAGCTTGATTATTGCTCTACTTTCACACTTCTTCTCTCATTAATCACTGATCAACAAATGGTGTGTAAATAAAATCTCTTAAGTCTTTTATCCTTCACAAGTTGAGTGTGTGCATTAAATGCAGGTAGCTCAACTTCGCATATGGTTTAGTTAGTGCAAAACTCATGAACATAGAAGATGAATCTTCAAGTGTTGCGATCTCATCCATAGATTCAAAAATATTTGTACACATCATACCTAAGCTTGCATGAGCTTACTCCACTTATATAGGGGTTGGATAATTTTTGTTGTTTGCATCCACTACTCCCCATGAGGCCATGAGGCCTTCTAGGCTGATGCCTCAAATAATTCATCATGAAAAGACACAGCATCATAAGTTGTCTCTCCCTTAACCATTGCCTTATTTA
Organism: Chamaecyparis obtusa; assembly: GCA_027943335.1. Classification (NCBI taxonomy): domain Eukaryota; kingdom Viridiplantae; phylum Streptophyta; class Pinopsida; order Cupressales; family Cupressaceae; genus Chamaecyparis; species Chamaecyparis obtusa. Next base: position 60,285 of record BSBK01000123.1, on the reverse strand, counting down.
GAACTTTTACTTGCCATATCTTCTCCTCCTCTGATTTATTGCTTTCATTCAAGTAATCATTTAGGCTTTTACCACTATCACTGATATTTTTCCTTATAGCTATAGGTGGTGGTCTTTCTGGTTCATTAGATCTCCTTGGTCCTCTTCTATTTTCATCTCCATTTTATTTACAAAACTTCGCAATGTGACCTGGATTGTTACATTTGTAACAAATAGGTGGTCTTCTTCTTTCTTGATTAGTTTGTAGCTTATAGAACCTTGTTGTGCACAAAGTTATTACATTTCTGACATGTAATCTTGGTTGTAGTTTCTTCTCTGATATAGTCTTTCTTATACCTAGATTGATCAGTTTTTCTACAATCTATTTTCTTGTGTCCATACTCATAGCAATTAAAATAGTAGCTAGTACAGGGTTTAGAGTTACCTTTACTTTTGCAATCTCTTTTCATGTGTCCAACTTTGTTGCAATTGAAACATCTACCTCTAAAGGGTCTGAATTGTTCTCTAGAATCTTCATTTTTAAGCATTTCATTAGGAATAGGTCTTTCCTCATTCTTGGCTTCTTTTGGTTCTTCTTGAGTTTTTGAACTTCCAACTTCATTGGGTCCATTCATGTCTCCTTTAGATTTTTGTTTTGTTCTTTGTTCATCATTCTTTCCATTACTCATATGAAACTCCTGAATGTGTAGTCTGGCTTGAGTGAGTTCACCTTTGATGATCTGATTGTAATTATTTAATTCCTAATATTTATCCTTGTAATGGTCAAGTTCAATCTTCATATTTTCTATCTGGAGGTTAGCTTCTTTTAGTGACTCTTCAACTTTGTTCCTTTCATCCTTTTCATGTTGAATCTCCTTGATCATCAAGAGATTGATTTGTTCTTTTTCTTGCTCCAACTTCTTTACTTTGTCTAATGTATCATTGTTAGAACCTTCTTTGATTTTCTCCATAAGGTCTTATCTCTGATCTTTTACAGTTTCAAGTTGTTCTTTAAGTTTCCTCATGAAACCTTCCGCTCTTCTTAATTTGAATTTTAATTCATCATTTTTAGCTTTAATCTTATCTAGATCTTCAAGTGCAGCTTCAAAGTTCACTTGCAAATATTCTAAATCCATTCTGATCTCCCTTAAGCTGTTAAGCTTTCTCTCAAAGGGCCAAATACTCTGATACCAGTTGTTAGGATTAGGTACTACTAAGAGGGGGGGTGAATTAGTATTACAAAACTTTGATTTCAACTTTAAACAATTATAAACAATCCAAAGTAATGAAGAAATGAAAATAACATAGAAGCATAACACATTACTCATGACACCATGATTTGTTCTCAAGGAAACCTTGGCCAAAGGGAAAACCTTGGTGGGGATGGTACCCAAATGTAATGTCCCTATTAGGAGATCTAGCCCTATTAGGAGCTGATTGCTACATAGTACATTTCTGTTGGAAATATAGATGTAGTAACTGAGAGGGGGGGTGAATCAATTAACCAAAAAATATTACCACTGATCCCTTAGATGTCCTATTAAATTATTTACTGCTGACATACAGAGAAATGCTAAAACTCGGTAATTGCAGAGAGTGTTAATTATAACTGTTCTTAAGCATTCATCAGTGATTAACATGCATGAATAAAGAAAATACCATGAACACAAGAGACACCAGATTTAACGTGGAAACCCAATATGGGAAAAACCACCAATGTAACTAGTTAATGATTTTCACTCTTCTGAAGTGATGCCCTGTTAGGAGCCAACCCGATAAAAGGTTACAAAACACACTATTAGGTGTTACCTTGTTAGAGGATTTAATCACCCTGCTAGGAGTGGCCTTGTAAGAGGTCTTGAAACAATTCAATAGAACTGTCACCTTGTTAGAGGATTTACAAAATGGCTATTAAACCAACTCAGTTAGGAGATTTTGAAATCATTGCTACAATGGTAAGAAAGTAACCATGAAGTGACCTGAATAGTGATGCAACTGAATTGCTGATTACAGATCTCTATTCTGCTTCACTAGATCCTTCCTGATCAAATATATCTCTATTGCTCTTCAAGGATATCTAACCATCCTTCAAAATTCACTCATACTATTCTTCTCTTTCTTCTTTTTTTTTGCTTGCTCATAATTCACAACTTGACCTTCTATATATATACCATTCGGATTGTCAAGTCGGCACTAATAATTATTACAAAACATCACTAATCATTACAACAGTCGGCTGGAATAAACCAAATTTATTTCTCAAATTGACAAAATCCTTTACTGGGCTGACCTTGCTCAGTAAACATTAATCCGAAGAAGATTTCCTTTGGTGACCGAGATAACTCGGTACGTACTGTGAATTCTTCAACATCCTTTGGAGACCAAGTGAACTCGGTAGACACTAAATTTCCTTCGATAATCGAGGAAGCTCGGTTAACACTGTTTTCTACCATACTTTTCTTTTGACACCCGAGAGGTCTCGGTAGACACTGGTAACTACTTTGCTGACCGACTGAGCTCGGTAGACACTGGGAACTACTTTGCTGACCGATTGAGCTGACAATTGATATGACATCTGTGTGACATCAAAGACAACACATAATCATTCCAACAATCTCCTTCAAACAATTGTATCCAACACATTTCCTTGTTAGAGTATTACAAAAACCATGTTAGGGGTACATAAAACACCTGGTTAAAGGTGGTGAGCACACTGCTCTTACAATCAATATTGTCCCAAAATAGTTCTCAAAAGGGGGAACAATACAAGCACTTATCTTTCTTAGATAGTTCCAATTGAAGCTCATCCTCTTACTAATCTCACATCTGATCTCTTCTCTTTCATTTTCAAACTTACTTCATCATCAAAAATCATCCATGCTTTGCTTTCACAAAACCAATCTATACTTATATAGAATTAGCCTTACAGTCGGCCTCATAATTGTCATACAAAACATAATAGAAACTTATGCAAATGAAATACATGGATTCAATGCCCTTATATTATCAAGGATTTGAAAATATACTTTATTTACTTTTCTTGGCTCGTTACCATATCCATTATGCTCTCCTTAAACTTCACAACTGTTCATGTACCCTGATATATTGTTTTACTATCTTCGCATACCTTTCGAACACTGTATCTCACACATCAAGTGTCCAAAACTCATGCGACCTTAACTAAAGCATGTTCATATCCATAAATACCTCCAGTTAACTTCACAAGCCATAATACCTTGTATATCTTCATCACTATGCAAAACTGTGACACTGTACCCTATTTTCCAGATTCAGGACTTAGTCATTTTCATGACTGTGACTCTAGTGGCAATCTCCACAACATGCGACCACTCCATTATAGGTGTTTCCATAAATGACAACCCCTAAGTGATTCCTAGTACTCAAAAACATCCCATGCCAATGGTAGTATGCTATTATGACTGAAAGGAAAATCAGAGAAGGCATCTTAACACAAATTATGCCTGAGTTAACAATAAAGAAAAGAAAAAAATTCATGGGCAATACAGAAACAGGTTTATACCTAAATTGAGAGTATACTCCATACTGAAGAAGAATGCATAGAAGAATTTTTTAAATAGAGTACACTAATATGGAAGATAATTTTTGGATTGATAGTTTATAAGAGTGCACATAAATATGAAGGCACATCTAGACAAGTTAAACTTGACAATACCGAGGATATAGATCGGCCACAAAATCTTGAAGAAGAAATAAGGCAGAAGGTAGAGGAGACTGAACCACAAGATATGATCACTATTGAGGATGTACCTAAAGATACACCAGTGAATATCAATGCCTTGACTAAGGAATAAATCAAGAGTCAAATTCTTACCGAGGAATCTTCAGATATATTTCTTCCAGGCACCAATCCAACTATAATTCTAGTACATGACTACCCAAAGATTGAGGGTGCACCAATAGTGGACTCAGTAACTATTAGCTCCAACATAGCCACAGTTGAAAAGAAAGGTACAAAAGGTAAAAGTGTTGAGGAATAGGGTAAGACGACAATAATAGAAATCCATACACTTACCGAGGCAAATATTGAGATCAATATAGGTGAAGGAGAGGAGAACATGAAGGAATGAGAAGATAAGTCTATAAAAAAAGTTTAAGAACCTCATGTTGTGGAAGAAAAGGATACTAACCTTAAAGTAATTGAGGAGAGTTAGGAGCCTAAGGAGAAAGAGGCCATTCAAGCCTTAGTACTACTGCCGAGTAGGATCCCACCAGAGCCTATGAAGAAGTTAAATAAGAAAAAGGACAAGTCTCTCGATACTCAAGTAATACTAGATGAACTTATAGTGATTCCAAAAAGGGACACTAATAACTTAACATATAAATAGATGCAAATTTTGCAATATCTATTGAAGAAGAAGAGAAAGCAAGAGGAACTCAGAAGGGAATATCAACAAAAGAACGTACTACATGAAATCAAATATATATTTGTAGATTCTTTTGAACTTGAAGATGTAAATGAGAATTCACCTATACTTGATAAATTGGTACATATTGTTAAAAAGGTGAAAATTGATGAGAGTGAAGAAAATGAGAAGCTAATGCAATGGTCTGAGAGAAAGTTTGAGACCAGGGTACTTGAAAAGGTTTCAACAGAGATTGAAATTAAATAGGTTGAACTTTATGACCTTGTAAGTAACTTGGAAGAGGTTGTACAAAATGTTCATTCTTTGTACAAATGGCTATGTAATGTGGAGACATTTACAAAGGATAATAAATAGATTTTTGAGAAGTTGCAATTAGACTTGAATTCAATAGGACATTCACTAAGCATGGATGCAAGTTCGAACTCTATTCATTTTACTAGGTTGACTCATGCACAAGGAAGGTTAGCCGAGCTGATGGCTAATGATGGGAAGATAAGAACCAAGTTAATCTCTATATAGACAATGTTGATACATCATTTGGAGGTCATGCAGAGATAATTGGCATCAAAAAAAGAGTTAGTAAAAAGAGATCCTCATCTCTCTATTGCAGAAAGTTTGGTTGATCTAGCTGCTCAGCTAGAAATCAAGATACAAGTTTTGTAGTTTGTTAGATCTGGATGGGACAATGCTTTAAAAATTATTTTACAATTCCATAAACCATTTTTGCATAAATATTATATAACCCCAACACCCTAGCAACTCAAAGTGACAAAAACAAGGGGGAAATAGAGTAAACCAAAGGGGGAAATATATGAAGACATAAAAGGGGAAGATAGATGGAGATAGATGGTAATGTAATTAGGTATGACATACTATTTTGAAATTTAATGTATACTCATTTGATGTTAGAGCCATGTATATATCTTGTACACATAATGAAGTCTTTAAGAAGACTGAGTCGTAGTCTTAGGGGGAGTACTAAAGTACTAAGTACCATTTTGTCTATGTAATGTAAAGTTATGACAAAGTGTTTTTGCCACTAATGTCAAAGGGGAAGATTGTTGATCTCCAAGTTATGTTTTATATTAGTTTCAAACACTTAGTCATTTTCAAGGCAGAGTTGGTTGGTCATCACTACGACTGAGACACCCTATTAAGTCCAAGTAATGAATGGACTTGTATTTTGTATATGTATCAAGCAATATTTACTGTTGAGCAAGTCAGAGGTCATCGAGTACCCCAGTAGTTACAAAGTAGTATATATGTTGAGTTTTATAGATGAGTCAGTGTCGAGTGCCAGTAAATGCAGAACAATTTTGACTGAGCACTAGAGGCTTCATATGTCGAGTGAGAAAGTTTTTGTATATGTGTTTGTAATGGAACAAACACCTAGGTAAACTATTTTGGTATTTAATGATTGTTCAAAGAATTAAGGAGTTGATTACACGTTTTGATTTCAATCATTAATCCATATGCAAGAATTATAACCAATAAGAAAAATGAATGTATAAGCGGCATAAGTGATGAATCTAGATAATTGATCTTAATCTAGGAGCTTGATCGATTATTTATTTAAGGTGACATCAAAACCCTAATATTATAATAGTTAGAAGATCTCACATGTATGTGGATGGAAGAAGTGTTTTGAATGTATGAAGAAGAGATTAGGCAGAGTGACCAAGCAGAGCAGTGCATGATAGAACATAGTAATATTTGATTTTGAGATTAGATAAGTTTTGGAAAGAGGAGATTTGTTATCATCATTTGGAGTGCAAACTGAAGGATCAAGTACTGATACATTCTAGCAAGTAAATTAGGGTAAATCTCTTAACAGAGTGGTCCTAACAGACCTTTGTAAATCTCTTAACAAAGGGCTTACTTAGTTGTAAGTTTTAAATCCTTTAATTAAGGTAGATTGTATGTTTGTAAGCTCTTAGCAGGGTAGACCCCTCATAGGGTAGATCACCAAAATTGATCAAAAATTTTTAGCCCTAATAGGAACACTTGATTTCTGCAATACTAAAGATTTGTGGGTGTCACCCCCACCCCAATTTTACCTTTCAAGGGATTTTGGGTTACCAAATATTTGTGTTATGTGTTTCATTTCATGGATATGATTAGCAGTTCGATCTATTTCAGCATAGAAATTTATGTTTATAATATATATGTTGAATTGATTTCAAAGTGTGAAAGTTTTATGGATTACTGATTCACCCCCCCCCCCCTGTGCAGTATCTTGGTTTCCCAAGAAGACTTCCAACAGATTCTTCTTGAATACAATCCATCTTTAATCAAACAAACTTGGGTAGTTTTGCACGACCACTTATTCCTTGAATAAATGCTTCCCATGATGTTGGGAGTCCATTTAGAGACAACTTTGTTAACTCCTTTATTTCAACTAGATGAACAATAGTGGAAATATGGTCCCTTAACTCTGTGATCCTCATAAAGTATGATGTAATCAATTCTCTTTTATTCATCTTCACATGATGAAGATTTTTCTTAACTGATAGAGCCTTTTTTGTGTAGTTTATCTCATACAGGCTTTCTAATGTTGAAAACATTTTGTATCTTGTATCCAATTTGGATATAATTAGATCCATATAATCTTTAACTATAGCCACCAATAGCTTCATGGCCATTTTATTGTTCTTTATCTACTTGCATTTCTCTACATCTTCATTTGGTAGAGCCATTCCCAATTCTACAAATGCTTCTAATTTATGCTCTCTTAAGGTTAGCATAATTTTGAATTTCCATGAAATAAAGTTTGAGGCTACTTCAAGATGATCCTTGAATTTAATACCATTTTATATTTGAAGAAAGAATATGTATTTCTAAAAATTAAATGATAGTTAGATAGCCTTTTATTTCAAATATGATCGAGTCTTCCTTAGATTGACTCTGATACCATGTTAAAGTTTTAGTAGATTTGTATGTAGAAGGAATTTAATCTCAATATCGATTTCCTATAAATCTATAATTAAATTAATTTAATATGATCTTAATGAATATCCATGTCTAATTTAATCTTACTCAATAAGATTACTTTCAATCTGAATATGTTCTTATTGCTTGGATTAATCTTCTAGAATCGATCTCTTATGGAACCCAATCTCTTTATTAATGATGTTATTTGAGATAGTATGAATCACTGTAATAATACTTTCTTTTTCACTTATGTATTTTGTACATTCCCAAGATCCCAAATGGCCTTCATATTTGTATACTATGAGGAGACATGTATCTTGTAGAGGCATGCCTTTATGTGGAACATGTTCAATGTAGAGACATGTCTCTATGTGAGACATGTTCTCACCAAACCATGTTTGACTTGTTTAATGATGCTATTTCATACTATAACATACAATAATCATTTAGTAATGAGATCAATTGAGTTTTCCATATTATATGTAATTTATATCGATACTCAATATCGATCTTAATCATGATTAATATTATTAACCATAATCATGTATATATATTTAATAGTATTGTTACCAATTTTCACATGCTTGTTCTAATCTAGTGCAAGAGCACCTAGGGGTTACCTCTTAACTCTCAAATTTTTGGTGTATCAGGGTGTGAGCAGAGTAGTCCAGTAGATTTCCAGATGTTAGTGCAAAGTGACAAAGAAAGAATCCTCAAGTGCATTAGGAAAATTCAGGCCGATTCAAGTTACAATTGAAATTTGGATTATCAGTATACTATATACAGATACCCTGATCTGCACAGCAATATCGATCATCAAATTGACACAAGTTATACTAGTGATAGAGTGTGTTTTGGATCATACTTATGGTCGATGAACATGTCAGAGTAAGTCACACTGAAGTGATCATTGGGTGGAGTCTCACTAATGAAATCCACTAGAGCAACCTGGTCTATCAGCACAAAAGGTCTCAAGTCAGATCGAGCCCCGATGGAGGCATCGACACAAGCTAGGTTGATGAATAGATGACCAGCTGACTAGACTATAGGCATCAGCACAAGTGTATCCAAACTCAAGCCATTAGCATAGGATATACCGATCATCGATAAAGAAAGCATTAGCAGAAGAACTAGAAATTGGTTAGACCGGTCCACGATCATAGCATCGGTATAGGGTATGGTGATATGTCAGTTTTCAAAATTGGATGCAGAATGTGAAGTGTACAATGGAGAAACAAATGAAATTTGATCATTTTTATTCAGTTTTTATATAGATACATAATAGTAAATATTTTCATGGTAATATATTATAGAACTATTTTATAAGGTACAAATGTCAAATTTTATACAAGTACTTGATACAATGCATTTAGATACCACACAAGTCATGGAAACTCTTAAAATATTGATCTGAATAAACACATTATAAATAGAAAGATACTTAGAGAGAGGAAAGATCCCCATTTCCTGAATGGAAGGCCATTATGTTGAATCTTAAAGAAGACCCGAGCCCACATCTTCAGCTTGATTAGACCTATAAAAATGTAAAGAAAGGGGTTCAGTTCATATAAACTGAGAAATGGAAGCTATTCCAAATATCTCTACAATATAAGCAATTTCAACAATGTGATTATTCAGATATATGTATAGAAAAGATGCACAAGAAAAAGCAACATTTGAAAGAAAGGAAAATTTTATGCTAACATGTTTGTTTCATGTGCAGATACAGATATGAAGATCTGAGGTTTTTGAAGAATCATGCATAAATTATACACATCAAGCCTTTCAACTGAGTCATAAAGAGGCGAATGTTTTGGGGATACTATTGAGGGGGCATACATAAGCTTAAGGTATGGAACCTTCTAGTTGAACCAAAGTAGCGGGTTGTAGACTTGAGGATATTGTTAAAGGAACATACACTAATTACAGGTATGAAACCTTTTAGTCAAATGATGGAGTTGTTGAAGACTGGTTGTTAAAGGGAAATGTAATTTTGTCATGAAACCTTTAAGCCTGATAAATCAATCATACATGGCCACAAGAATCAATTACACTTGTGTGATTCCATACTACTACAGGAGAAATCAATTTTTCTACAGGAAGAGGCCACATTTCAATATGAGTTAATCTGGTATAGGAGTTAATTATCTTAACATATTGCTATAGGAAGTTGTTTTGCAGACATTACCTATTATAATTGAATCAGATATGTATTCAAAGGATACAAAATAAAATGGAATTTCTATAGGAGCTTGTAAATATAAGGCTAGATTTCATGGATCGGTCATAAATCTAGTGAGGCTGAAATAGAGAGTTAATATCTAAATGTCTTATATGGCATAAATTTACAAAGGAATGTAAAAAATGAATCTATAACTTGTTGAATATTTCAATCCATTTAATCAACATGAGTTCAAATGCAATGAATAGTATATAGAGCTAGTATTGAAGATATAACAACAAAATATATCAGAAGCTTCATATCATGTTGAAACATGTACAATTATTTCTATGAAAAAATATTAGAAGAAAGGTATATAGAAGCATCTTCTACTTATTGAATTCAAAAATGCTAAATTTCAAATATCGGCATAGATATGGTGATAGTTTAATTGGTCTAGTATCAAACTGTTGGGATAGTCAGGGAAGGAAAAAAGAGATATCCAATCAAATATTGGTAGAAGGCATGCCAATATCATTTGAATATTAAAAGAAAAGAACCAATGGATCGCTATAACATGAAATGATAAAAAATAGTATTACAGATAGCAATAATTTGATCAAGAGAACTCATAAAGGTGGACTAAAATAAAATGATCTTTACCGATTACCGATAGGGCATCAATGTGATATATAGCGATGAAGTAGTATAAAGTGTATTAAGCGCATCGGTATATCACAAGGTGAAAAGTCATTCTCTCTCAATAACTGATATGCCAATCAAATTATTGGAGAACATATTAAGGGACAAGAAAAGTAGTGAGTAACACCGACAACTGATGGTCCTTTGCTATAACACACAATGATTAAGAGAAGGATGTCGGGTTATTGGTAGAAAGGGATTTCACTAATAGCGATACCCGATTCTTCATCGTTTCATGTTATAGTGATACAATGGTTTAAGTTGGCTTAAGGCATCATTTGGAGATAGAATCAGTTAGGCCAATGAATGATGTGTTGTCGGTATGATATATGGTAATAACATGCAGAAAGAGTAGGTTAAAAAAAATGGATTACTGTATACATTGACTGAGCCCATGCTAGAACATAATGAACAGGATCTTTTTGAGCTTGCAATAAGAAAGGAACCAAGCTCAACATGATATCTACATCAGAGAGCCACAGTAGTAAGGAGTCACAAAGAGAAAATGCCTAGAAAAAAAAAGTAGATGGGGGTTCAATATTATTAAGGTAGCTATCTAAAATATTCAAAGACATAGAGACTTGCATCTCAAAGAATGACCAAATAGCCTTTAGCTCAACAAATACAATATACTGTAAAATTGTTAATAATATTTTACAATTGGTATTCACGCAAGAGAAAAGGAACCAAGTATGTTTCTTTCTACAATAGTATTTGAACAAAGGGGTTTTATCAAGATCATTGTATTGTTTTCAAAGGGCCATGATTCAGGGCAATGGGAAAATGAGTATTAAAAAATGAGGATTTATAAGCTACAGAATGAGTCAAATATTTCCTTCTTTGATAATACATAAAGTTCATTTTCAAAGCTTGTTGTAACATTTTCTATAATAGCCAAAGAAATACATAACTAAAAACTAGTAAGATTGAGGGTACCTATATCATGTCAAAGTAATAGATCCTTCAGATCAAATTCATGGCTCCCAAATACACCCTAGAATGGTGGCCACAATAAACCAAAAAGTAAAATGAAAATACATTTTAGGGTTTGAACCCTGTTCATAACCGAATGCCATTTTCCATATTTTTTCTGGCTAATATCAATTTCAGTTCTGAGTTGTATGAACTTTTGAAATGCTTCCCTTATAAAATCCTTGCATGTCTTCTATATTGTAAAATCAAGTATTCTAAGGTGTTAAATTTTATAAGACACATAGAATAAATTGATTATTTTTTATGCAAGAATGGGAAAAAGATGACTTGAGATAATTTTCATGCAAACTTAGGAGTTTGATTTTGAGAATGGAATTTGTTTCAATTATCTACATGTTACAAGGAGTTCATGTTCAGTCTAGGAGTTCTTTTTCTCATGCATTCAGTGAGCAGTTACATGCTATTTTTTAGCAGATTGAGGTAGTTTTTAGTGAGCTATCATTTGGACATTGACTAGAGAGAAGTTTTGATGGGTTTCTTAACATTTTGGAGCAGTTTCGACAAGGTTTTGCATGTATTGTTTTTTGCATCTGATTTAGGGTTTTGGGTCCTATTTATTGTATTTTGATCTCATTTTTGAGGGATCATCTTTTGGCTTTGAATTTTGCACATTGAAAATTTTTGAGTTAATTGTATGAGCACTTTGTAGTAGAGATTCTTTTTGAGCATTGATTATATTGATACAATGGTTCCTTCTCATTGACTTGGGTGCAATATTATGGATTTTTTGCTTTTATGTTTTGTTTATCATTCATTCAAGCTATATTCCTTGTTGCATATTCAAATCTTGATACTTGTTATTGTAGTTCTTTGTTTGTGTCCTCATTCATTTGCAAAAAATTGGTGAAGGCTAGTTTCCCTTTCAAAGAAAATAATTATAGGTCCTCGCTTAGAATCATGTTTGTAATTGCATGTTTATCTGAGTATTGAGAACCATTAACTTATCTTCTATAATTCATGTTGATTCAATTGAAGTTACATACAAATCATTGGTGTACCACCCCATTTAGGTTTTAAATATTCATATTTGTCTCATCCCTTTTCCTCACATACACATTTAGTTTTAGGTGAGAATTACTTAGGAGCTAACCTATCTTCTAAAGATTCTTCTCTCATTTTAGGACAACCCACCACTCGAGAGATTTTCCATGTTTCAACAGTATAGATAGATTTCACATCAAACTATAGGCACAATCCTGATTTACAGCAAGTGTATATATATATATATATATATATAATCATTAATTTATAATTATTCTTAATTAGTTTATGATTAACATAATTAAAGAAAATAATCAAATTAGTATCTTGTGAAGGATAGATATCAAATGCTTAAGGTTGATAGGCTAATTGAGCATTTGATTTCATCGGTTAGAATAATCTGACCGAAGCTACCACACATTAACAAATCATAGTAGTTCTCCTAGCGTTTGAGAGTCATCTTCCTTTCTAATTTTTAATCTTATTATTCATCTTTATAGTGACTAGATCCCAAATTTTTATTACTCGGGTGCTTTTTTCTTAGGGGATCCCCAAGTATTTACATGGAAAATCTCATATCTTGAAACCTAAGATATTGCAAATTTCTATCTCTACCATGGTGTTGGTATTTAAGAAAAATATTTTAGATTTTCCATCACTCCCTTTTTGTCATGAAGCCTCCATATAAAGTCTTTAAATTTCTTTGTATTTTTTGCCTTTAACTTTAGCGATTCTTCCAAGTATAATAGTGTCATCTACAAATTGTTGATGGGTGATATTGTGTACATTTTTAGTGATATTAACCCCAGATATCTAACCTTCTTTGTGATCCTTATTAATAGATCCTCCTAAGGCCTCTTCCATAAAGACAAAAAGGAAGGGTGAAATGGGGTTTCCATGTCTAATGCCCTGTGATATGTCAAAAAAACCTTCAGGACTACCATTGAATAAAATGGAAATTTTGGGAGTAGATATACAACTAAATATCATGTTCATGCAACATTTTGAAAAACCAAATGCCTCTAGGAATTTTCACAAAAACCTCCAATCAACTTTTTCATATGCTTTTTGATGTCTAATTTAATGAGCATACAAGCTTCTTTATTGTTTTGGGAAGCATGAATAATCTCTTGGACTATTATATCCCCATAAAAAATAGATCTTCCAAGTACAAGGGTAAAAGTGCAAACCTATGTCACACTTTTATAAAGGAAAAGGATGACAACATGCAAATGTTTCAACTTTAACAACATAGAAGTGGCATTTGTGTTTAGAATTTGAAGATGATGTAAACTAATGAAATGTGTAAAATTTGATGAAGTTTATGCTTATAATTTTTTTAAAAAAAATTGAACAAAAATTGACATAGTTTTTTACTTTTTAAAGTCCATTTTTTTATTGTTGAAATATGCTTAAAAACTAGGGTCTAGTTCGCATTAACAAACTATATGCAAATAACATTTTTTTCCTCTGATTTCATAATATGTTTTAGATGACATGTATAGCTAGTGAATAAAAAAAGAAAGATTTGATTTCGATATATATTTTGTCTATTATAACTATCCAAAGTTGGTGTTACCCGAAATAAATAGTTTTTTGTTCGCGTCAAATTTTCCCTATCAAATCTACACCATTTTAAAAAAAAATTATATATTCTTGAAGAGGACTCTCTCCTCTATTGTTAAATATAAGTTTTAAATTTTTCTAACATTATTTTTTATTTTTAATATTTTTTGAACAAGTGTGTTCTTAAATGTTAAAATACCTACTTGAAGTATTTTCAACTTCTAATATATTATATGAAATCAAAACATAACAAAAATTACATGACCATAATCTTGACTCTGAGATCTACAAAAGGGTATTTTTAGATTTTAGAGAAAGGTAAATTTTGACAAAGAATTCAGGTCCAAAAGTGACAACTTCTGTGACTCACCCATTTTTGCTTATTTGGCTGCCACATAGGATGCCACTTAGGGGGGTTCGGCCAGACCGGCCGAACCCCCCAGCAACCAAACAAAGGAGCCACCAAACCCATTTTTGGGGTTTATATAGTTTTTCATGGAAGGGTTTCGGCCGGAACCATTCAGGCCGAAACCATTTCCGCCGGAACTCCCCCTCCACATCGATGCCACATGGCACCTCGTGTGCTCCATGTATGTCTGGCTGAAACCAGTCTAGCTGGACCCATTCCGGCTGGAACCATTTCGGCCAGAACCATTAAAAATGTCTTCTAGTGCGACACAACTTTGTACTTTTACCCACAAAACTAGTTTGTTCCTCAAAAATAATTTTTGGAAGCATCCTTTTAATTTTATTTTATAAGGCCTTGGAGATGATTTTATAAATGGTATTACATAATGAAATGGATTTAAAATCACCCATCTCTTCATAGTTTGTTTTTTTAGGCATAACTATTAAGAAAGTATTGTTAATTTCAGTTAATAAACCTTATGAATTCTAGGTTCCTTCTATTGCTTCCCATAACTCTTTACCCATAAAATACCAACATCTCTAAAAGAAAGCTTCATGAAATCCATTTAGGATAGAAGCCTTATCAAGATGACGTTGATAAAGGGAACTTTTAATTTCTTTTGTGGAAACTTTGTTTGTTTAACCAACGATTATCCACATCTGTGATTAGTTTGGGGATGGAAGATAATATCTTTTGCTAAGAATGATGATTAGAGTATTCAAAATTATTCAGGGTATTGGGATAAAATTCTATAAATTATTGAGCTAATGTTTTAGGATCTTCAATTAAATCTCCAGTAAGGTTAGTTATCTTTGTAATCCTATTAATATTTCTTCTATTTTTTGTACTATTATGAAAATATTTGTATTTTCATCTCCTTTTGAAAGCCAAACCTCTCTAGATTTTGGTTTCTAGTAGATTTCTTCTTTAGCTAGTAGATCTTCATGTTTAGCTAAAATTTCTTTTTCTTCGAGATAAATACCGTTCTTAATGACATATTCATTTAAATCTTGTAAGTCTTGTTCAACTTTAAATTTTTCATCAAAGATATTTTGGAAATGTTCGTTGTTCCATTTTAGAATCTTATTTTTTGGGGATTTTAATTTAGATATGAAATACTACATTTTGGTCCCTTCAAAGGAGTCCTCTTCCCACCACTATTGTAATAGATTCATAAGGTCTTTGTGTTGATACCACATATTCTCAAACTTGAAAGTAATTCTTGTTGGTTTATATCCTTCTTCAATTGTTAGTCTGACATGGAAGTGATCCAAACCAACATTAGTGAGAATCTTTGTAGTTAAAATGTAATCAAAATTATCCAAATCCCCTTTGAAGAAGAACCTATCTAGTCAATCTGCACAATGTGACTGAAACTAGCTCTCTTGTTGTTCCAAGTGTATACTCCATTACTAGTTTTGATATCCAATAAGCTGTTCTTGTTTACCCAATTGCAAAAATCCTTATGTAATTGAGATTCATATTGAGATCCTCCATATTTGTCACTACAATTAATTATAGAATTGTAATCCCCACCTAGCACATAATTTGCATTGTCAAATTGATTCATATATTCTTTAATTTCCTTCCATACTTATTTTTTATTGCCAATATTAGTGGGACCATAAATATTAATCAAGAGAAAAGTGAGTGAACTTTTGATACTTTTAACCCTACCTCCCATCCCATTTTGTCTAAAAATTAAATTTTCATACTCAACTTTCCTAGGGTCCCGCAAGAAAGCTAATCCTCTAGAAGAACCTAGTGTTTCGACCCATTCAGCTTTCCAAATACCTATTTTTTGTTTTAAATTTCTTAGACTCTTCCTTATTAAATTTAGTTTCTTGCAATAAAATGATTTCATAATTAAAGAGGTTGAGGTTGCACTTTAAAAGGAATTGTTTTTTAGAATTGTTAAGGCCCCTAAAATTCCAAGTAGTCAGCCTCATTGACCCTTGGGAATGACCTTCCCCTTCCCTACATAAAACAAATTAGTAAGTTTAGTCTGATTCTCATCCTGCCCATCCTTGTTTCTCAATTTTGCAATGTACTTTCTACCTGTCTTTTTAAGTGGTTTAGCAATCATTGGGGCATCCAATCCTTCAATATTTATTGCAATGCCTAATCTCCTATCTATGTTAGTTGTACCATTCCTAAATTCAGCAGTATTTTTTTCATCATCTTTCCTTTCATACTCTAATTCAAACTCATTCATAACACTACTGCTAAAATTTTGTATGGAATTTTTATCTTCTTTTTCTCCAACCTTGATATTTGTATATATCATTTCAAAATTTATATGATTGTCAAAATTAACTATTTATGTTTCATTGTTTGCAAAATAATAAAGAAAACTCATTTTCATACTCATCTTTAGCTGCTTGTTCATCTGTAATTGGTGATATTCCTATGTTGTTATAGAGAGTTTCCATCTCTATTGGAATTCATGTTTTCCTTTCATGTACCTCATCACATAATTAACTCTTATAGTCTCCTCCTCTAGAATAAAGGAAATTTTAACTACATGAGTATATGTGGTCTCTATATTATGCTAATAAATTAGTTGGTCTCTAACATCATCCTGAACTGCAGTGAGATCATTCATCATACTCCCTAGAATAACCATATTATTTTCCATCTTCTTTACTATTTCAGCCTGTGCCTGAAATTTATCTAAAATAAAAAGGGACTAATTATCATTTTCCTGCTAAACCTTTTACTCGTTCTCCATATCCTCCCTAAAGTCACCAACAACCATCTCCATAATTTCCTTATTTAGTTTCTCAAACCCCTCATGTATATTCTTAGTTGTGTACCCTGCTTCCCTCATTATTTCATCTTTGTCAAAATTATCTAAATTTAGATTAAGTTTCTCCTTAACTCCTAGGATTTACATATCCATATCTATTAAAGACAAGTTTCCAAATTTTCATTACCATATTTATCCTCACAACCTTCTATAATTTCTCATTCCTCATTGTCAAGATTGATTAATGGTTTCATCTAAAGGGAAGAAGGTTGGCTCGGGATTGAAGAAGACTTAACTATAGGACAAACTAAATTAAATTTATCCAAAGTGATCATGTCCTTATTCTTAATCATAGAGGACCTGGCTATCTCTTGGATTAAAGAAGTATTTAAATCCTTTATATTGGAGAGGGCCTGAATATTATTGTTATTAGATGAGGATTTAGGCAGGGTAATACTGAAAGGCTCTGATTTAAATAGCCATCTGGGTTTAGAGGATGAGGGAGAATAATCAATTATGAAACCTTCCTAATTACCATTCCAATTTATTTGAGAATTAATGGAAAATTGTGAGTGTAGATTATTAGTTTTAGGTGTTAAAACCAAATAATATTTTGCACTCGAATCAATTTCTTGGAAAAAAAGAGTTATATCATGAATATAGCCTCGATTCAATTCTGGCTTCAAATGGTAAATAGACTGGTTAGTTACTAATTTTATATTTTTAACAAATGAAGCATTGAGATATAAATCATCAAAATTTTCATAGAAGATACTAAGAGATAGGATTCTTCAATACTAATAGCACCCCCCATTAGATCCCCAATTTTCCATAATATTTTTCTATGTAATAATTCTACTAGAGATTCATAGATAACAACCCATGTAGGACTCAACACATCTTTACATGAGGATTGTACAAAGTTTGGCTCCCATTTAAAAAATTTGATAGCACACCCTTTATAAAATATCAATTTATCATACAACTTATTCTTAAAATTCATTTCTTTATAGTCTAGAAAAAGAAAGTTACCATCTAAGCTAGTGATACTTACGTGATCCTTGAGAGCCTCTAATAACCAATCAAAAATTCCAGTGATGGGAGCTTCTAGGCCACATCATTTTGTGAATAAATAATGTTTTATACTATGATGCCACATATCTTATATATAGACATTATTCAACACCACAGAAACCATATTGGTATCATCAAATAATATACCATGCACACCATTGTTCACTAGATATTGAGGATCTATTGGATTTGGTTGCCCCAGTAAAACCTAGCCTGATATCTTGAGTTGGAATTTTTGAATGCATACATGATTTATCCCCTGTGAGGATGATGTGAACTAGGGTTTTCATTAGAAATTTTATCTGATTGATGGAAAAACCTATCCCCATCTAAAATCACATAATGAACATTATCTTACAAACAATCATTAGTTCCTCAAGGTACTTGGCTCATGCACTTACTTTGTACCTTTGATGGAGGTGAAGAAACCAAGGATGAATGTTCTTGACATTCCAAGGGAATTTTATTATCTCATGGAAGGGATTAGGAATGTTCTTGTTGGATTGTACATGAATCCTATGTTTGATGATGATTTTGAGGAAGCTACAGAGGGATTTGGAGCTACAAATGGTGCTAGATCTGTTGGAAATGGTGGATCTAATTAGTTGTTGAGACCTATAAAAATAATAGGTGGGTGTTATAGGTTATAAGTATCTAATTTCTCAAGTACATTGAATCCAGAGGACTTGATTGATTGGATAAGATAGTTATAAGATTACTTTTAGTTAGAAGACATGCAAGATCCTTGGAGAGTAAGGTTGGTATCAACAAAGTTGAAAGGACATGTAGCTTTGTGGTGAAAAGAATTACAGAAGGATAGAGGAAGAAGGTGAAATGAAGATCACTTGGTGGAGGTTGATGTTTGCAAACATCAAGGCTAAATTCATACCTAAGGACTATGAATTGGAGTTTTTCAAGATGTTGTAGAACCTAAAGAAGAAGGATCTGAGTGTGAAGGATTACACTGAAGAATTTTACAAGGTAACCATTAGATCTGGTTCTCATTCCTCAAACTAGTCATCTCATTCCTAATCGCATCTCAGAGATCTTCCTTCATCTACTCCATCATCATAAGTTTCATTCATGGAGGCATCCTTCCAGATCTTGGGTGTAACTGCCTCCAATCAGTGATTTGATTCACCAAGATGATACTCTAGCCAAAGAAAAAATCTTATTCTTCAAGAACAACTCAACCAAAAACAACAAAACCTTCCAAACTACCTTACACAAGTTGTTTGATGATGCAAGTTAGATCCTCAGTTCTGCCACCCTACAAACAAAAAGTTTTCAACTTTGTAAGTTTAGGATACCAAATCTACAATCACAAGAACAAAATTCACTCTGATACCATTTGATGCAATCAAGACAAGAGAGATCTCAAAAGAAATGTCCAATCTTGCAGCAAGATACAACAAAAACCAACAACAAGATGTAACCATATAAAAACTCTTTTATTGTCAGGAAAACATCCAATTACATTAAATTTCATGCAACATGTCAAGTTATAAGGCCTTCCCAATTATGACCAATACATAATGAAAATAATACTAAGATCTATATCTTGATCTTTCAAATAAAAATAAATCCTTTCCCAATTGTCTTCTACCCTCTACAGACCCAAGGCTTCCCCCAATTACAATCACAAGAACTACTATTATACTTAGTCACCAATAGATCAGCCTATCAAACAATTACATTTCCCAAGACAAATGTAACAAACCAAGTCGGGTTAGATTCCAAATAATTACAAAATTTAATAAATTCATCAGGTGAAATTCAACTACCACATCGGTCACACATAGATCCACCTTTAAATCCATGACATACATCTCCAATGGTAAAAATCTTCCACTGCAACCTTCATCAATCAACCGATAAACTTACAGTGAACCAAAATTTTACTAAGCCCTTTGATGTGAGTTTAAATCCTCTTAGAAATTTTACTTTAAGCTTATCTAGGATTCTTGTCTTTTTTGTTGCAATTACCATTGCATACAGGAAAAACCAAAAAAAAAAAGTGTCTAGGAACTAATCTACTTCTTGTGTTCTTTGATGCAACAAGGAATAAGAATGTTATGAAACCTAATAACCATTTTTAAAAAACCAACAAAAAGAGAAAAAGATAGTTTAGGGAAGGAAAAATTACTTTAACAAGTATAGAAAAATCAACCAAGAAAATAATGAGATCAAAATAATCAAGAATACCTATAGACAAAAAAATTGAGATGACACTAATCCATAGCTAGGACTGCAAGAAATACATACTCTTAATATGGCTTTCATTGTGGAATTTAAAGAATGTATATATTCCAACAACACCCAAGATGATTTCATTTAATATTCAAGAAATGAGAAGAAGAGTGGATAGATTTACCTTGGTTGGCTACAAAAATGAAGCTTGCAAACATTAAAAAAATGGATGCAACTGCATAATGACTCAAATAGTTAAGAACATATGCTAGAGAAACCCAATAATTTAAAAAACTAATCTTGACAAGAAGCATAAAAACAAGATATCCTAGCTATGAAAAAAAGTGGTCATAACCCAAATCATGAAAGGTTAATCCCTTCAAACAAATTTGTAAAGGAATTTAAGATGCAAAAACCTAGAAACCTCTTCTAAAATCCTCATATTGAAATATTTCGAATAAAAAAGAAGGTGAAAATCATAAAAAGAGGGTGTAGAGATAGGATTCTAACATTGAATATGTGTTTTTTATGAATTCAAGTGACTTTGATTAATGGAAGACTGGGAATAGAGGTGATGATATATAGATTTGGAGAAAGGATAGACGATGAATGATGAGATATGTGAGATGAGACATATTTTAGGGAGAATTTACATGTATATAGATCCCACAACATCTCCTCCTTTTCGAGTAGGGAGAACATGTTATGGCATCAATGTAAGGAATATAGAGAACCCAATGAGAATTCTCCCACTAATAAGCATATCAGCTAAAAATGTTGCAAAAATTGCATTGTGTAAACTTATAACTAGTTTAAGAAGTTCACGTAGAAATATTAGACAAAAAAAACAACATAATCTGCAAGGAATACAAATTTTATAAATAATGAGAGTTAAGTCACTTCATATCTTTTGCATGGAACTCTCCTTTAATTGATGCTAAGTAGAAGGCATCATTCATACATCAAAGAAAAATAACTCTAGCTTAAAATAGGTTCATTCAAATCCACCTGTATTTTAGAGAAACCAAATTACTTACTCCACATGATAAAATGAATAGATTTACAATTATTACAACTATTTGGAGGTTAAATAAAAATTAAAAAAATTCTCCACACATGTAACAATCTAGAAACATCTAGCATTCACCTACATCCCTTTTCCACCTAGAAAGGGACTAGGTTAGAAAGTGTAAGGTCTGAGGACATAGGAACAAGTCATGAGATTGTCATATGTCAATAGTTTATATGTGATAGGGAAAAAATAGGCAAGTCATGTGAGATATGAGAGACAATGCTTAAATAAGGGGCCAAAAATAATTTGAAATTATACAAGGTTAAAATTTAGGTTGCTACATTTAGTATTAGTGGGAGTGTGAATTTGCACTCATACTCACAATAAAGTAGAGAGATTGATCAAGAGAAAGACTGACAAGGGACAATATGTCACTAAGTCAATGGAAGAGATCCCTCAATCTTATGATCTTAACTCTCACAACAACATCTAAAGTGTGAATCAAAAAATACAACATAAGACAAAATAAAACCAAAAAAAAAAGGCAAAGAAGTAAAACAAAAAGACACAAGAAAAGAGGTAGTATAAAAAACAAAGGCTCCAATTCAATTAGTTGAACAAACCTTGATAATAAAAATGTATCAACTCCTAATATAACTATTACAATGCTATTGCAAGAGCACAAGTGGACTTCTAAAAGTAATAAAGTCATACACCAATTGATGAGACAAGAATCCATGGTCATGTAACAAGAAAGATGTGGGATGTTAATAGAGGTACATGGGAAAAACCATTAATTCCATGAGACAAAAAGGTCTAACATTAGGTGATTTATGTTGAAGGTATATATTCTACTAGCTAGAAATTTATGTTATAATAGGTGATTCATGAAAAGAGGCATGAATTCCACTAGACAAAAAGTTATGTTATGTTGTATGATCCATGTACTGTAAAAAATAATTATAATATAAAACTTTTTTATTAAATCTTAGCAAGAATGGAAATAATACTAACAATATATATTATATTGGATGACCAGTGTTCAAGGAGAACAAAGAGTTAACAAAAATAAAACTAGAAATCCTTATTATACTAGTTTACTAACACTTTACGATAATGGCCATATTTTGTTATGGGATCAATCTAGCAAGTTGTGTTATTCTAGAATATTAGGGTGATTCATGTGGAGGAAACACAAGTATAGAAAAATGCATTATACTAAGTTCTCTATATATCATCAATTACTTATTTTAATAGATCACACTAGTTATACATGCTATACTAGATGATCAAAAGGTTAAATGTCATGTAAGTGAGTAGAGATATATTAATAACTAGACCTTATATAGAGGTTTTTTATTAAGTAAAAATAGGTTTGAAGGGACCCTAAACCCTTTACATTAACATTATAAATGATAGGATTTAAAGTACAGTAAAAACTAAACTAAGAACTAGAGTCATCAAGAAAGAAAGTTGGCACAAAAAGAGATAAATCCAGCATAATACCAAAGCCCAGAAAAAAACTAGAAAACTAACACAGAAAGACTAGCAGAAACATAATTAATAAAATTTATTAAGGAGCTCATCCACTTCCAGTTCCAGCTGATCCATGTCGGTAGTAGCACTCCTCAAATCTTAAAGCTCCTTGTTAGTCTTGAACATTTTCTTCTGTTATCTCTCTCAACTCATTTTCCCAAGACCAAAAACCTCCTTAGAGCCAACATCCTTATCACCATCAATCTTCACAATGGCCCTTTCTTGATTTATCTACTATAATTTCCCAACTAAGATCTCTAGGTGTTGCACAAAAGATTTATGGATCTTTTAGCTTTTCTCACCAATTTTATTTATGGTGACCTCTAGATTATATAACCTGGTCTCCATTTCTCCAAATTTATTATCATATCTTTTTGTGAGGGTTTCAATAGCATTGATGGCTTTAGCAAGGTCTGAAAAATCCTTATAGAGGTTGCTATCCTTACCCACACCAATAGTCTCAAGAGATTCAAGCTTACTAGAAAGGGCTCTATTCTTTATGTTGATATCCTTCAATTCATGAAAAATCCATCTGATAAGCCTGTAGAAATCCATCACACCTTCTTTATTTGTTTGCAAGACTTCAATGGAATTCTCTCTATTATGGTCATCCAACTCGCTAAGATTAGCACCTTCTTGAGTATCATCCTCAGTAGATTCAACCTCCTTAGAGAAAACAAGGGAAATAAGGGCATCCTCCTCAAAGGAATTTTTTTTCTATTTACTATCTCCAAGCTGGAGATTACTATCCAAAATGGGGGTCAAGATTGACAAAATGGCTAGAGATTTACCCTTTCCATTACCCACTTGACGAATAGGGGAGCAGTCACTTCTCTTAGGTTTCTTCATGGAGGGAAAGCTCAAGGTCCTCATTAACTTCAGTTTCCAAATCCTCCTCATCACCTCCACACTCCACAAAAGAATCCTCCTCATCCACCCTTTTCTTCTTATTATCTCCAAGATGGTATTTCCCTCCCTTTTTGGATACCGAAGAAAATGTAGCGGTAGGGGAATTACATTTTCCCTTGCCTAATTTTTTGGTTTTCTTCACAAGAGTAGAGAATACAAGGTCCTCATCAACATCTATATCCCATCCCTTATCTTCACCTTCCCCAACATCATGTATCTCTTCCTCAAAATCAGTGTTTCCAAGAGCATGATGATCAATGAAAGTAACTATATAGTACTCATTATAAGACCCTCATGGAGAGAAGGATTACCCCAGGGGTTATCCCTAAAAAATTTATGTTTCCATTCATAGAACAAAGAAGATAATAAGGAAAAGGAACATTCTCACCATGCCTAAAATGATTCAAAAGAACAAAATGTTACCCATACACTCCTATAAACCTATCATCAAGAGTGAAATACTACACTATAGCCATGAGCACTTTCCTCCACACCAACTTGATATCCTTTGGCACATAGTAGATTTTGTTGATTTTGACTAGTTTTTCCTTCTCTTCATCCTCTTTAGGGAATCTTCTAACATCCAAATCAATAATCTTTATGTACCTATATAAATTCTTTCCATCCAAAAGAAGTCTCATAATTTCATCAATAACCCCTTCATCCACTTTCTCCAACCTTCCATAGATGGTAATTTTTCCATCACTCCAATATTTCTTTAAAAACTTGGTGACCGTTGGGTTTCTCCCATGGAGTATTTGCATAAAATTAGTAACATTTACCTTAATAAGGAGACTCCAGACCTTCAATTTCTCATTCCACATATTATAGTCAATTGAATCCATCCTCTTCCTATCACCACCCATCATACCCTTCTCCACTCTCTGTGGAATCACCTAGAAGCTAACTCTGTGAAAGAAATGTAAAGAAATAGTGACCTAGAGACTAAAGTTCACAAACCAAATAAAGTTTCAACACCCACAAAATGTGTGAAGCCTTGTCATTATTAAGATCCATCTTGTTGATTGGCCAATTTCCAATAATTTCCACAATTAAGCTATTAATTAGTGCTTTCACTAGAATCAGTGGAGATTTTTCCCACCTTTTTGTGGGTTCGATCATATTTTAGTATGCTCTTCACATCATTGTTAAAATCTCCTTCACCTTACCATGTGAGCGATGACTTAGCCTTGATACCAACATTGGCAAGCCATTTAGCCATTGTATTCACTTCCTGATATACATGGGATATGTAACAACTATCAAAGGATTTTATAATATTGATTGAAGATAAAATCATATTATTGATATTCCATGAGTCTTTTCTTGAAACCTTGAGTCACATTATGATATTTTTGAGTCACCCTCAATCCAAACCCTTTGACAATTTAGTTGTTTATCGAGGATCAAAGCCTGATAGGCTCTCATAGTCTCAGCGTGGTGGTTAGTATGAGATACCAAGGGGAGTGCCATTGCTACCACACATAGGCCCTTATCATCTCTCATCACTCCCCCACACCTAGCCTATCCAAGGTTACTTTTAGCCATCCCATCAAAGTTTATTTTAACCCAGTCAATATGAGGATAGTTCCAACTGTAGTCATATCTAGCCCTTTTGATAATGCTATTGGATTTAGAAGATCTAAGATTCCAATGTTACAAAATTCTTTGATCATACATGTTGTTAGAAGGAAGAGATTCACCAAAAATATGGATATTTTCCTTCACTACTCTTTGAATCTTCTCATAGATGCGGAAAAAAGAGAAGGTGGGCCATACACAATCACAGATAGAGAGGGAGTGGTAATTAGCTGCCCAATTAGCTTTAAGACCCTATTACCAAAACCAAAATCCTTGAGAATAATAAGAAGGAAAAACTAATGAACCCTATCATAGGCCTTAGAGAGGTCTAGCTTCATTAAGAATCCATTCTTTTTAGGATCTTCCAGTGAGTGAATATTCTTAATCACATTAATTATGGAATCAATAATTTGTCTCCCAGGAACAAAGCCATTCTACTAGGGTGAGTTTAACGAACTAAGGAGAAAAAGAAGACTTGAAGTGAAGACCTTCAAAATAATCTTATAGAAAGAGTTACAAAGAGTAATGGGAAAAAATTTATCCATTGAATCAACTCCAAATATCTTACGGATAAAAAAAAGGAAAGTGGCATTCAATTCCTTCAGAAGTTATGGCTCCAAAGAATTCCTTAACTCTAAATTAACAACACCTTACCCCACAATATGCCAAAATGACTGAAACTAAAACATAGGGAATCCATCTGGGCCAAGAGCTTTATTACCTTCAAAGGATGAGATAACATCTTTGACTTAAAACTTGGAAGGGATAGCACACATAAAAAATTTATGTTCCTCCCCCAAACTCAAAGGGATAGAATCCAAGAACATATCTTGAGCCTCAAAATTTAAATCCTTATTAGCTATAATAAAAGATGAGAAAAAATGAATAGCTTCCCTCCTGATATCCTCCTCATTCTCCAAAATCCTCCCATTGATGGCTAAATGAGAAAATGTTTTGGCCACTTTGTGCTTCATAGCCATCAAGTGGAAAAATCTAGTATTCTTGTCTCCTTCCGATAGCCAGAGAGAGTGGTACCTTTGCTTCTAGAACAACTCCTCCTTGGAAATTATGTCATGATAATTAACAAGGATTTAATTTAAAATGGATATAGAGACATTTATTCCCTCAACATTTATTCTATCTTGAACCTGTTGGTAGTATTCTTTGTTTTTCCTGTCTCCCCCTAAAATTTTGAAGTTTTTGTGTCTTCCTAGTCTTTGTGTTGAATCCCTCTGCATAATTTTCATATCTTTAGGGTTCAAGTTTGGTCAAATTTTGTAGAAACCTTAAGTGCTAGGGTAAAAATCCATTTGTATGCCTTCAAAAGTCCAAAACCCTAGTTTTCCTCGGCCTTGTTCTTTTCCTGTGTTACTTTTCAAGCTATTTATGTTTTAAAATGCACATGTGCTTTATCCTTCCTGGCCAGTAGCTTGTTCGTGTAGTCTTCTGGTAGTTAGCTTTTCTTTTCAGTGTTTACGCGATTGCGGTGGTCATGTATTCTCCTGTTCCCGGTGGCTTAGACCTTAACTATTTGCGACTTGGTGTGGCGGTTTGTTTTTCCTTTGCTCGCGTATTCACTTGGTCTGCAGGCCCAACATTATGTTATTTTCAATCTAATGGTGGGCCTATGTTCTTATAGAGTGTGTCAGAGGCATGCGATCTTAAAACGGCCATTGATTCTCCTTTATGACGTAGCTTTTCAATGAAGCGGGTCCACTGCTACATGTACACAGATGGTAGTTTTTAATTGGTCCACATGATAATGAGTTGGAGCTTGTTAGAGGTGACTAAGCAGTAGCAAAAAATGAATGGTTGACAAGTGGCACTAGGTGGGCCCAAGGTTTTGAAATTTTTCAATATATTGGCGGCTATGTATTTTCTAAAGTTTGGCAGTTCTAATAAATTTTGGCAGGGTTCTAAATGATTCAACGAATGGGCGTATCTATGTATTCATGGAATCTTGAAATAAATTGGTGAAGCCCTAAATTTCTCAGTGACTTACTGAATGTCTTTGGTCACTAATTCACCAAGTATAAACTGGTTTCCTAAGGAGGGTTAAGACAAACATTTAGCGAACTGGCGAATAAAGGTTTTTCGTGCATTCCCAGAATATAACCGGGGCTTAAGAAAAGACTCAGTGATTCAGTGAAAAGCTTTGGTTTCTAAATCATTTGACTTGACCATGGTTAAAGAAAGCATTAAGTGACTTATATTTTCCCTTCAGTCACGTATTCACGGAGTAACAAAGGTTAAATGTTTTCTGAGAACAAGTAGGACCATCTGCCACCGTGTTGCTGAGGTGTTTGGTTTTGATTGGCCGAGCTAGAAAGGGATAAGGACATGTCAGCAGGCCCAAAAGATTCAAGTGAGATTCTAGTATGGATGATCTAACAGGCGGCGTAAGATCTCATAGGGTTTGTCAGAGCTATAAGATTATAATACCACCGTCCAATCTAAAGCTTATGGGGAGTGGGTCCAGGCTTCCCGATTCATTGCCAACGTGCTCAAATTTCATTGATCGAGGGATTAATGAGGTGGTGAAGGATTTTAAAAGGATTTGTTGACTATTGAAGGATAATTGTGAGCCACTCAATCTATCGGGAATAAAATAGATCAACGGTCATGTTTTAAATTTTAGCCGGTGACCGTTTTCGTTCAAATTCAATTTTTTTTTGCAGGGTTAGGGGACAATGCACTGAAAGAGCCATTTTGAAGGACCATTTTTGGTCATTTCCAGCTTGGTTGTAGGTGAGAATTTATGAAGATGATCCTGGTAGTTGTTCCAGCATGATATAGCATGTCCTTGGGAGCCTCTGCCCAGAAAAGATTGACAGGTGGGTCACACATTCTCTGTTGTAGCCAGAATTAATGGGGCTTTTGTGATGATTTTGTCCTTGAAGCTGGTACATGGTTAGGTTGGTTGCAGAGTTTTGTGATTTTTGATCTCACCAACCTTGTGCTTAGAGCCAGTCTTGTCTGCATTCATTTGTTCGTTTGAGTTAGGTGATTTTGAATTGTTGCTTTGAATGATCATCAGTTGCTTGTTGCAATCCTTGAGATAAAAGGATTTTTCATGATCATTCAAAGGCATTGGGAGTTAGGTGTTCATAATATCTTGCTTGGTGAGCCCTATTCTTGGTCAGGGTTGTAAGAATTTTGTTTCAGTGCTTGTTTATGAGAGATAAAAGTTGCAGGTCTAAGCTGTAGTTTGCAAGCATGATTTGTTGTGACTAACTTTATGCATAGAAAGGATTCATCATACTTAATACAAATATATGATTCTTCTCTCTCCTCTATGTCAAGTAAGGTAGGCTTTGAGCTTTCTAGTTTGTTACATATTGTTTTATGTATGTATCCTCATTCTTGAGTTCTGATCTGGGATTGGATTAAATGATGCTCTAGATGGGATGTGAGTTTACCCTTGTCTACATAAGGATTCTTTGTAAGTAGTAAGGATTGTGGTAAATGTATTTATGGCTATGAATCTCAGACATTCTCTAATTTGTGTATCTTTTGTGTCTAAGAAATCTTGCCCAATGGATGAGGCACTGGCCTAAATGAGTAAATCTCTTGTTAACATAATTGATTGAAGTTGTTGCAATCCAAATCTTAAAATCAAGAACCATTTTAATTTTTAAATCTTTGGTTGTGTAGTTTGGTTACCCCATAGCAATGGAGAGTTAATGAATGTAAGTTTGGCATTTATTACTTTCTTGCTATCATCTGTTATATGAACCCAAACTTTGGTGTGTAAGGTATATTTTTCACTGGGTTAGGTGCACCCACCTTGGTTTTGCAGAGCCAGAAGTGAAGAGGGTAGTCCTGTCCCTACAGTTGGTCCAATTACCCTAAGATCTTTCTACATTTTGGAACTAACCACTCCTAAAATCTATCTGAGGGTAAATTGGTAGCCTAAGAGCATAAGCCATTTTGAAACACCAACAAGATGGTGACTCTGCTAGGGAAAAGTTACACAAGTCTATAATAACCAGTAGGTCATCATTGGAAACATAGGGTTTTTCTTGCCCCTTGTCCTATCAGACTCATTGGGATACTTGTTAGTTAGGAAATAGTGTTTTAAGATTCCCAATATACTTGGGTGGTGACTCAAACATCTCTGCAACAGTGCTAGTTAGCAGATTATTTATAAGATGAGTTACAGAGGTACTAGGTCTTGGAGAAAGGAGCATCTTGAAGATAGATTGGAAGAAGTTCATCCGAGCACTTCTAAGCCTAGTCAGACAAAGTGGGGAAGAAAACAAAAAAATATGTCTCATACTTGGAAACATAAAGAAGATACAAGACAAAAAAAATAAATCAAGCCGGGTCAAGAAGAAAATGTCTTAGAATATGAAGAGGTTGTTGATTTGGGGTTGAACCAGTATGAGGATGAGTTACAAGTGGGAGATGCTGAATCTGAGACTACTCTCCCAGAATCAGAAGAAATTTTTGAAGAATTTTATGAGTTGGAATGAAGAATCCAAGAATAGATTGCTATCAGACAGCAAATAGAAAAAAATAAAGAGGACAAAGTAAGACAGACCATGATAAGGGTTGAACAGTTAAAGAGGAAGTTATTAGATCTAGAGGCAATTAATTTTTTCCCAGAGCCTGAAGGAATAGAGGAACAACCTATTGTATAGAAGACATATGAGACAACTAGACCTAGAAATAAAGGAAAACAAAGAGCTGATGAAATTACAATCAATGAACATGTTAATGATAAGGATCTTTTAGATCAAGGGTTGAGATTAGATGTGGATCTTGAGAAGGCTAGAAAGGAGAAAGAGATGTGGGCCAAAGAACTTGAGAAAGTAGAATTGGAGGCTACTGCTTTAGAAATGAGGAAGAAGATTGAGTTTCTCAAGCATACTTCAGGACCTTCAACATCTACATCTCAAGGAATGGATCCACCTCAAGGAGGTCCTATTCATGAAAGGTATGAACAACTTATCTTTTTGGGTATTCCTGGTTATCCTAATGTAATTCCTGATGAAATTAGAAAAAAGCTCCCCAAGTTTGCTAGAAACAGTGTCATCACATGTGAGGAATATCTAAAGAACTTTATTGATGTAATAGATGATTATAATATTGAGCCTGATGATGTTGTAATGAAGTTATTTGTACAATCTCTGACCAAAGATGCTAGGGACTGGTTTAGAGGATTGCCCCATGCCAATATAGGGTCTTGGAATGAATTTAAAAATTGTTTCAAGGAACATTACGGTGACAAAAAAAATGAGGGTTTTATTTTGAATGAATTCAATAACATAAAGAAAAATCAGAATGAAGATGTTCTTGAATTTAATATAAGATTCCAAAAACCTATGCATAGGCTCCTACAAGTTATCAGATTAGATGATAGGGTGTGTCTTGTGACATACTTAAATGCTTTTGATGCAAAGATGGGGTATCTTTTAAGGGATAAGAACCCTAGAAATCTTGGGGAGGCTTACAAGTTGGCTATTAACATAGAGAGTAATAGAAGAATATCAGGAAAATTGGGGAGAAGGGATGATTGTAGGCCTCAAGCACAAATCAAGAAAGATATGGGAAGGTCTACAAACTTTAAACCCAAAGAGGAGGATAATCTAAAATAGATTCTAAATGCTTTAGAGGTTTTGAGGCCTAATGAAAAAAGAAACAATAGGGCTATAATTAATGACCGGTCAACTCCTAATAATTTTAGCAGGTAGCCAAGAATGCAAAATTACCCATACAATACTCAGTGGAAGGATGGAAAGCCCATTTTTCCAACTAAGAGGGATAGGCATAATGATAGGATTCCAGATCCTTTGCAGATAAATTTAGTTAATATGAGTGATGATATCCAATGGTGTGCTTCTTGTCAATCTCCTCACAATCCAGAATACTATGTTATTGCCCTGAATCTATCTGAGAACCAGGAACAAGATGAGAAATATGATAAGAATGGATGTGCAATGACTTCTTCACATGTGTGGGATGAGGTTAACTCCACAAAGGAGGAATTTGATGATGTTGGATGTGGTGTAGTGAAATGTAAGGAGCATGTTTCCTTAAGGCGACCTTCTGATGAGGAAATTGCTCAAATCATTGCAGACATGGTCACTCAAGCCAAGAGCCATTACAATTTGAGAAATAGGACAATTGGAAATATAGCTGGTAAACCAGGTAGCATGTTTATCAAGAGGTCAGAAAGGAGTACACAACAGCCTGAGGAAAAGGGGAAAGGTCCTGATGTTGTTAGTTAGGTGAAAATAAAAAAGAAGATTGGACCTCTTGCAATACCTAAGGGTAAAGCAAGGACATCGAAAGTAGTTGTTCCCATGCCCTAGAAGGGAGATGAGTCTGTACACAAAGATAAATCTGACTTGATTGTCCGAATAGAGGATAAAGATCTCACTATTTTTAAGGGGGACATGGATGACCAGAAGTATGTTCCCATTGATATGACTAAATTGCTTTCACAAATGACTGTCAAAGTTCCACTTTTGGAAATGATGAGGATAGAAGAGCATAAGGTGAAGGTTTTGGATTGGCTAAATGGTGCCTTTTCTACAAAAGTCCAAGGGATGAGTAGAAGTGATAAGCATGTGGCTTCTTTAGATGACACACCTGATAGTAAAAATGAAGAAATCATTTATAAGATTCCTCAGATATATTTGGATGCAAATGTTGTAAGTAATGCATTAGGGATAGTTGATCCTTTCTTTTTGTCTCTTATGATAAATGGAAAATTATTGAAGAATTGCATGATTGATTCTGGGGCATCAAATACTGTCATGCCTGTAGAGATCATGAAGTCACTGGGACTAAGAGTTGATACACCTCATCGAAGATGCCAAGCTATGGACTCAAGAGAGGTGCCAATTATTTGTACCATTAAGGCTCTACCTTATAAATTGGCAACATTTCCTGATAAGCAGCTAACTATGAGTGTTTTAGTGGTTGATATCCCTCCACAGTATGGGATGCTATTATCTAGGAGATGGAGTGCTTCTATGGGAGGAAGTATCTAGTATGAATTATCTTTTGCTACTTTTAACATTGGAGGAGAAAGTGTGAAGGTGTCAAGGGAAACTAGAACTCCACATATGATTGAGGAGAATGAAGATGATAACATGAATTGTTTTGTGGACACTGACATTGGTTCTTTCCAAGTTCAGGAGAAAGGGGTGCAAGAAAAGGCCAAGCCTATCTTTCTAGTCGATGATGAGGATAACATGGCAGAAGTTAATGTCTTATGGACTTTATATTTTGATGGAGCAAGTTCAAAAGAAGGTGCTGGAGAAGGAGTGCTGTTGATATCCCCAAATCATAAAACTTTTAAGTTTTCTTTCACTCTCTTGTTTCCCTGCACAAATAATGTTGCTGAATATGAGGCCCTACTGATTGGTTTGAGACTAGCATCAATATATGGGATTAAACATCTTAGGGTGATTGGTGATTTGAGTTAGTAATCTCTCAGATTAGATCAAAGTATGCATCGAAGAATCAAAGATTGAAACAATATAGAAATGTTGTTTGGGATGAAATTGAAGTTTTCAGTGCTTTTGGTATTGATTGGGTGGATAGAAGCCAAAATAGGATGGCTGATTTATTGGAAAACATAGCACTAAGGCTAGAGGATATCACTTTTGCAGGGATATCCAAAATTTAGTTTACCTCTAGGCCTTCTATCCCAGACAATGTTGAAAATTGGCAAGTATTTTCTGATGATCAGGATATACTAAGATTCTTGCAGTGTGAGTCTCATTTTGGTGGTCAGGAGATGGATTTTAGCACTTATGTTGACATCAAAAATGGGAAAGAAAATGTTCTTGGGAAGGAAGTTTTGCAATTAAAGTCAAATAGGGTCCCAAGGGGATTGGTTGCTCTTGAGAGGGCATTTGACAATAAAGAAAGGGCTTGTTTTTTTAAATTTGTTGATAAGATCAATGACTTGGAGGAAATAAATCTAGGAACAAGTCAAGCACCCAAAAATGTTTATATAGGTAGGTATTTGTCCCCAAGAACTAGAAAAAATCTGATTGACCTTCTCAAAAAATTTAGACATGTTTTTGCATGGTCCTATGATGATTTGAAAGCCTATAGAGAAGATCTATTCCAACATGAGATACCACTGAAAGAAGGTACCAAACCTTTTAGGAAAAAATTAAGACCTGTGAATCCTACTTTGGCACCCAAGATGCAAGATGAACTCAAAAAGATGGTAGACGCTGGGATCATCAAGCCTGTTAGACATTCTACTTGGGTGTCAAACTTGGTTCTAGTTAGAAAAAAGAATGGTGACATTAGGTTGTGTGTTGATTTTAGAAATCTAAATGTCAATTCTTTGAAGGATAATTATGGTTTGCCTAACATGAAAAATATGTTGCAGAGGGTTACTGGATCAGAGGTAATGTCCATGATGGATGGCTTCTTTGGATATAATCAGGTCAAGGTCAAGGAGTCAGAACAGTTTAAGACTGCATTCACTACCCCTTGGGGAACATATGTTTACATTAGAATGCCCTTTGGCTTGACAAATGTTGGAGCTACTTTTCAGAGAGCCATGGATGTGGCCTTTGCGAACTTTATAAACAAGTTTTTGGTAGTATATCAGGATGATCTCATAGCATATTCAAATAAGGAGATTCAGCATTGTGAGCATCTTGAGAAGATTTTTATCAGGGCTTTGGAATATGGGGTTTCTTTGAATCCAAAAAAGTGTGCTTTTGGTGTTGTGGAAGGTAGACTCTTGGGACATATTGTGTCTAAAGATGGAGTGAGGATTGACCCTGAGAGGGTTATGGCTATAGATAGGCTTTCCCCACCTAGAAATGTTAAAGGAATACAATCCTTCTTTGGGCAAGTCAACTTTCTAAGGAGATTTGTTACAAATTTTGCAAAAATCAGTATCCCCATCTCTAGAATGTTGAAAAAAGAGGCAAAGGTTGAATGGAATGAAGAAGCAGATGAATCTTTCAGAAGTATCAAAAAAGCCATCAAAGATGCTCCAGTTTTAAGAACACCTGATTATGGTAAGCCCATGCAGATTTTTTATTTTGCCTCTTGTCATATAGTTGCAGTAGTTTTATTGCAGAAGAATTCAGATGGATATGAACAACCCATATCATTTTTTAGAAAATCCCTACAAGCAGCAGAACTGAAATATGACATTACTGAGAAGCAGGCTTATGCCCTGTCAAAGCAGTCAAGGCTTTTAGATGTTACCTTGTAGGAGCTAAGGTGGTTTCTTATGTTCCTAGTGCTGCAGTTAAGGATGTATTGGTACAACAAGAGGTTTCAGGGAAAAGATGTAGATGGATCAACAGGATCCAAGAATTTAACATTGATATTCAGGTTACAAAGTTGATAAGAGGCTTAGGTCTTGCAAGGTTAATGGCACAAAGCAACTTAGTTGCCAATCATGCAAATATGTTAGAAGAAGAACAAAGGCCATATATTTGTGATATGGATTACTGTGACTGGTACAAGGATGTTATTGGCTACTTGCAGAAATTGGTCCTTCCCCCTAAAATGGATGAAAACAAAAGGAGAACTGTCAAGTTGCAATCTGCAAGATATGTTATTATACATGGTAAATTGTGGTGGAGAAGCAATGAAGGAGTATTACTAAAATGCTTGGACCATGAGAGATCCAAGGCCTTTTTATATGAAATGCACCAAGGTGTTTGTGGAGGGCACTATATGGCAAAGACCATAGCTCACAAGATTCTTAGGTCTGGATTCTGGTGGCCTACAATTTTTAAGGATGCATATCAGTTTTTAAGAAAATGTGATGCATGTCAGTGATTTGCTGGTACGTTAAAATTTAGTGGGAATTTGCCACTCAGGCCTGTTGCAGTTCAGGCTCCTTTCCAGAAGTGGGGTATAGATTTTATTGGAGAAATTCCAAACAAGTCTAGTGGTGGACATTCTTATATACTGGTGGCAACAGACTATTTTACCAAGTGGGTTGAAGCTATCCCTACTAGAAAGGCTACTAGCAAAGTTGTGACAAATTTTGTAACGCAAATTATTCTTACTAGATTTGGTTGCCTAGAGGTAATTATGGTTGATAATGCAATGTGTTTTAGATCACAAGAATTTAATGATTTTTGTTAGCAGTATGGGATACACATTTTATTCTCTTCCCCATATAATCCACAAGGAAATGGCCAAGTTGAGTCTAGTAACAAAAGTCTAATTAAGATTCTCAAGAGAGTATTGGATAAAAATAAGAAAGCTTGGGACTCAAAGTTATGGTTAGCATTGTGGGCTAACAGGGTAACTATAAAGAAGGCCATAGGTTGTACTCCCTTTGATTTAATGTATGGGATAAATGCTAGATTGCCTCAAAATAATCTATTGTAGGCGTATAAGTTTATCCAGGCATATGATGAAGATTTAGATGATGAGATGAGGGTAAGAATGGATGAGTTAATCTAGTTGGATGAGGTAAGGAGAGATGCACATGAAAGAAATGAAAGGTTGTAGAGGCAATGTAAGAATCTATTTGATAAAAGGGCTACCCAGAGAAATTTTGAAGTAGATGATCTTGTTCTGATGTGGAATGCAAGATTAGAAGATAAAGGAAAGCATGGGAAGTTTGATCCTATCTGGTTGGGCCCTTATCTTATTGAAATCAAATGGGGAATAGATTCTTATGTCCTAAAGGATTTGACTGGTGGTACTTTGGAATTGCCTGTTCATGGACAATTCCTAAAGTTTTACTTCTCTTGAAGTATCTTTTCCATGAGCAGTAGTTTAGGTTTTCCCCTGTATAGTCGTGTGGTTTTCTGGGTTGAAGTTTTGATTTGGTCTGCTCTTCCAGGAGATTCTAGCTTACTCGTTGTATCTGCAAGAGATACACGTCCCCGAGTATGAGCCACTATTCGTAGTATTCTTTGTTTTTCCTGTCTCCCCCTGGAATTTTGAAGTTTTTGTGTCTTCCTAGTCTTTGTGTTGAATCCCTCTGCATAATTTTCATATCTTTAGGGTTCAAGTTTGGTCAAATTTTGCAGAAACCCTAAGTGCTAGGGTAAAAATCTATTTGTATGCCTTCAAAAGTCCAAAACCCTAGTTTGCCTCAGCCTTGTTCTTTTCCTATGTTACTTTTCAGGCTATTTATGTTTTAAAATGCACATGCGCTTTATCCTTCTCGGTTAGTCACTTGTTCGCGTAGTCTTTCGGCGGTTAGCTTTTCTTTTTAGCGTTTACACGACTGCAGTGGTCGCGTATTTTCCTATTCTCGATGGCTTAGCCCTTAAATATTTGTGACCTAGCGTGGCAGTTTGTTTTTCCTTTGGTCGTGTGTTCGCTTGGTCTGCAGGCCTAGCATTATGTTACTTTCAATCTAACGGTGGGAATATGTTCTTATAGAGTGTATCAGAGGCATGCGATCTTAAGACAACAATTGATTCTCCTTTATGATGTAGCTTTTCAATGAAGCGGGTCCGCTGCTACGTATACACAGATGGCAATTTTTAATTGGTCCACATGATAATGAGTTGGAGCTTGTCAGAGCTGACTGAGCAGTAGCAGCAAATGAATGGTTGATAGGTGGCACTAGGTGGGCCCAAGGTTGTGAAATTTTTCAATAAATTGGTGGCTATGTATTTTCTAAAGTTTGGCGGTTCTGATAAATTTTGGTGGGGTTCTAAATGATTCAGCGAATGGGCGTATCTATGTATTCGTAGAATCTTGAAATAAATTGACGAAGCACTAAATTTCTTAGCAACTTAGCGAATGTCTTTGGTCACTAATTTTCCAAGTAAAAACCGGTTTCCAGAGGAGGGTTAAGACAAACATTTAGCGAACTAGAAAATAAAGGTTTTTCATGCATTCACGGAATACAACCGGGGGTTAAGAAAAGACTCAGCAATTCAGTGAAAAGCTTTGTTCGCTGAATCATTTGACCTAACCGTGGTTAAAGAAAGCATTAAGTGACTTAGAGTTTCCTTTCAGTCACGTATTCACGGAGTAACAAAGGTTAAATGTTTGCTGAGAACAAGTAGGACCGTCTGCCACCATGTTGCTGAGGTGTTTGGTTTTGATTGGCCGAGCTGGAAAGGGATAAGGACATGTTAGTGGGCCTGAAAGATTCAACTGAGATGCCAGTATGGATGATCTAATGGGAAGTGTAAGATCTCATAGGGTTTGTCAGAGCTATAAGATTATAAGACCACCATCCGATCTAAAGCTTATGGGGAGTGGGTCCAGGCTTGCCGATTCTTTGCCAACGTGCTTGAATTTCATTGATCGAGGGATTAATGAGGTGGTGAAGGATTTTAAAAGGCTTTGTTGACTATTGAAGGATAATTGCAAGCCGCTCGATCTGTCAGGAATAAAATAGATCAACGGTCATGTTTTAATTTTCAATCGGTGACTGTTTTCGTTCAAATTTAATTTTTTTTCTATAGGGTTAGGGGACAGTGCACTGAAAGAGCCATTTTGAAGGACCATTTTTGGTCATTTCCAGCTTGGTTGTAGGTGAGCATTTATGAAGATGATCCTGGTAGTTGTTCCAGCATGATATAGCATGTACTTGGGAGCCTCTGCCCAGAAAAGATTAACAGGTGGGTCACGCATTCTCTGTTGCAGCCAGAATTAACAAGGCTTTTGTGATGATTTTGTCCTTGAAGTTGGTACATGGTCAGGTTGGTTGCAGAGTTTTGTGATTTTTGATCTCACCAACCTTGTGCTTAGAGCCAGTCTTGTATGCATTCATTTGTTCATTTGAGTTAGGCGATTTTGAATTGTTGCTTTGAATGATCATCAGTTGCTTGTTGCAATCCTTGGGATAAAAGGATTTTTCATGATCATTCAAAGGCATTGGGAGTTAGGTGTTCATAATCTCTTTCTTGGTGAGCCCTATTCTCGGTTAGGGTTGTAATAATTTTGTTTCAGTGCTTGTTTATGAGAGATAAAAGTTGAAGGTCTAAGCTGTAGTTTGCAAGCATGATTTGTTGTGACTAATTTTATGCACAGAAAGGATTCATCATACTTAATACAAATATATGATTCTTCTCTCTCCTCTATGTCAAGTAAGGTAGGCTTTGAGCTTTCTAGTTCGTTACATATTGTTTTATGTATGTATCTTAATTCTTGAGTTCTGATCTAGGATTGGCTTAAATGATGCTCTAGATGGGATGTGAGTTTACCCTTGTCTACATAAGGATTCTTTGTAAGTAGTAAGGATTGTGGTAAATATATTTATGGCTATGACTCTCAAACATTCTCTGAGTTGTGTATCTTTTGTGTCTAATAAATCTTGCCCAATGGATGAGGCACTGGCCTAAATGAGTAAATCTCTTGTTAACATAATTGATTGAAGTTGTTGCAATTCAAATCTTAAAATCAAGAACCATTTTAAGTTTTAAATCTTTGGTTGTGTAGTTTGGTTACCCCGTAGAAATGGAGAGTCAATGAATGTAAGGTTGTCATTTAGTACTTTCTTGCTATCATTTGTTATATGAATCTATACTTTGGTGTGTAAGGTATAGTTTTCACTGGGTTAGGTGCACCCACCTTGGTTTTGCAGAGTGAAAAGTGAAGAGGGCAGTCTTGTCCCTACAGTTGGTCCAATTACCCTAAGATCTTTCTACATTTTGGAACTAACCACTCCTAAAATTTGCCTAAGGGTATATTGGTAGCCTAAGAGAATAAGTCATTTTGAAACACCAACAGAACCTTTTTAAGCTCCAGTTGTATGGAATATTTCAAGGCTAATATGTCCCTAAAGACCTCTGTGTTCCATATCTTTATTTTATCTTTTACTTGAATCTAATTTTTTGGACCACTTTTACATTATTTTACTTTCAATAGGGATGTTCCACCAATCTCTAATGTTACCCTCAAGCTTAGGATGGGTAGTCCAATCTTCTAAATCTAAAGGGAAAGTTATTCTTACCAGAAATTGTATCTTCCACAAAAGAGATAGGGAAGTGCTCAGATCCAATTCTAGGAAGGGTCTTAAGAGAGTAGTGATAGTGGACCAATGATTTAATGGATATAAGGTCTCTATCAAGGCAATCCTAAATAAGATCATTTCCATCTCTGCTATTTTTCCAAGTGTAACTATAACCTTGAATATCCACATCATGAAGAGCCTGATTATAGATGAAGTCCATCAAATCTAGTCTACTATCCAACGGATTTTGGATGCCTCTGAATTTTTCCTTCTCTATTAGTGGAGTGTTTAATTCTCCCATGACCATCTAGTTGTCTCTATTAAAATGATTCCCTTTAGCCTCCAGGTTTTTCCAAAACTTACTCATATTGGATTTTATGTTTGGGGCGTGTATATTAGATAGAACCCAAGAAGTGTCATCTCTAATATGTTGGAACCTAATCGAGGAAATATTATCCTCAAAGGTAACAGGACCACCTTTTATATAATTGAGGTTCCAAAAGATCACTTTACCTCTTGAAGCCCCATCATAACTTCCACCTAACACATCATAGTTATTGACGACTTTAATCTTTTCAAATTTATCCTTAGTCATTTTGGTCTCCTGGATAAAAGCAATATCTGGTCTATGATCCCTAACTAAGTTTCAAAGAACATCCTATTTGTGAGGCCCACTGAGTTCCATAATGTTCCATGAATGATTTTCATTTTTTACTGGGAGAGAAAGCCTCAAGGATGGTTTTTAGGTGCCAACAACAATGTTCTTACAAGCTTCCTTCTCCCAGTTCTAGCTATTTGATTTTATTCCAAGAGGATATTTCTGAATACCCACATCCACTTTCACTCTATTGTGAGTAGATACTCCTAATTGAGGTGTGGAATTTGACATTGTACCTTTCTCCCACTTATTATCAAACACCATAGTGAATGGAACCTCCTCCTCATGAGTTGAGGCATACCTACATTATTCTTCCTTCCCCTCCTTTTTAGAGTTGTCAATCCCCACTTCATCTCCCCATTTAGTACTAATTTTCAAAATAGAAACATGTGGGGAAGAAACCTCTAGAAAGGTAGATTCTCCAATCTTCATAGACCTTTCAGTAGCTTACTGCGTTGAGGTTCTATATCCCAACACATTATAGGGCTGAGCATCCTCACTCCAAACAAGATCATCTTAATTATATTCGCCTATATTAAGAGTTAGAATCCCCTTCTCCGGCCACTAACTTTCCTTCCTGAATTTCACCTTCTTCTATATCATGTCTGGGGAGAGTATGAAGGGAATCCCCCTTGATATTCACATCTGCATTTTGTCCATTTTCCTTTAGGGGAGAAAAGATATAGTTTTTATCCCCTTCTCTTGCCCCTCCAAGAGGGTCAACACACTTATCCATCATGTTCAAGCGTAGAGTTCTAGAATGACAACATCTAGCATTTCCCTCTATGGAATACCCCTAAATACCTCCTGGCATTTTCTCTCTTCCCCCATCACCCTATTTATTTCATTCACTTTCCATTCTTTCTTCTTAGCAGGTTTTTTTTAGAATTTTACATTCTCAACATGCAAGGGGCATTTATTTTCCCAATGAACCTCTTTTTCACAATGAAAGAAATAAAAGGGGATAGTTTCAAATTATTTCTACTAGATCTATATGTCAAGCTTAGAGAAAATATCTATAGAATATGGCATATCAACATCTTATCCTACTCCAAAATAAATTCTCTTATAATTCAATCTTCTTCTACCTGTCATCATGGAGTCAATAGACAACAACTCCCCAAAAGAGCTAGCTAGGTCACTGAAAACATCCTCAAACCAATATTCTAGGGAGAGACCTAGAATTCTAACCCACACAAGATCTTGGACAAAGAAGGAATCATTGAGAACCAACTTTAGGTACCATTTCTGAAGAGAAAGAGAATATTTTTTTACCATCCAAGAACCTCCACACAAAACATTAGATAAATCCTCCTCACAAGAAAAGGTGAAGGAGAAAAAAAATTTGGCCATAGCTGTAATTTTAACCTACCCTTTTAAACTCCATTTATTTTTAGAAAATGCCCTCACCAAATAAATGTTTGGTCTATGATGAAGGGTGCTCCCCTTAATGCCACAAACACATAACAGATATAGAGAAACAACAACAATATGCAAGAACAGAAAATTGGCTTCTTATTATCTCCACAAATGTGGAATTACAAACTTTCAGAATTACAATATGCAAAGCCACATGGGCATTCCCTTACAATATTCTGTAGGACAAAGCCTCGAACTATTACCCAGATCTACTACCCAGAACTATTCTGAACTGCCTAAGACAATAATACAGCCTTCCTTATATAGGCAATTTTCCACCGCCTAGAAGGTTCCAGAATTTTAGTTAGCCAATAAGGCCGACCAAACTTAGAATTATTTTATTTTACATTTTATTACATCATAGTCGGCTCAAGATAACCTTTGAAACCCGAACAGAAATTTTGAAGAAAATTATTTTTCGCCATTTCAGGTGGCCCAGCTTCCGAAGACCATAAGTCATCACCAGTTGACCCGCTCGACTATTATAACCCCATTTCGGAAATGCCACGAAGCGCTCTACAGGCTTGACCCGCGCAAGTGCCCATCACCCAAATTTTCAACCTCATCCGGGGCCTCTAAAGCCTTCAAAACTGAGTTTGAAGTTTCTGTATCCTGCTGCCAATACCGAAAATCTTCAATATCTT
Organism: Chamaecyparis obtusa; assembly: GCA_027943335.1. Lineage (NCBI taxonomy): Eukaryota > Viridiplantae > Streptophyta > Pinopsida > Cupressales > Cupressaceae > Chamaecyparis > Chamaecyparis obtusa. Next base: position 18,506 of record BSBK01000123.1, on the reverse strand, counting down.
CAAAACTACACCTGATCTAGCCATGAAAATTTGCTGGCAGACTTATATGACCAAAATGAACCTCCAAGAAATGAACTTCTTCCACAATGTATGCCAGAAATATCCAACAAACTTAGTGTCCCGATCTGAAACTATGGTCTTTGGCAAACCATGAAGTCTCACTACTCTGAAAAACAATTCTGCTACATGAACAGCATCATTAGTCTTCTTGCAGGGAATGAAATGTGCCATCTTTGAAAATCGGTCAACTACCACAAAAATTGAATCGTGTCCCCGCTGTGTCCTCGGTAAACCAAGAACAAAGTCCATACTGATATCCTCCCAAGGCTTCTCTGGTATAGGTAATGGCTGATACAACCCTGTATTCTGCTTCACTCCTTTCGCCATCTGACATACTCTGCAACTCTGTACAAACTTCTTCACATCTTGCTACAATTGTGGCCAATAATAATTCTCACCAACCAAAGCAAGGGTTTTATCATGACCAAAATGTCCAGCCAATCCTCCACTATGCTTCTCCTTGATGAGATTCTCCCTCATAGAACTTCGTGGAATGCACAACTGACTCCCTCTGAATAGCATATCATCTTGGATGATAAAATCCAGCCATTTCGTCTTGTCTAGAGTAACAGGTTCTGTACAAGCTTTCCAAGTTTCACCAAAATCAGGATCCTCTGGATACAAATTCTTGAGCTCCTTGAACCCAACCACTTCAATCTGCATTTCTGTCAGCAGTAGTTGCCTTCTGCTAAGAGCATCTGCAACCCTATTAGACTTTCCACTCCTGTGTTTCAAAACAAATGTATAACTCTGCAAAAATTCAACCCATTTCAAATGCCTTTGATTCAACTTTCCTTGACTATTCAAATATTGCAAAGCTTGATGATCATTATACAAAACAAACTCCTTAGGAAGCAGATAGTGTCTCCACTTCTTTAATGCCTGAACTATAGCATAAAATTCCTGATCATAAACAGAATATTTCCTCTTGGCATCATTTAATTTCTCGCTGAAATAAGCAACAGGTTTACCTTCTTGGCTCATAACAGCTCCTATTGCAGTACCACTAGCATCACAATCTACTTGAAACACCTTATTAAAATCTGGAAGTGCTAAAACAGGTTGTTCTGTAACTTTTTGTTTCAACAATTGAAAACTCTTTTCTACCCCATTAGTCCACTTAAACTCTTTTCTATCCCCTCTCATTGTTTCAGTCAAGGGTCCACAAATACTGCTAAAATTTCTGATAAACTTTCTGTAAAAGCTAGCTAGACCATGAAAAGATCTTACCTCATTAGCACTCCTTGGAGTAGGCCATTCAAGGATAGCCTGTACCTTCTCTGGGTCCATTTTTAGACCTTCTGTTGAAACTACAAATTCCAAATACACTAACTCTTTCTTCACAAAACTGCACTTCTTCAAATTAATCAACAATTTCTCTTCTCTCAACTTCTCAAATACCATACGAATATGCATGATATGCTCCTCCAATGTCTTACTAAAGATCAAAATATCATCTAGGTAAACAATAACAAACTTACCCAGAAATTCTTTCAGAACCTCGTTCATGAGCCGCATGAAAGTGCTCGGTGCATTGGTTAGCCCAAAAGGCATGACTAACCACTCATGCAGTCCTTCCTTTGTCTTGAAGGCAGTCTTCCATTCATCTCCTTCTCTGATCCGAATCTGATGATATCCACTTTTCAGATCTATCTTTGAAAAATACACAGCTCCACTCAAACAGTCCATAATATCATCCATTCGTGGCAATGGAAACCTGTACTTGATTGTGATCTTGTTTATTGCCCTAGAATCTGTACACATCCTCCATTCTCCATTCTTCTTTGGTGCTAATACCGCTGGTACAGCACAGGGACTCAGACTCTCTCGAATCAATCCTTTTTGTAACAACTCATGTACTTGTCTGTTCAACTCCTCACTTTCTGCAGGTGTCATTCTGTGTGCTGCCTTATTCGGCAAACTCACTCCTGGGATCAAGTCCATCTGATGACTGATCTTCCTGACTGGTGGTAATCCATCAGGCACGTTATCGGATACAATATCCTGAAACTCATTCAACAAATCTGCAACTTCTACAGGAACATCTTCTACTTCCTCTTTACCAGCTTTTGGAATTAAAGCAAAACATACATGCTCATGCCTCATACCATCTAGGAAATTTCTTCCATCAACAAAAGTTATCCTTGCATTACCACATACCTTTTCTTCGGTCTCCTTCAATGGTTTTAGCTTATGTCGCACTCCATCCTTTGTCAGGGAATAGGTATTCGCACGACCATCATGTACAGCACATCTGTCAAACTGCCATGGTCTACCCAACAACATATGACATGCATCCATAGATATGATATCACACAATACCTCATCTTGGTATCCGCTAATCTTGAACTTTACTAGGCATTCTTCATTGACCATGACCTTGTGGTCATCCTGTACCCAGGCAATCCGATATGGATGTGGGTGTTTCTGTCTCTTGAGCTTCAACTTTGTCACCATCTCTTCTGACACCAAATTGTCAGTGCTTCCACTATCAATGATCACATCACAACATTTACCTTCACACTTGCACCTGGTGCGAAACAGGCTCCTCCTTTGCTTAGGTTCATTCTCACCACTCAACAGGACTCTTCTGTTAATCAACGTTTCTCCTCTTTCAGCATCTTAAGAATTTGATGATCTGGCATCTTCATCTACATGTGCAACTCTGGCCTGGCTTTCATTTCTCCTGTCTGTTCTGCCTTGGCACTGAGGACATTCAAATGCCCTATGACCTTCTTCTCCACAGTGAAAACATGTTCCACGGAAGCCACCTCTTCCAGATCCTTGTCCTCTTCCTCTTCCTCTCTGATCTCTATTATTCTAATCCTGGAAGCGATTGGAATTATTTCTGCACTGATTCTGACTGCTACTGGCCTCATCCTTCTTTTTCGGATCTTCATTTCAGCCACCATATGACCGTCCACCAGATCGTCCACCGCGACCTCTTCCGTTTTGTCTGCTCTCAAACTTCTTGTTCAGCTTTTCCTCTACTTTTAGGGCAAACTGGTATGCCTCTTCAATACTGTTCATTCGAACCAGATTCAGCTCCTCCTGAATGCTTGGCCTTAACCCATTAAGGTATCGGGCAACTTTCTCCTTATCAGCTTCTGCATGGCCTGTTCTGATGAGAAGTCGATAGAACTCCTCTGTATACTCCTGAACAGATCTTCCTGCTTGCTTCAAACTTTGCATTTTCTTTAGTAGGTCAAGCTCATAATCAACAGGAATGAACTGTCGCTTCAATTTATCCACCATCCGATCCCATCTCGTGATTTTATCTTTCCCTCTTCTATTTCGCTCCAATTGAATTTCTTGCCACCAGATCTTCGCATGACCTTTCAGTCTGGCCTTCGCAAATTTGACCCTATCAGGATCGTCAACATCTTCGTACTCAAAATATTTCTCACATTCATTGATCCAATCAATCAATTCCTCTGGGTTAAGATTTCCAGAAAATGTAGGAACCTCAATCTTAGGTCTTTTTCCAATCTTGGAAATGGCCCGAAAAAGTCTTTCTTCCTCCTGGTTCACAATTTCAACTTCTCCTGCTTCATATTCTTCTTCGGCTTCATCCTCGCTTTCATCTCTGACATTAAGATTCATTCCTCTACGAATCTCTTCTTGTAATGCTCGCACTTGTCTCTGCAGCTCTCTAACCTCAGGTGTTACAACACCAGCTCTTCCGCCACGTTCCCTTCGTGGAGGCATTTTCGCGATGCGCGCTGAAACCCTAGCCACGGTCCTGGTGCAAACTGCCTCACAGTCGGCGATCTGTTTACACACTCAAGAACCTGGCTCTGATACCACCTGATGAAGGGTGCTCCCCTTAATGCCACAAACACATAACAGATATAGAGAAACAACAACAATATGCAAGAACAGAAAATTGGCTTCTTATTATCTCCACAAATGTGGAATTACAAACTTTCAGAATTACAATATGCAAAGCCACATGGGCATTCCCTTACAATATTCTGTAGGACAAAGCCTCGAACTATTACCCAGATCTACTACCCAGAACTATTCTGAACTGCCTAAGACAATAATACAGCCTTCCTTATATAGGCAATTTTCCACCGCCTGGAAGGTTCCGGAATTTTAGTTAGCCAATAAGGCCGACCAAACTTAGAATTATTTTATTTTACATTTTATTACATCATAGTCGGCTCAAGATAACCTTTGAAACCCAAACAGAAATTTTGAAGAAAATTATTTTTCGCCATTTCAGGTGGCCCAGCTTCCGAAGACCATAAGTCATCACCAGTTGACCCGCTCGGCTATTATAACCCCATTTCGGAAATGCCACGAAGCGCTCTACAGGCTGGACCCATGCAAGCGCCCGTCACCCAAATTTTTGACCTCATCCGGGGCCTCTAAAGCCTTCAAAACTGAGTTCAAAGTTTCTGTATCCTGCTGCCAATACCGAAAATCTTCAATATCTTCAAAACTACACCTGATCTAGCCATGAAACTTTGCTGGCAGACTTATATGACCAAAATGAACCTCCAAGAAAGAAATCAGATCATTCTGAGCACATACGAAAATTACCAAAAATAGTAACTTTCCATAAATCGCAGCTCTGCACAAAATAGCCCTTATTGAATATAAAAAAAAAAATATTTTTGGGTGATGCAAGATTGCTCTTACACCCAGGATGCTCCTGCATCAGTCTAGGACCCATAAATTTTCCAACCAAAGAAATTCCCATAAGAGAAATGTTGTGGTCAATAACTAGGTCAAGAATAGAGATTGCAAATTTCCCTTGATAAAGGGTCTAAAATGGTATGAACGTCAAGGAAGACTAATTTTCCACTCAGTTTGACCCAAACAAAGAAGACCAAGAGCGTGAATTACTAGATCTACCTATAACATTCTTTGGAATCTCTAGCACACTCAGCACGTGGATCTGACCCTCCACCTAGATTATTGGATTTGACCTTACAAAGAGTTGTACAACACAACGCAACCACTTCAAGGCTACATTTTGTGTAACAATGACTATAATGAGCAATGAGGAGGCCTAATATACCTCCTTAAGATGTCAAAATATTATCATGTTGATATCTTAAGGATGATAGAGCTTCAAATCAAAGATAAACACCTTCAACACCAAGGTGGTATCCTAAAAAAAATGCATGCGCTCCAAGCTAGGAAGGAGATCCTCCTAAAGGATGAAAATATTTAAGAAAAGAAGAGATGGTTATAAAGGAGATGCATTGTTCAACAAGTTTAAAGTGATCTTTATGAAGGATTCACATCTATAAAAGAGGGGAGAAGAGATATTTTCTAAATAAAAGGATATCTTAAAGATAAAGAAGGAATATTGAACATTGAGAAATAAGAAACTTGTTAGGAGCAACAGATTCCTTATGGAGGATTTCACACTTTCAACACCAAGGAGAGATCATTTATAAAATATACACACAATAAAGAAAGAAAGAAAGAAAGAGAGAGGTCATAATCAAGGGTATGCACTTCCAAGCAAGGAGAATGTCCCCACATGACTAACAAGAAATTATATGCAAGGAAGGATATCTTTATAAAAGATACAACTTAATAAATATAAATAATCCTTATGAAGGATTGGTGTTCAAAAAAAATTATATACGCAAACTATAAAGAAAATAGTAATTAGCTTATTATGTTGCTAACCAAGCATAAATTTACATGAAATTGTACTACCATGGATGACAATGAGTCCTAAAGAGGTATGGTAGTAGTGTCACATAGTAAGGAGAAACATAATAGGTATGAAAATTCTGAGGTATTATATGGGAAGTTAAATTAAGAAAAATCTCAAATTCATATGTTGTAGGAATGGGATAATTATTAAAAATATTTTTAATGCATTTCCTAAATTCTACACAATCAGTAATAGTAATACCATACATATGTTGATAAATAAAAAAGAATAATAATTTAGAATCACCTTTCTTAGTTATAATCATTTCCAAATGTGGAAGAGTGATCATGTTTTCAGGTTTAAAAGTCTCATAACTGCAGTGAAGAAAATGAGCTTCCTCTCTAGATAAGTGATTTTTTTTTGTAAAATTCCTCTCATTTGTGGGAGAATATGGTTAAGTATTGGTAAACTAATTGGTAAGGAAGAAATAGGAAATCCTATTCCATTTCTACATTTACATGCAGGTTCTTCAGGGACCTTGACCCCTTGTTTCATATATCCAAGACCTTGGCCACACTATCATTATTTAGAAATCATGTCAAAAACAATCTTGTAATTTATGTTTAACTCTAGTAAGGAAATACTTGAACATCATAGACCTCATTTAAATTAGTAGTGTAAGCATATTTTGAAGCATCAAATGGATGAATAGATGAATAAGGATTGATCCTTCTAGGATAAGACACATCTTTATGAGTATTATTAATGTCCACTTGGGAGGTAAGAGAGCTGTTTTTAAATAAGTTCTTGGGATGGAAGAAACTACTTCCATCATGTTGAATGTTTCACTTTTTTATCAATTTAATGTTAGGTAACATATCAGTAAGAGAATAAATAACATTATCTAGAAGAATAAGAGACATTTAAGTCCATAGATGTATTATTGTTCTCTCTAATAGAGATAAACTATTGAAGAGTATTGATTCAAGTCCTCTTCGTATAAGGGTTATTTGATGCAAGAGGTTCTATGGCACTAGATATTCTATTCTACTAGGACTATGGTGATAGGCTCCCAAAAAGAGTGTGAAAGTATAAAAGGTTATGATTTACAACATTGCCTACCCATTAATCATTTTAGCACCTAAAAGTTATTTTACAATGACATCAATGGGGTTAGGTTAGTGAGTTAAATCCCATATATTGAATGCTTTAACGAGGATCAACATGGTTAACAATAGGTCTTTTTACCTTAAAGATAGAAAGAGACCAAGACATTTTTTTAATGCAATTATTAATCAAAATTTAGAAGGGTGTGTGGTCGAGGAAGAAGAGGGTTATGATAAAAAAAATTTAACTTAAAAGATTAGTATCAAGGATTTGGATCTCCTAGTCATAAAGGCTTGCACAAAAACTCAATAGTTTGGTATAGAAACATTAATTTTTTTTATTAATGATCATAGCAACTTATTGATGAGTAGATGTTAGATCACATTATTATTGAGTTGGTGATTTAATTTTTCTAGCAATTATTTAAAATGAAAGATGTAATCATTAAATCATTTATGTCTCCTCCATTGAGAAATGTGATTTTATTAGCATTGAATGACAAGCATCTAGTAGCCTAGAGAAGTTTGTGAATTGGTAACCTATTTATCTTTTAATGTTATGTTTGGGATTTTAGGTTATCTCCTTATTATACTTAATATTACTTTGGGCTTGTCTTTAGTCACTTTAAATGTTTTCTTTCTAGTATTTAGTTTCACTTACTATAAGACTTGAGCTATTTCCTTTGTGGATCTTTTAGACCTATATTTAGTTGAAGGTGTTGAAAAGAAGCAAAAATAAATTCAATGTGAAAATTTATTGAGTGTTGTCCCCCCAAAAATTGAACTATTACAAACCATAACTTTTTCACATATAAAAAAAATAACTAGCTAACAAAAAGAGTCCATAAATGCTATACCCTAACTAAATCAATGCATTGTTTAAATTTACAAGTCAAAAGATGTTTATTATATATTTTTAAAAATAATCTCAAAAATAAAAATAAAGTGCAAAAGTGAAACAAAATCACAAGTCTATTCAATACACACAATTATATATATTATCTACTTTTAGATACTTTATAAAAATATTTATTCATGACTTTAATATTAACTTAAAAAAATTCAATAAACATTATTAGACTAAAAGTGGCCTTTCGTTGAAAAGCAAATGTTAGGTATTGTTTGTCGACGTTGCAACATTTTTCTTTGCACGGATACCCACCATTATATACACTCGCAATTTAAGGGTTGTAGGAATAATTCAAAATAGTCGGCATCCTTGTCCTCTTCTCATCCATGTGCTCCTTAAGGAGGGGGTTGGACTAAGTGGATGTCCATGAAAAGTATGTTTGTGTATTCTTATATGGTTTTGCTTTTCATAAAGTTCAAAGTTTACCCATCATAGTGTTGGTGGAAGTTACTAGATTGGAGTACAAAGCAATTTGAGTCAATATTATACAACTAAAGCAGTTTTATTATTATTAATATAGTAGCTTGTTGACGCGTTTCATAAATATTTTAGAGGCTTGTTCTCTTACAATTTTAGGTCAAAAGCAGTAATGATGAATGACTTAATGTGTTGAGGAAAATGGTACCAAAAGGAATGTTGGATGAATTCTTTCATTATATACAAAAGACAAAGAAATGAGTTGTAAAGGAAGTGGATATGTTTTTAATAGGAAGTTTAAATTGAAAAAAAATCAAAGGATGGTAAGTTTTAATTGAAAATATTCTTTGTTGAAAATAATCTTTGAGTTAAGAGATATTATTGACATTAAATTTTATCTTTTTAAGATTGTAAAAAGAGACATTTTTGGATGATTTAATGTTGGAAAGAGAATTTTAGCTAATATAGTATATTTAGAATAAAAATAGTACTAGTAATGTTTTTTATATTAATCAGTAGCAAAACCTAGGGTGTTGATTCCTTATAGTACAACATTCTAAGGTTGTACAGTCACATCACAATAATAGCAAATAAACATCAAAACTAGATTATAACAAAGTTATTAACAAAAATATAGACCATAGATCAAAAGATGATACACATGAAAGTTAGCCCTATTGTAAAAAGTACCACTAGAGAAAGGAGACTAAACACGAGCTACCTAGAAACATACTAGTACAACCAAAGTCATAGCATAAACAATGACAATTCAAAGAACCACTCGAGATAAAAGAAGAAATAAAAAGTGCATTTCGAGAGGAGCCAAGAGTCTGGGACCCATTAAACCTTATGAGAGGATCTAATATCCCATATCGATTCATGCAACACATTGGACCAGTTGTCAGTAAGGAATTTAAATAAGTCCAAGTATAGTTACCTTCCTTTTTCTCATCTTCACCCAGGATCTTACATTGCATGACACAAATAGAGGTTATCGAGTTGTGCATAACCCAAAGGCTAAATATAGATATGCTAACTAGCACCCCTTTGACCTCATTCACTCTATTCTTGAGATTTTTTACCTCATTTTGTAGGCATGTCGAATTGGCGGCCAAAGCCAAGTTAAACAGGATGGGTTTCTCCTCAAGAGATAGCAAGTTAGTACTCATCTCAAGAGGTTCCTCCTTTATATTGTCACTATGGGTTGAGTTTTTGGAGGTGGAATTATCTAAGATGTCACTATCATCAGTTCACGTGACATCATCCTCCTTAATATTGATTTTCTCATTTCCTTCATCTATAGCCTAGTTCTGCTATGTCATATCCTCTTCAAAATCATAATCCACAAGCATATTTCTTTCCTTTTTCACAAACCAATTTTCAAGTCTATTAGATCTATGGGGGGTGCTATGATGCTCTTTCACTTCCTCATCAATATCCATGCTAACTTCCTAAGTAAAGAATTTGGTTTTTTTGGTAGGTGGAGGGTTTTTCCTTTTCTCTTGGAAGATGAGAGTGGAGAATATCTACCTTTTAGAGTAGTGTCAGGGGAAACAATATCAACATTCTAAATTATAGGGGTATTCCTCCTACTAGCCCCTAGGATCTTAATGCCCCTTTTCTTCATTTAGCCAGGCATGCCAACAATAACAGTAGGTTGAGGGGACTATGAGAGAGTGTCCTCATAGACAATGATAGGCTTACGAGGAGAAAGGGTAGATTGAAATTTGTAAAGCCTAAAAATGAGGCCCTGGTGTAGGAAAGTTATTTTTTAATTGTAAAATGCATTCCCTAATCTCAAACATACAATTTTCAAGAGAATTCAATAAGAAAAATGAAAAAGAGATAATTTCACGATTCCCAAAGTGGTTAAGAATGGGAATATGGTTATAATAGTAAAATTTAAAATGCCATTCCACAATAAAGTAACTCATGATCTAGTAATAGACCTCATTCCTAGGAGAGAGAATCTTCATTCTATCATATTGATCCTCCCTCTTTACCAGAGTCTCGTTGCACTTAAAGAACTTGTTAAGACTCTCATTGTCAAAAACATGACTAGTCTTCATCCATTTTATGCTCTTATTAAAATCCCCAATTGGTTGACAGATGACCTCTTCAATGATTTCAAAGGAAATACCCACCACAAAAACCCTTATATTATCCCAGGAGTTAACAAGTTGTACAAATATTCTCGCATCAAACCCATTAATACATTAAAAATAAATTAGCAACCCCACCCTCCTTGTAGATGTTCCAAATAATGGGGTCATTTCTGACCTTCTCTAATTCCCCTGACTCGATGTGGTTGCATTCGCCCCCCATAACAGTGAAAAATACTTATGGAAATCAACACTGAAATGAGAACTACAACTCTTGATACAATAGATTAAAGTTGTCATTACCACTAAATGATTTAAAGGAAAGGAGAGTACCTTTCTCTCTAGTTGGGTGAAATTATTACTACACCCTACCAAAAAAATAGACGAACACAAACTGTAGCATCTCATAAGAAGAGGCCTTTTCAATAAGGTGTAAGTAGTGTACCTTTCATTATGTAAGGGGTAATGATAAACACAACTCACATCAATCATGATAATCCCATAATAACATGTCATTATGATGCGGTAGTCCTCAAGGTGAATGCAATCAAGATGATTATGTGGAAGCCATCTAGGAAAAAGACTACACCAAAAGAAGTAAAAAATTCTCTATTGGACTATTTAGGGGGGAAATGGCATCATTTTAACAACGTAAACTAGGTGTATCATATTTAACAAATTCTCCCTAACCCATTCAATTTAAGAGAAACAGGGGCTTCCAAGTGTAACTCTTGATATAACCTAGATTTGCTAGGTCCAAAAATGATGAAGGATGCCAATACTAAACCTAAATTACCTCAAGGAAGTACACTAGTAAGGCCTCTTTCATGCAATGTTATAATTGATAAAAGGATAAGTGAATGTATGTGTGAAATTAAACTTATTAAGATAAACAAAGTGGATCTAAATTCAAGATAAAAGAATTTAGCCCAAATGAGACACAAAAATAAATCTATATCAACAAATGAAATAAGAGATAGGATACTTACCTCGAAATGTGTGATGTGTTGGTTCCCCTTCTCTTTCTACTTGCAGGTTTACACTATGATTGACAAACTAATGTCACTGACTCTATCACCACTCCAAAGTCTGCAAGGAAAAGGGCCAATTAACAAGGATCAACAAGGATCCTCCTACACTTTGAGCTTAGATGCTCAGGCAGGTGTACCCTTGACTCACTTATTGAAAGGAATCACTAAATATTATGCATTTATACCATTTACAAACTAATTTTAAAGATTTTATCATTTAAATGTCTGATTGATGATGATGAACTGCTTCTAGAGAATGGATCAGTGCCTTAACCTAGGGCATAGAGTCACTCAATAACATATATCAACTGAAAATCCTAACTCAAACACTCTTGAACTTAGAATAAGTGCTTTGCCTATTATCCCTCTCACTCCCAAACCTAATCATCAAATTCCTATCCAACCATGAATTCACTGAAACTACCTTAAAGACTTTAATCCTAACTTTGTTAGGAACTCAAAGATAATTCCACAATATTCTTTGTCTACCATATGCTAACTCACTTTGTGACATTAACATATATGAGCCCAAGGTCAAAACTAGAAGACAAACATAAATCTGAGATTGGAATTCAAGTGTATTCTCATTAAAATCTGCAGAATCTATACATTACCAAAACAACACAATGCTAGGAAACAGACCCAAAATCCAAGCTCTCCTTGTTTAGTCTTTTACATTGACTATCAACATAACATCAACAACAACCTCAAAAAGGTAAAAATAGCTCAATATATACCACTAGTCATCTTGGAATCCCAAAAATCAGGATGCAACAAGCTACAGATGACTAGGGAAAGGGTTAGGGTTTTCACCCACCAAACCAACTAAATTCAATCAAAATTTATTTCATTGGATGAAAACCAAGCAACTTGGAGAAAATAGATCCTAGAATGATCTCCATTTATGAGAAATTTCAGTGCAATGTACTGAAGATCATGAATCTACCATGCTTATCAGTCTGATCATTCACCTGCATCATGCCTCGAGCAACTCTTACCCATCCCTTCACGGTACAAATCATCTGCCATCAATCATCCAACTCTCTAGACCACACTGTGACAGTTGACAAAATCAAATCTACTAGATCCAGCCGCTCAAGCATTAAAAACCAGTCCTTAGTGGTTGAAAACCCTTAAAATATTTGAACCTAGAAGAAATGGCTACCTACATGGCATGAGACAGCATATCAACGGTCAACATTCAAACTTAGATCTACTTTATATCATCACCGTCAGATCTCTTCACTTTTCCTCGGTTTCTCAAGTTCAACCCTAATAGGAATCCTAGTTTACATTTTATCTCAGTCATGAGATCACCATACATTTCATTAACCTCAAGTTACCTTAGCGATTATGCGACTAAACAATCTCATGATCTCACGGTCTTCTCCCAAACCGCTAAACTATTCAGAGATCACGCAACAGAAGAGATTCTCGGTCGCGAGACAAAATCACTAACTACAATATTATCATGACATCACGCAACTACGGGTAAACCAACTGTCTAGAAACCCTTTGACTTTATTTGGAGACTACATGACTGAGGCCCTAACACATAGTCATTGAATTGACTTTCTTCTTTCCCTGATCTGGCGACTACAGGAGTTCCTTCAAATTTTCCATCTGGCAATTTGGCGACAAGCAAGAGAGTCTCTAGTCATGACAAATTTTTGACTGTTCAACTTTCTTTCTGAGACTTCACGACCACCGTTGATCCTCTTCTTCACTCCATCCTATGGTCCACATTAAGTCATGAGAGATTTTATGACTTAACTGTTTGATTTAGCGACCACGAGACTAATCGTGTCACTGAATCACTAGAGGTTAGGCACTTAACTATCATGAACCCAAGACTCCAAGACTATACAGTGGCTAGATCATTGAATCAAAAACTTAACCATCAGGGCAAACATGATGTTAACCCTTCTTAACCCAGCACTATTTGGAGACTTGGCGACAAAGAGTTTCACTGAATCTCATAACCTTTTTATTAACTGGGGTTAAGTCCTGAGAATATGCAACTGAGACAAATCTCCAAGTCGCAGAAATATTTCTTTACCTTGAGTTAGATTCAAAGATTAAATTATGATCGTTGATCTTCAACTCATCTTGTGGCCATTGACGGTCCTCGCTCAATCTCAGAATGTAAGATGACTTAACTATTTGATTCTGAGATTGAGTGACTGAAGAGATTCATAACCACCCACTAGGTCGCTGAATACCTTTTAACCTCTGAGCCTACTGAGATCAACGGTTGTCGCATGATTGTGTAGGATAAGCATCATCCATCTTCTTCTTGAGAATATATGACAATCATAGATCCAGACTGAACTTTAATTTACTCCATAAACTAAAGACCTTGGGCCCACCTATGGTCTATTTGAACACCTGGAAGATTGAACGACTGGCGCATGACCTCAAAAGCTCAAAAGATTCCATTCACTCATGCACCTATCGTAGGATTAAAAGGGAACTAAGGTGAATGTCAAGCACTACTGACAACATATCCAACTCACCATCCCACAACCAATAACCAGTGAACACCTCAGCATCTTCTGACATCAGATCCACCTGGATCATCTCTATAAAGGGCCTACCATCTCGCAACCTGGAAACTAGCAGCTATATCTCTGAGTCGCAAAAAATTTATTCACTTATCAATTTCATCCAGCAACTAAATCTCCACCACATGATTTAGATCTAACGGTAGTCACCAGATCTCTAAACCTTATGCTGACTTTGACTTTTCTCAGGAGATCTAGAGACAGGCCATCGTGAAAATATTGATATAGTGGTCACCAAATCTCAGAATAAAATGTGGAGACCTGGTGACAAACCTTTATTCTCAGAGTCACTGAAAGATTTCTCAAACCACAATTTGGCTCTGAGATTGCACATCATCTGTCGATCAAATCTACATCTTACGGTTGTCACTGAGTCTTAGAATCCTTTATCACTTAGTCACCGCATCTAGAGATCTAGAGACAACCGCGAAAGAAGACCGCACCTCTATTTGGAGACTCAATGACTAAAGAGAAAGTGATAATCATGGAGTAAAACATCACCTTAATAAATCATTCAGAGATTACTTGACCAAAGGTAATTTCCATCTAGAGACCATGCGACTATAATTCCTTTCTTACAAAATTTGTTACAGAAGTCGCTAGATCTCAAGAAAACTTACAGAGACTTGGAGACTAAATGGGTAATCGCTAAGTCATTTGATAGTAAAGAATATTCCAAAGTGCTTGTGAGATCGGGCGACAAAGGCTTTTGGGCAACCGCTAAATATAAAGGAATATTCTTTTTTCTTTGGGAGACTAAGCGACTAAAGAGAAAAATATAGCGCACATGCTTGATAATCACTTAAGTGGCTCAAAAAAGGTAATGAAGAATTAGAACAGGGCCTGGACAAACTAGGGTTTTTTCCTTCCAACGGCTATAATTTTGAAATAAAGACCTACGGTTTTCAAAGGCCAGGGACAGAGAAAAACATGTAGAGACCAAGGAAAATTTTACATAGCCATGAAAATTTCTACAGGTGCTAACATGATGGAACGTGATTTTTTGTTCTAAAAATCAAAGATCTAGACTTGTAGTTTAATCTCCGATTGTGGATCCATGAGCATGGTTGAAAACCTAAAAATTCTAAAAATCTCAAGTTGTCAAGAACAAGTCAACCATGTCACCATGTTCCAAAACAAGTCGACCAAGTCACTGTGTTCCTAGGGCATTGTAACAAAGTCAACCTAATTTTTTTTGGTAGCTCTCTATCTGTAACTTCCGGATCTGTCACTCTCTAGCTAATAACCTATAAATCTTTGATAGAATGTGTGTGTGTGTGTGGGTGGCTATGAAGGGGTTTTCTTTAGTCAACCCCCAATTTTGGTGGTCTCAACCTCCATGAATAGTTGTTAAAAATATTTTGTGTGTGTATGTAGCGCTCATGAATCCTAGATTGTAGATCTAGAATGTAAAAGAGTTAGAAATGCTAAGAATATACTTTATAAGTGAAACCCTAACATGTATGTGTATGTGTATGTGTAAGTGTAAATTTGAAAGATATAGAAATTCAAAGATCAGATCTGAACATAGCATAGAAATCATACCAAGCCCCCAAGGATAAAGTAATCTAACCAACTTCATGATCCCCTTGCATCTCCATGATGTCATGTAGTTTCTTGAAAATGCTTGAATGCTTGGATTGTTGATGAAGTCCTCTCTTTGCAATAAAAGAACAAGATCTATCCCTTAGCTTTCACCTTGTAATTTCTCTATGTCAAATTGGGGTGTCCACACACACTTGTACCTTGCTTCCATCAAGTTAAAATGAGGCTTTGGATGTCATTTTATAGTGAATTTCTAAAATTACCCCCGCGGGAGCCGACTGCAATGAGAAGGAATCAACGGAACTTTTCAGATAGGTCTGAGCTCAAAAAACCCCAACCACCTAGGAACAGATCGACTTGGTTGACCTATTCTAGAATAGGTTGACCTATTCCCCAAGGTGCCATGATCTTAGTCTCATAATCTAGCTTCCAGATCTGCAAGGATTCTGGGGGTAATGAATATCAATGATTCACAATCTAAAGCTAGATTCAGGAAAATGGGGCCTAGAAAGAGGAGGTTTCATAGATATTAGATCCTACCTTGGCCTATGAGAGAAAAATAGGAAAATATAGGAGGAAGCACCATATCCTACCTCAATTTCTCTTAGGAGAGAGAGAGAGAGAGAGAGAGAGAGAGAAACTTGTGCTCAAAGTATAATTGTACAATGAAAAACATACTAAATAGGAGATAAAAGGTCATCAATTGAAGTGAATCCAGTTTAAGACAGTACATTTAGCCCCCACTTTAGTGGTATATGACATTATGTGCATATGCAAGCTAAAGTAAGAAAAGAATATATAGTTGAAAAAAGGATATGGCTAAGTCCTCATGTGTAATTCCTACAAGAAAACATTAGTAACTGCATTCCACAAAACCACAGGTTAGTGATAATAAAAAACTCCTATGTCTTACTAGAGAAAGATGATGAAGTTCATGGGTAGCTATATTCCCACTATTTTGGCTTGCTTATTTAAAAAAGGTGAGATAGGGTATCATGTTTACCATGGTGAACTGAATAAGAGAGGTGAAGGCAAGTAACTTTAAAATCCATTCAAGATGACTCCTAAATGTTTTCAAAGTAACTTGGACAACAAGGTAACTAATCATGATTCTAATGCTTATAATATTGTGTGAATCAGAGCTACCGAGCTCAAGATATGATCAAAAGAGTGATAGAATAAGCTAATATCCTATACTAAAATTAGAAAGTAACCTAATTAATAGCACATATAAAGAAAAGTTATCTCTGTAAGAGCTCATTCAGAATAGTTTCTTGAAGGTGAAAAAGAAGAAAAAGAAATATTCTAAGGAAAGAGGAACTATCTCTGACCTGGATGGAGATGCTCCGACTGGCAGTGATGGAGTGTGCAGAGCTAGAGGAGGTATGTCTCGATGCCAGTTTCCTATTTCCATTCATTTTCCTTCTATTTTACTTCTCCAGGAATGTGTTTTTCATAGTCTAGGAAGTTGTTTCTGGTTACTAGGTTAGGAAGTCGACCTATTCCTAGGAAGTTGACCTATTCCTGGGAGGTCAACCTATTCTATAGGGAGAAAGTCAACCTTTTCCCAAAAAGTTGAACTATTCCCTAGATAGGTCAAACTACACAATTTTGTGTGAAAAATTTCTATATGATTGTTGAGCACTGATTTGAACCTTTCCATATTTCCATTGTAGGAGCTTTTAATGAGGAGGGAACATTATATGTCAAACATTATGATTTACATTCAAGAACACATAGGAGAGTTAGACTTCCTTACATTTGATTTCACAAGGGTATTCTTTTGGAATTGATGGAGAGATGGGATGAGGACACATGTTCATTCCATCTACCAGTTGGAGAGATGATAATTATAGTAGAGGATGTCTACCAAATCCTACACTTATTAGTCTAGGGACCAACAGTTAGACCTCAGGTCAACCGTTCTCTAGAGGATATCGATAGATACTTTGAGTATTGTATGGGTCTTTCATAAAAAGATAGAGAGAGACTAGATCAGGTGATCCTAAAGGGTATCTTACTAGGATGGACCCCATTGCTCAGACTGATCATACTCTATACCATGGCCACAACTGTGATGCTCGATACAAAGGGCACCATTTTTTGCACTCCTCTTACACATGTGGTTCAACACATGGAGAGTGAGTCTATGGTGTATGGCATGGGCATGGAGAGGGAGTCTACAGTCTATTATGAGCTTGGAAATTTTTTTAGGTACCAAAGGCATAGCCTGACTATATGAATACTCCTATAGGTATGGGCCTTTGAGCATCTGACATGCACATGTCCTATGGGATGTCCCATAGACATAATAGCTGAGTTACCAAGAGTGTTTTCATATCCACTAGGTTTCTTATGGCAGTTTCATGACACTATATACTGGAGAGTCAAATTAGACCGCCTTGCAAGTACATACATTGTACGGATGCCCTATTGTCACATGATAGCATGGCTAGACACAACAATATAGTTGAGTGGAAGTAGAAATGAAGGCTTCTAGATGGTATTTATGATTATATAGGGATTCCCTACTATTATGAGTGAGTGATGAGATAAATTAGTCTTCAGTGAGGTCCACTACATAGGTGCCTATGTACACTCATGGGAGAAGATACATGTAGAGGCTAGGGACTATACCTAGACCGACCATTGATGGCATAGAGCTGATAGTCATAGAGGGTCCAAATGATTTTGAGGTCCCTCCTATAGTCGGGGACATAGGAACATCACGAGACTACTTATGATACATCAATGTTCAGGGCATGAGACCTATATTCTCAAATGACAATCTAATTGGGGATCCAAACCCTTATTTCAAGTCTCAACATAGAGAGGAGGATGAGGATGAGGATCTAGTGCCAAGTGGAGAGGCCATGGAGGAAGAGGCTAGAGATGATGCATCAACAGGTGAGTTACCACCATCCCCCATAGCTGTGAGGCCCCTAAATTCTTGATCAAAACATACTGCAACAAAGATGCCCCCACCTCACACTAGGTAGAGAGAGCAAGGAGAATCCATTCATCCCCCTCGTACAAAACCCCTCTAGAATAGTGACCCTAGCTTTCATGAGGGAGATCCATATATGTATGATTAAAATTAAATTAAGTGAAAAACTTTCATTTAAAATATATTTATAAATGATAAATG
>BSBK01000122.1:300000-544370 GCA_027943335.1 Chamaecyparis obtusa | reverse complement strand
ATATAGGGTGCATACCCTATTTAAGATATGCATAACATCTTTTTTGTTTTGTATAGGGTGTACACCCTATAGCATGCTCACGTTATGTAAAACTAGAAGAAACAGTCTGATTTGTGAAGGATCTTGTGAAAGAGGCCCACTTTTTGTTATGCTATCTAAATTCTGCATTTTCTTGACAAGTTTTCACTTTTCATGGTGTTGATAGTGACAAATCAACATCATTTTGCACCATAGTGACAAGTTTTCACTTTCCACCATTGTGAAAGTCAATTATTGGAATCAAAAAGAGAAAAAGGGATTGAGGTAAGGTTTTTATTTTTTTACATGTCAAATGTGAATAAAGAGTGTTTTGGTTTATAATTAGTATGATATAGACTTGTTCAATACATAATTTGATATAAGTGTAATAAATTTATATTATAATTTTGTCATATTGTAAGAGGTATTATATTATAATTTGACTTATTGGTTTACATTTATATTATATTTTTAAAATTTTAATCAATTGATAGGTAGAAATCATCATCATGCCAAGGAAATGAGCAAAGAATTTAACACCGAAAGAGAATGAAAGAGACAAAGAGAAGAAAGGGAAAGAATGAGACAACTTTGTGAAAAAAAATAATTAGATACCATAGAAGAAGTTTTTTCTTTGGATGAGGAACATGAAACATCAATACAAAGTAAGAGAGAATTGGAATTGGAATAAAAAAGACAACAAATGAGAAACTTGCGTGCAATGAGACAATTGAATATAAGAAGATGCGGGGACATCATCTACGAGTTCCCAAGTTCAAGAGACATCATCATCCAATGTTCAAGGCACACCAATGTATCATGTTGAAGGCACACCATTGTCTACTTCCGAAGGTGGAGGCACACTAATGTATCATGTTGAAGGCACACCATTGTCTAGTTCCGAAGGTGTGGGCACACTCTTCTATCATGTTGAAGGCACACCATTATCTACATCCCAAGGTGTAGGCACAACATTGTCTCATATTGAAGGCACACCATTATCTACATCCAAGGTGTAGGCACAACATTGTCTCATATTGAAGGCACACCATTATCTACATCCCAAGGTGTAGGCATAACATTGTCTCATGTTGAAGGCACTCAAGATGGTACGCAATTCACACATAATGTTTTTGATGCTCCTAAAATTATTAAATATAGAAAACCAAAATATTTGATTGATATTGATACTAACATTTTGCAAGCAATGCCTGACAAGATTCCCAAGCGTACTTGTCAAAGAAATGTTAATCGTATTTGGAGATATTTTTTTGAGAATTTAAAAATGACAAGAAGATGTCAACTATTTGTTGAAATGATGAGAAAATCTGAAATTTAGGCCCATCATGAAGATTCTTGTGCTAAGAATGATGGACGAGTCAAGTGAAAAATCTATTGTAAAGAATCTAATGATTTCTTATGAGAGTGTGGGTTCTACATCATGCACGAAAGATAGTAATGTCACATGATGTGTACTTACATGAACAATAGTAAGAACTCAAATGAAGAAATCTTGACTCATTAGAAAGACAAGCAAAACATTGAAAATAAGTAGTAAGTCTCTAATGAGAGCCCTGGGAAGGCGTCTAAGAGTGGAAGATCCAAATAGCAATGAGTTATGGGCATTTTCCGGTAGACTACCATGAAAAGATAAAGCAATTGTTGAAGCTTTGAAATCCTTGATTGAAGAATTTTGGAAGAATAATACATGGGTATCTCCTAATCAAAGAGATGTTGTAAGAAGGAGGATTGGTAGTCGAATTCATGTTCCATATCCAAAACATTTTTTGGATTCAACTCAGACACAATTCTTTGCAAAATTTATGCATACATATCCTCAAATTAAAATTAGTTAGAGATATTTTGAAATGTGTAAACCTTTTTATGTCAAGATAAATCATACACGCACAACTTGTTGTAGGGTACATATTGAATTTTCTAACCATTTTGAAGTTTATAGGAATATATGTGTAGGTTTGCACTCTAACATTGTTTTGCAGGATTGTAACATAAATGTCCCACCTAGATCTTCAAGGGAATTAATATCTACCATTTTATGTGAAAGAGTGGATAGTCAACAATTTTACAAGCTCTCATGCTTGAATGGTACATGCATAGATTGTGGAGGTTTGTGACGTTTGCCAATTTGTCAACATATGGAGAGTATGCATGCAATCAGTAATGAAATAGTGGAATTTGGAAAATATAAGACCATTACATACAATCTAAAAGATGGAAAAGAGGCTAAAAGATGTGATTTAGTAATTGAAAAAATTCCAGTGTATCAGTTCATTGACATTTTTTGTAAAAAATTTATTTATGAGTATGCAAGGCATACACATAGAGCGCAATGGTTGAATATGCAATTCAAGTTGTGCAAGGACACATTCCCACTTGATACCATTGTTTTAGTTATGGACTTTGGAGAGAACTACAAACTACAACCACAGAATGAGGTGCAAGCAAAGTATTACAGCTCTCAACAGGTTGATATATTTGTTCATATAGCATTCATGCATGCACCAGACGTACAGAGGAGAACAAGAAGATATTGAGGGAGTATCATTTTTATATCAGTGATGATCACTCACATTCTACAGAGTTTGAACATAGTTTCTTTCAACTATTTTATGGTCATTTGGAAAACAGGGGCATAAAATATCATCGACATATCATTTGGTCAGATAATTGTGCATCCCAATTCAAGAATTCATAAATGTTTTATTGGTTGTATAGGATGCATAAGATTACTGGAATTCAATATATGTGGAATTTCATAGAGGTCGGTCATGGAAAGGCAGAGCACAATGGCACAGGTGCATGTATTAAAAAAGCCTTAGCACATGAACAATTAAAGTACAAAGATAAAGCAACATTGTTAGATGTGGGATGTATTTTCCAATGGTGTAATGCTACAATGGGTCTAGGTAATGAAGGTGAGTCATATATTTTTTTAGTTGATGGATGAAACTAACATTGCACCATATGCGGATTTTTGTACATTGACAGGATCAAGTGAGCTACACTCTTTTAGAAGTTGTAATGTAGGTTCATGGAGTATCCACACACAACATATGGCGTGATTTTTTTCATCATGTGTATATGAAGATTGGGATGGGTGTGAGTCAAAGGAATGGGTTGACGAATGGTATACATGTATTTTGAGTCCACTTGCCTCCTATCATCACCATGAATCACTACAATCGATAGAAATGGAATCATCCATTGACTTTGATCAATTATCTGATCTAGTACAACCAGGTCTATATTTTCCACATACAAATAATCTCAAATTTAGTACTTTATCATAAATATTTAGTAAACTAATGTCCTCATTATGTTTATATCATTATAGGCCATGTTTTTGCTGTTATTGCACTTGAAGACAATGAAGAAGGGACAGATTATTATTTGTGTCATTGTGTAGAGGCAAAAAAGAAATTGGATCACTTAGTTATTGATGGTGAAGAATTAGAATACCCTATGGGAGAAATGGTTGTAAATGGTACATGGCTTAGATGGTATGCTATGAAGAACCCTAGGTTGTGATTGTTCAAGGATTGAGAGACACACAGAAAGATTCTTCATTATTCAAACCTCATCATTGCATCAAATGTCCACTTAATCAGATATGGGGGAAGACCACAAAATAAAACTCTTTGGAAGGTTCGTGAGTCAGACCACGAGGCAATACTTGAGACAATCAAGGGTAGGGCAGACCCAATTGGCTCATTGGACTAAATGAAGATAAAAAAATATCGTAACATGTCAAATTTATATAGCACTATAAATTGGGTGGATTGTAAATTGCTCATGCATTACCCCGTATGTATAACAGGAAGTTTGTAACATTTAATGACAACCTTTCTCTTCTATTTTTTGGGGCAATACCAGAAGGTTTTCTCTACTCAGCTCTTTCCTCTGGTGCTCCTATTGAGTTGAGTTGTAAAAATATTTCTCATTATTAATAAATTTTTTTTTATAATAGAAATCTTATAGTTCAGAGATTTTTCATAGCATACATAGCATAATTCATATATTCTTTACATACACTAAGATCCCAGTTCAACATTAACTTCCACACATAAACCCAAGCCAAAACCAAATTCTAAATAAGCTTTCCATAAACACCACATACAAAAAACCTAAAATCTTCCAACAAAACCTAACCCAGAGCAGTAGGAAACTTGGTAACAGCCTTACTTCCTTCAGAAACAACATGCCTAGCCAGCTCTCCAGGCAGAACAAACTTGATAGCAATCTCAATTTCTCTGGAGGAAAGTGTCACGATCTTGTTATATTTCAGTAGAGAAGAAGCCCAGGAGTAATCTTATAAAAAATATCAATCATGAAGCTCTCCATGATATCCATGGTAGCACTAGATATTCCCTTAGAGAGAGGCACTTATTTCAACACCTTGTATATTAACCTTTTGTAACTTCCTACACTTCTCTTCCTCTTCTTTTTATTATTCTCTTCCTTTTGAACATCACTTTCTTTGCTTTTCTTAGCTTTGGAGAATCCTTTACTTCATTCTCTCCTTTCATACCATCTGCTTTAAGACCCAAAACCCCCTAGAAACTAGGCCTCGCCCAATGTATCATCTCCTAGCACCATAGAAACTGAACCAAAGTTGATTCACCATAATTTAACCATCCTATGATGAATTCATGCATAAAATACCCCCCTCCAATGGCTAGAATGTCTACTGCTGTACCCTTGCACCAATTTCATGATCATTATGCACCCTTCAAAATCATCAAACTCCTTCTATCCTTGAAATATTTCATGACCCTTATGCACCCTTGAAATTAATGTCTGCTCTGGGAGGAAGATTATAATTTCCATATTTGGAAAAGCCTTGAAATATTTTCATCATTATCGCTCTCCGACTTTGCTCTCTCAATTTAGTCCTCTCCCTCTCCATTGCACTCAGCTTAGCCATCCTTACCTACTCTTTAATAGAGATTCTCCAAAATTTGTATACAAAGGCATCCTACAAGAAAAAATGAAAAGTTTCCCAGAGAATATCCTACAGCTTTTGACCAATTGAGGAAGCAAAAAATAAGTGAATAAATAATTGGCTACCAGCCACAAAGAAATTACAAGAATTTGACAAAAAAAAATTATTTGTTGATGCTAAACTCATTTGATGTGGTTGTATATGATATGTAAGTTCATTGCCACCTTTGGCAAGGTAGTCTCACTCCTCATTTTACAATAAGGGGCAGCCATCTATGGTCCAAGGTTTTAATTTAGCTGACAAGTGGAGAGCTTCTAAGGTACTGATCTCTTTCATAGAGAAGTTCTTGCTTCATCTCAAGGTTCTCATTTAGGTGACCAACTCCTTCGAGGTCCACAAATAGACCTATTAATTTCCCAAATTGGTTTGTTAGTGTTATACACTAAGTTTGCACCCTTGTTTCAAGCTCTCGTAGTCTTGATAACCTAGTATAACATGGGAATCATCTCCAGGTTGTGGGACCTATGCTAACTAAGATGAGACCTCCAGGTTCTAGGCTGGTTCCTCTTGGATAATCACCTTAATTTGCTTCTAGACATGAAAAATAAATCTTTTGAGGGAAAGGGATAGAAGGAATGCTTGGAAAGGAAAATGACTGAAAGCAAACTACCTACTAGGTGATACATCAAAATTAGGGTTTGGATCTTAGTATAGAGGAATGGAATCAATGAAAAGCTTAGGTCTAGTATGTCACAACTTACTGAATAGGATTGCATAAGTGTTTCATAGGAGGGCCTGAACATAAGACACAACTTATGACCTACAAGTAGACATTCACTTCTGCAACTCGATGTAGGATTGAGACAAGACTGTTAGGGGGCTAAAGTATACCCAGAAAAAAATATAAATCAAATCAAACAAAATAACACACACAATTATAGAAAGTAAGAGGGATCAGGAACCCTAAGATATCACTAAAAACATCATATACTTTAATCCAATAAGAGATAATTTAGACAAGGAAGCATAGGGACATGAAAGATTGTCACAAAATACCTCTGCAATATCTGAATCATCAATGAAAGATTTACAACTGTATAAGCTAGAGGGTAGAAAAAATACCACAGATAACTCTTAAGAAAGATGAATTCTTTTACAATTATCTCCCTCTGAGCTTCTAAAAGCTCCAAAAACAATATATACATCTCCACTGCATGCAGGTAGGAGTCAAAAAACCTAACTAGGGTTACAAGATTTTACATTAGAATAATCAAACCCTAATTGCCATCAAATATGATCATAAATGTAACTCTGCAAATATCTCAACCGATCAAATATTTATCTTGCATGCCCATCCCTGTACTGAAACCAACCTGCAGACAAGCAACCTAGATCCATCAACCTTTCTACACAAAGTCTCACCATGAATGCTCAGAATGGTACCTCATAGGGACAAGAATCGACCCATGATGGCCGCCTAGACTTCTTCATCATCTTTTCAAACTGCAAACATCCTGTAGACATAAATTTCTTAGCTACCTCACTGGTCGTAGCTTGTTTGAATTAATCGCTGGCAGAAAACCCTCTGCAGAGATATTTAAAATTGAATCATAATGGCTAGCCAATCATTTTAAAATGTCTTTATCAATATCCTCTATTTCCCAACAGATGGACAGCTCAGATCAACTTTACAATAGTTATGAACCCCTTAAAAATTCAAAAGACCATGTTGTCAGCAGTGCCCAATAGAAAATAAGCACGTTGGAGAAGACCGACACCTCAGAAGTCAAAAGAACCTAGACCCTGCATCGGATGATTGTCGCTATGCTATTGCCTTTAAATATCAAGCATCTTCCTTCAGCGGTATAGCGACAATTGCAAGATTCATATGCGTTTTAACCCACCTTGTAAGCTAAAAGACCTTGCACCCATTGACATGCTTCCACCTGTCATTCTTCTATTCTCCCTTGACCACCTTGTCAGCAACACCTCGACAACCTCTCTGAAAACCGACCCACAAGAACTAAATTCCAATCTAATGGTGGGTGCATGATATCATGGCCCCTAAATATTCTTTCAGATCATGCACCAGTCACTGATCCCTTTAGAACGGGGACCCCACTGACATGCAGGTCCACCTAGAAATCTCTGTCAGCACATGGCAATCAATCATCGGTGAGCACATAAGCAACACACGACACTGGACCCACTCCTTATAAGGTTTAAATCGGACTATGGTCAGATGACCGCAAGGGCAAGGAATATTCCTTGCGAACATGTGACCATTGCAGATCTTACTCCCCTGCCACCTCACTTTGCAAGATAATCGGACTCACATTACATGCCAACTATCCCAACATGGACCAATAAGAAATGTGCACGTCGACCAGACCCATGACAACGTCAGTCCAAACACCCAGAGAATCGAATGACTATCACATGATCTCATGGGATCGGAAGATCCCATGAGATTATGTGCCAGCCATTGTTCTTGGATCAACTGGTGCCTCTATAGAACTACTGACCATCAGACCCACCGATAGCCCTGTCATCACCCAACCGGCCATTGAAAACTAAACAGGTCACCACCCGAGGACCCACCACTGGAGACCTAGCAATAAAATATATCTAATGGCTATCACATGATCGCATGGAATCAGAAGATTCCATGCGAACATGCGACCACTGTAGATCTATTTCCCTCTGACATCCCTGCAGGTAGTTTGACATGGTCCCACTGACATTAGCCATGTTGCATTTTGAGCAACCAATCAAATGCTGCCAAATGGATCCACGTTGCACCATCTCTTACACCAGACCCACTATCATTTTTACCTTCATCAGATGGTTGTTGCTATACCACCAGCTTAAATACCGTGCATCTTCCTTCAACGGTATAATGACAACCACACGATGTGCTCAAAACTTAACCCACCAAAGAAGATGACCCCACTAACAAATGCTAAATCACTAGCCCATCGATGAATGAAAAGCCACCAAGTTAGATGACATGGTGCTGGATCCACACAACATTTGAAGCACTGAGTCATTTCAACCAAACCGGGCCCAGAACTGCCATGTGTCACCTTGTCACTATTTCACATGTCAAAAAGTCTGACAAGCCAGATTCTTGAGATTTAACGACAGCCACAAGATTAGGGGAAGGCACTTTAGAAAGATTTGTTGGGAAAATTAGGCCCTACAAGAAGTATTAAAAGGGGTCCCGCTCGATAATATAGTGGCTAACACATGAAGTGGTCACTTTAAAAGGGCATGTGCATTATAGAGACTTAAGTGGCCGATAAAGTAACGCCAAAATAGAATAGACCGAGGGGTTTGCTTAGGGTTTTTTTAGCACAACGACTACATTTATGAATTTCTAACTATAGACCAGGGGATGAAACAAATTGCAGAGGCCAGAGAACAAAACATGAAGCCATGAAAATTTCAAGGATGCCTGGCAGGGTAAAAACAGAGACCTAGGGACAGATTTTAGCCAAATTTGTATAAGACAAGAAAATTTGGGTAACATTTTGGTGATTTCTGCTGGATGTAAGCCTGCTAGACATGGAAAACCAGTGGCCTTAAAGCAATCCATTGGGCATGGGGTCTCTTGGGCACACAAACTTCTTGACAGAGAGAGACCTGGGACCAGAAGAACAAAAATTGTGCATGAGCACTTCTTGGAAAGCAGGAAAAACTAGGCTAGAAAACTAAAAGAAAGTGGGAAAACTAACCTATCCTAAACTAACTAGTGTAGAAAAATGGTCAAACAAAACCATTCACTGGTAGGCTGAAATAACTACCCTTCTTTATCAAAATATTACTCTTTTTGTATTTGATGCCAACAGAGAGAACATGGAACACAAAAATGTACTGAACTACCTGGCACATCAACCTTTGAATTTGGTATACCAGATTACTAACCTCCACTAGATCACAGATGCTATCCTCCTAGGGAGTTTGATAAGGCTGAATAAGCCCCTAGTCACCAAGGAGTGGGCTCTTAACATCACCCTCCATTGAGTCCCTGAGTATGCATGTCTTGCTTGACCCTACCTGGGCTAGATATCTAATAGGACACCCTTTTGAGAGCATAAAACTAGGCCTCTCTTGCTGCTTAGTATGCATCTTATGAATGTATTCAGCATGAAGATCAAGAATTTGTCCCTCCATGATAATCTACCACATGTTCCCCCCTTCTATAGTTGGGACATAATTAACCCCCTAAAACACAAACTCCTCCTCAAGCACATGAAAGCCATTATCCTTCTCAGGAAGATGAAGATCATCAACAAGAGTTGAGCAGAAAGCATCAATTATCAGATTGAAATCATCTTGTTGCTCTAAGTTAGCAGCATTTATATCATCTTTCTTATCACGATTAGTGATCTCAACTAGTAAATTTTTTACTACCTTATCTTGCTCAATATAAGAAGGCATCTCCTCAAAAAGATTAGCTGGGCTCTCATCTTCTTCACTTTCTTTCTTATCCTTTTCTGATTGCTCTAATCCATCTTGATGTAATAACCATACCTGTTCCTCATGATTATCATGAAAAAGTATACTTAAAAGACAAAAATCACCTTCCTCCTGGTGGCCTGAAATGCTATGAGGTGTAGTGGACTCTTTAAGAATCGGCTTATAGGGCTTTATCTACTATAGGATAGGCTCATTATCATTTAGGAAATCAAACCTTCTAGGTATCACATCTATAGGAATAGGATGAAGTGGTTGGAAATCTGAGACAGGGTCATGAATAGGCTTTAAAAATGCATGGAGATTAGGCTCTTGTTGACTAAGATCCTGAACTAGAGGAGAAATTCTTAGGCTTGGAAATTTAGCAGAAGTGTTAGTGGACTTACCAAGAAGGAAGCTTGAGATTTGAATCTTGTGAGTTTCTTGTTTGGTCACTTGTTGCATTCCATCCCTAAGGGGATGCGCTTGAGAAGCCACTGTCTCTTGTTGTAACACTTCAGACCTTTTTCCATCAAGAAGCTCATAGTTCAAGAGAACAAGCGGAAAATCTGCAAC
Organism: Chamaecyparis obtusa; assembly: GCA_027943335.1. NCBI lineage: Eukaryota > Viridiplantae > Streptophyta > Pinopsida > Cupressales > Cupressaceae > Chamaecyparis > Chamaecyparis obtusa. The sequence goes on along the minus strand of BSBK01000122.1, from coordinate 534,355 downwards.
CTCCTTCCCAAAAAATGGGTTCAAGTGACTGCCAGCTACTTTGATGTTTTGTGTTGGGAATGTTATCCTAACTAGATTATATGGATGGAAAGGCCTCTTTACTAAATTCTGCCTTTTTCTTTGATGCTTTTCTTAATATTGTGGCCTATCCTCCTGATATAGTTGCTCTTGAACTTGGCACTGCTGGTTAGGGATCTCATTCTCTTTGTTTGTTGCTTGTTGATCACCTCTCACCTTGAGTAGCTCTTGAGGAAGGTCAACGATGGACTTTCCATAGCTAGTGCTGGCCTGAGGTTCTATTAATGTAGGTATGGGAGTGAATGGAGGCATTTGCAGAGGTATAGTGGGCTGAAGATTGGGAGAGATAGGCATAGGTGGCCTTGGGGTTATCATACCAGCCTGGATTAAACAATTTTTTGCCTTTACAGCTAAATCAAAAGCTTGAGGTAACGAAGTACCTCCTAAAGATTGAATCATGATAGATATATCACTAGCTAGGCCTCTCAAAAAATAAAGGAAAGCACAATCTGTTGAAGGCCTTACATTAATTGGAATCCTATTCCAAGTCTTGAGAAATCTGCCATTAAAATCAGTCATCTGCTCTTGAGGATCTCTCTTTATAATTTGGAGTTTCTCTACTAGAGACAAAGAATCTAAATCATCCTCAAAGTATTTGCTAAGGAGATCTCCAAGTCTATCCCATGAAGTAATGGAGCCAACTGCTAGAGTCCTAAACCATTCAAGAGCTTTCCCTTTGAGAGAGGCTACTAATAATTTTGTGGCCACATCTTCTTGGGTTATATTATGTATGCTACAGATGGTGGTCACATCTCTTATGTGTTCAAAAGTAGTTGTCTACCCTTCACTAGTGAAATCAGGTATACTCTTAAGTGCTACCAAGGGCACATCATGGTGTTGGGAAAAATTTAATGGGCTACCCTGATTAAAGGGTGCAAATCCAAATTATCTTGCCATCAGAAGGGCCTATTTTCTTCATAAGCTCTATCAAAAATTGGGTCACTATCTCTTAAAACCAATGGAGTCGCCAGATATACTTGAGTACTAACCTCTCTAAGGTCTGTATTATGCAATTAGTATATCAGAGATAGCATAATCATTAAAATTGACTTCTTTTGTTTGTCCCACTAGGTGTGCCAGAATTGTTATACACTAAGTTTGCACCCTTGTTTCAAGCTCTCATAGTCTTGAAAACCTAGTATAACATGGGAATCATCTCCAAGTTGTGAGACCTATGCTAACTGAGATGAGAACTTTAGGTTCTAGGTTGGTTCCTCTTGGATAATCACCTTAATTTGCTTCTAGACATGAACAATAAATCTTTTGAGGGAAAGGGATAGAAGGAATGCTTGGAAAGGAAAATGACTGAAAGAAAACTACCTACTAGGTGATACACCAAAATTAGGGTTTGGATCTCAGTATAGAGGAATGGAATCAATGAAAGGCTTAGGTCTAGTAGGTCACAACTTACTAAATAGGCTCTCATAAGTGTTTCATAGGAGGGCCTGAACATAAGACACAACTTATGACCTACAAGTAGACATTCACTTCTGCAACTCGGTGTAGGATTGAGACAAGACTGTTAGGGGGCTAAAGTATACCCACAAAAATATCTAAATCAGATCAAACACAATAATACACACAATTACAAAAAGTAAGAGGGATCAGGAACACTAAGATATCACTGAAAAATTCATATACTTTAATCCAATAAGAGATAATATAGACAAGGAAGCACAGGGACATGAAAGATTGTCACAAAATACCTCTGCAATATCTGAATCATCAATGAAAGATTTACAACTGTATAAGCCAGAGGGAAGAAAAAATGCCACAGATAACTCTTAAGAAAGATGAATTATTTTACAATTGTCTCCCTCTGAGCTTCTAAAAGCTCCAAAAATAATATATACATCTCCACTACACATAGGCAGGAGTCAAAAAACCTAACTAGGGTTACAATATTTTACATTAGAATAATCAAAACCTAACTACCATTAAATCTAATCATAAATGTAACTCTACAAATATCTCAACTGATCAGATATTTATCTAGCATGCCCACCCCTGTACTAAAATCAACCTGCAGACAAGCAACCTGGATCCATCAACCTTTCTATACAAAGTCTCATGATGAATGCTCAGAATGGTACCTCACAAGGACAAGAATCAACCCATGACGATTGCCCAGACTTCTTCATCATCTTTTCCAACTGCAAATGTCTTACAGACATAAATTTCTTAGCTACCTCACCAACTGCAGCTTGTTTGAATCAATCGCTAGCAGAAAACCCTTTGCAGAGATATTTAAACTTGAATCATAATGGCTAGCCGGTCATTTTAAAATGTGTTCATTGATATCCTCTATTTCCTGGTAGATGGACAGCTCAGATCAACTTTACAATAGTCATGAACCCCTTAAAAACTCAAAAGACCATGTCGTTAGCAGTGCCCAATAGAAAATGAGCACGTTGGAGAAGACCGACACCTCAGAAGTCAAAAGAACCTGGACCTTGCATCGGATGATTGTCGCTATGCCGCTACCTTTAAATATCATGCATCTTCCTTCAGCAGTATAGTGACAACCGTGAGAGTCATCTATGTTTTAACCTACCTTGTAAGCTAAAAGACCTCGGGCCCACTGACATGCTTCCACCTGTCATTCTTCTATTCGCCCTCAACCGCCTTGTCAGAAACACCTCAGTGACCTCTCTGACAACGTACCCACAAGAACTAGATTCCAATCTAATGGCAGGCACATGATCTCATGGCCCCCAACTGCTGATCCCTTTAAAACTGGGACCCCACTGACATGCAGGTCCACCTGGAAATCTCTGTTAGCACATGAAAACCAATCATTGGTGAGCACATAAGCAACACGTGACATTGGACCCACTCCTTATAAGGTTTAAATCAGATGGTGGTCGCATGACCACAAGGGCAAGGAATATTCCTTGCAAACATGCGACCACCGTAGATCTTACTCCCCTACCACCTCACTTCGTAAGATAACTGGACTCACATTACATGCCATCTGTCCTAGCATGGACCAATAAGAAATGTGCACATCGGCCAGACCCATGACAACGTCAGTCCAAACACCCAGAGAATCGAATGACTATCGCATGATCACATGAGATCGGAAGATCCCATGAGATTATGCACCAGTCGTTGATCTTGGATCAAATGGCACCTTTGTAGAACCACTAACCATCGGACCCACTGATAGCCCTGTCATCACCTAGCCAGCCATTGAAAACTGAACACGTCACCACCCGAGGACCCACCACTCGAGACCTAGCAATAAAGAAGATCTAATGGCTATCGCATGATCACATGGAATCAGAAGATTCCATGTGAACATGTGACCACCATAGATCTATTTCCCTTTGACATCCCTGCAATTAGTCTAACATGGTGCCACTGACATTAGCCACGTTGCATTCTGAGTGAGAAATCAAATGCTACCAAATGGATCCACGTTGCACCATCTCTGACACCAGACCCACTATCATTTTTACCTTCATCAGATGGCTATTGCTATACCGCTAGCTTAAATACCATGCATCTTCCTTCAATGGTATAACAATAGCCACACGATGCACTCGAAACTTAACCCACCAAAGAAGATGACCCCACTAACAGATGTTGAATCACTAGCCCACCGACTAATGAAAAGCTACCAAGTTAGATGATGTGGCGCTAGACCCACACAATGTTTGAAGCACCGAGCCATTTCAACCAAACCGGGCCCAGACCTGCCATGTGTCACCTTGTCACTATTTTGCATGTCAGAAAGTCTGACAACCCGGAGTCTTGAGATTCAACGATAGCCACAAGATTAGGGGAAGGCACTTTAGAAAGATTTGTTGGGAAACTTAGGCCCTGTAGGAAGTATTAAAATGGGATCCACTTGACAACCTAGTGGCTAACACATGAAGTGGTCACTTTAAAAGGGCATGTGCATTATAGAGACTTAAGTGGCCGATAAAGTAACGATAAAATAGAATAGACCGAGGGGTTTGCTTAGGGTTTTTTTAGGACAATGGCTACATTTATGAATTTCTAATTATAGACCAGGGGATGAAATAAATTGCAGAGGCCAGAGAACAAAACGTGAAGCCATGAAAATTTCAAGGATGCCTGGCAGGGTAAAAATAGAGACTTGGGGATAGATTTTAGCTAAATTTGTATAAGATAAGAAAATTTGGGTAATAGTTAGCAGGAAAGAATTTGGTCATGTACTTCATTCTAGCACCACAAATATTTCTATTAGAAATGACTATTAGTCAATGGCCTTGCATTTATGGGACTTGGGCATTATCCTTGAAATGTAAGTTCATTGCCACCTTTGGCAAGGTAGTCTCACTCCTCATTTTACAACAAAGGGCAGCCATCTATGATCCAAGGTTTTAATTCAGATGACAAGTAGAGAGCTTCTCAAGGTACTGATCTCTTCGTAGATAAGTTCTTGCTTCACCTCAAGGTTCTCATTTAGGTGGCCAACTCCTTCCAGGTCCACAAATAGACCCATTAATTTCCTAAATTGGTTCCTTAGCAGGCAAAGAATTTGGTCATGCACTTCATTCTAGCACCACAAATATTTCTATTAAAAATGACTATTCATCAATGGCCTTGCATTTACGGGACTTGGGCATTATCCTTGAAATGTAAGTTCATTGCCACCTTTGGCAAGGCAGTCTCACTCCTCATTTTACAACAAAGGGCAGCCATCTATGGTCCAAGATTTTAATTTAGCTGACAAGTGGAGAGCTTCTCAAGGTACTGATATCTTTTGTAGAGAAGTTCCTACTTCATCTCAAGGTTCTTGTTTAGGTGACCAACTCCTTCTAGGTCCACAAATAGACCCATTAATTTGCCAAATTGGTTCATTAGTAGGCAAATAATTTGGTCATGCACTTCATTCTAGCACCACAAATATTTCTATTAGAAATAACTATTTGTCAATGGCCTTGCATTTATGGGACTTGGGCATTATCCTTGAAATGTAAGTTCATTGCCACCTTTGGCAAGGCAGACTCACTCCTCATTTTACAAAAAAGGGCAGCCATCTATGGTCCAAGGTTTAAATTTAGCTGACAAGTGGAGAGCTTCTCAAGGTACTGATCTCTTTCGTAGAGAAGTTCCTGCTTCATCTCAAGGTTCTGGTTTAGGTGACCAACTCCTTTGAGGTCCACAAATAGACCCATTAATTTCCCAAATTGTTTCATTAGTAGGCAAAGAATTTGGTCATGCACTTCATTCTAGCACCTCAAATATTTATATTAGAAATGACTATTCGTCAATGGCCTTGCATTTACGGGACTTGGGCATTATCCTTGAAATGTAAGTTCATTGCCACCTTTGGCAAGGTAGTCTCACTCCTCATTTTACAAAAAAGGGCAGCCATCTATGGTCCAAGGTTTTAATTCAGCTGACAAGTGGAGAGCTTCTCAAGGTACTAATCTCTTTCATAGAGAAGTTCTTGCTTCATCTCAAGGTTCTTGTTTAGGTGACCAGATCCTTCAAGGTCCATAAATAGACCCATTAATTTCCCAATTTGGTTCATTAGCAGGAAAAGAATTTGGTCATGCACTTCATTCTAGCACTACAAATATTTCTATTAGAAATGACTATTCGTCAATGGTCTTGCATTTACGGGACTTGGGAATTATCCTTGAAATGTAAGTTCATTTCCACCTTTGGCAAGGCAGTCTCACTCCTCATTTTACAACAGATAGACCCATTGGTTTCCCAAATTGGTAAAAGGGTAAATGCAATTTTGGAAAGAGTATCCCAATTGAAGAGTAATGGAAATTCTAGTGAGCATGAAGTTATTGCAGATCCAATGGGTGTATCTCCTCCATTGACAAATATAACTACTTCCAGAGACTTGAGTTTAAATGGAGACTGTCTATTCCCAAACATGCCCCAGTCAAGCAGATGAACCAAATGTTGCTTGAGTAAAGAAGATAGTGGTTTATTAAAGCATCTGCATTATCCCACTTGCTATCAGTTACTACTATTTGAGTGGCTTGCTAGCTACTTCTATGCAGGATTTCTGTAATATATAATGTCCTCATTCAAGTACATGCCATGCACAGTCATTCAATCATCACTGCTAACTCCATGTTGAAGTGTCCCTCAAGGTCCCTTAAGCATGAAATCAGTGATCTTTGCGGGGTCATATCCCAGAGCTCATGCGAGGTAGCATGGATCCATCAATTGCTACGTGACCATGTTGCCAGGGCCTACAAAATCCTATCTCACTTTTTGGAGATTCAATTTCATTCAAAATCGGCAACACATTCTCGGTCGGTGTCAGAACTTAAAGTGTTCCTCAGCTAAAATGACCAACATTGCGTATGTTTCCAACCATCAGTCGTAGCATTGAATCATCTATTCCAATAGCTCTGGATGGCTGGGTAAATGCTAGTTGCAACCTCATTTGCCATGCATGGTCATTCAATCCCCGCCGACGAATCCGTGCTGAAGTGTCCCTCAAGGTCCCTTAAGCATGGAATTGATGATCTTTGTGGGGTCATATCTCAGAGCTTGTACGAGGTAGAATTGACTTGTTAGTTGCTCCAGGACTGTGTTGTCAGGGCCTGCAAAAGCCTATCTCAATTTTCAAAGATTCAACTTCATTTAAATTTGGCAACACATTCTTGGTCGGTGTCAGAACTCAAAATGTTCCTCAGCTGAAATGGCCAACGTTGCATATCTTTCCAAGTGTTGGTCATAGCATCAAAATTGTTTGTTCCAACAACTCCAGATGGCTAGGTAAACGCTAGTAGAAACCTCATTTGCCACACACAGTCGTTCAATCCCTGTCGACGACTCCATGTTGAAGTGTCCCTCAAGGTCCCTTAAGCATGGAATTGACGATCTTTGCGGGGTCATATCTCAGAGCTGATGTGAGGTAGACTCGATTCATCAATTGCTAAAAGACCATGTTGTCGGGGCTTACAAAAGCTTGCCTTAGTTTTTAGAGATTCAATTTTGTTTAAATTTGGCAACACATTCTCGGTCGGTGTCAAAACTCAAGGTGTTCCTCAGCTGAAATGACCAATGTTGTGTATCTTTCCAACCATCAATCGTAGCATCAAACCATCTATTCCAACAACTCTGGATGGCCGGGTAAACATTAGTGACAACCTCATTCACCATGTACATTCCTTCGATCCCTGTCGATGACTCCATGCTTAAGTGTCCCTCAAGGTCCCTTAAGCATGGAATCGGTGATCTTTGTGAGGTCATATCTCAGAGCTTGTGTGAGGTAGAATCGATCCATTAGGTGCTATGAGACTATGTTGCTAGGGCCTACAAAATCCTGTCTCATTTTTCAGAGATTCAACTTCGTTTAAATTTGGCAACACATTCTCAGTCAGTGTTAGAACTCAAGGTGTTCCTCAGCTGAAATGACCAATGTTGCGTATCTTTCCAAGTGTCGGTCATAGCATCAAACCATCTATTCCAATAGGTCCATATGGCTGGGTAAATGCTAGTGGAAACCTCGTTGGCCATGCATAGTCCTTCGATCCCTACCGATGACTCTATGCTGAATTGTCCCTAAAGGTCCCTTAAGCATAAAATCGGTGATCTTTTTGGGGTTGTATCTTGGAGTTCATGTGAGATAGAATGGATCCATCAGGTGCTATGTGAGCATGTTGCTGGGGCCTAAAAAAGCTTGTCTCAGTTTTTGGAGATTCAACTTTGTTTAAAATTGGCAACACATTCTCGGTCGGTGTCAGAACTCAAAGTGTTCCTTAGCTGAAATGACCAATGTTGCATATCTTTCCAACCATCAGTCATAGTATTGAACCATCTATTCCAAAAGCTCTGGATGGTTAGGTAAATGCTAGTGGCAACCTCATTTGCCATGCATAGTTATTCAATCCCCTCCGATGACTCTGTGCTAAAGTGTCCCTCAAGGTCCCTTAAGCATGGAATCAGTGATCTTTACGGGGTCATATCTCAGAGCTCGTGTGAGGTAGAATGGATCTGTCAGGTGCTACAGGACCCATGTTGCCGAGGCTTACAAAAGCTTATCTCAATTTTTGGAGATTCAACTTTGTTTAAAATCGGCAACACATTCTCAATCGGTGTCAGAACTTAAAGTGTTCCTCAGCTGAAATGACCAATGTTGCATAGCTTTCCAACTGTCGGTCATAGCATCAAACTGCCTATTCCAATAGCTCTATATGGCCAGGTAAATGCTAGTGGCAACCTTGTTCAACACACACAGTCATTTGAACCCTACCACTGACTCTGTGCTGAAGTGTCCCTCAAGGTCCCTTAAGCATGGAATCAATGATCTTTGCGGGGTCATATCTTAGAGCTCATGTGAGGTAGAATAGATCTGTCAAATGATATGGGACTATGTTGCTAGGGCCTACAAAAGCCTGTCTTAGTTTTTGGACATTCAACTTTTTTTAAAATCAGCAACACATTTTTGGTCGGTGTCAGAACTTAAATTACTCCTCAGCTGAAATGACCAACGTTGCATATCTTTCCAACCATTGGTCATAGCATCAAACAATCTATTCCAATAGCTCTGAATGGCCAAGTAAATGCTAGTGGCAACTTCATTCACCATGCATAGTCATTTGATCCCCGCCGATGACTCCATGGTGAAGTGTCCCTCAAGGTCCTTTAAGCATGGAATCAATGATCTTTGCAGGGTCATATCTTAGAGCTCATGCAAGGTAGAATCAATCCGTCAGTTGCTATGAGAGCATGTTTCTGGGGCCTACAAAAGACTATCTCAATTTTTAGAGATTTGACTTCATTTAAATTTGGCAACACATTTTTGGTCGGTGTCAGAACTCAAGGTGTTCCTCAACTGAAATGGCCAATGTTGCATATCTTTCCAACCGTCGTTCATAGCATTGAACCATCTATTCCAATAGCTCCCAATGGCTGCATAAACACTAGTGGCAACCTCATTCTCCATGCACAGTCCTTTGATCCCCATCGACGACTCCGTGCTGAAGTGTCCCTCAAGGTCTCTTAAGCATGGAATTGGTGATCTTTGCAGGGTTTTATCTCAGAGTTCATGTGAGGTAGAATGGATCCATAAGGTGCCATGAGACTATGTTGCCAGGGCCTACAAAAGCCTATCTCAATTTTTTGAGATTCAACTTTGTTTAAAATCGGTAACACATTCTCGGTTAGTGTTAGAACTCAAAGTGTTCCTCAGCTGAAATGGCCAATGTTGCATATCTTTCCAATAGTCAGTTGTAACATCAAACTGTCTATTCCAACAGCTCTAGATGGCTGAGTAAACACTAGTGGCAACCTCATTCACCATGCACAGTCATTCAATTCCCGCCGACGACTCTGTGCTGAAGTGTCCCTCAAGGTCCCTTAAGCATAGAATTGACGATCTTTGCAGGGTCATCTATCAGAGCTCGTGTGAGGTAGAATGGATTCATCAGTTGCTACAGGATTGTGTTGCCGAGGCCTACAAAAGCTTGTCTCAATTTTTGGAGATTCAACTTCATTCAAAATCGGCAACACATTCTCGGTCGGTGTCAAAACTTAAAGTGTTCCTCAGCTGAAATGGCCAATGCTGCATATCTTTCCAACAGTCGGTCATACCATCGAACCATCTATTTCAACAACTTTGGATGGCTAGGTAAATGCTAGTGGCCACATCGTTCACCATGCACAATTGTTTGATCCCTACCGATGACTCCATGTTGAAGTGTCCCTCAAGGTGCCTTAAGAATGGAATCAGTGATCTTTGCAAGGTCATATCTTGGAGCTTGTGCAAGGTAGAATCGATCCATCTAGTGCTATGGGATCATGTTGTTGGGGCGTACAAAAACCTATCTTAGTTTTCAAAGATTCAACTTCATTTAAATTTGGCAACACATTCTCGGTCAGTGTCAGAACTCAAAGTGTTCCTCAGTTGAAATGGCCAATGTTTCTTATCTTTCCAACTGTCAGTCGTAGCAACAAACCATCTATTCCAATAGCTCCGAATGGCCAGGTAAATGCTAGTAGAAACCTCATTCAGCACCCACAGTCATTTGAAACCTGCCAATTACTCCGTGCTGAAGTGTCCCTCAAGGTCTCTTAAGCATGAAATCAATGATCTTTGTGAGGTCATATCTCAGAGTTTGTGCAAGGTATAATTGATCTGTCAGGTGCTATGGGACCGTGTTGTCGAGGCCAACAAAATTTTGTCTTAGTTTCAGGAGATTTAACTTTGTTTAAAATTGGCAACACATTCTTGGTTAGTGTCAGAACTCAAGGTGTTCCTCAGTTCAAATGGCCAATGTTGTGTATCTTTCAAACCGTTGGTCGTAGCATCGAACCATCTATTTGAACAACTCTAGATGGCTGGGTAAATGCTAGTGGCAACCTCATTTTCCATGCACATTTGTTCGATCCCCGCCGATGACTCCATGCTAAAGTGTCCCTCAAGGTCCCTTAAGCATGGAATTGATGATCTTTGCGGGGTCATATCTCAAAGATCATGTGAGGTAGAATCAATTCGTTAGTTGCTATGGGACCATGTTGCCTAGATCTACAAAAGCCTATCTCAATTTTTAGAGATTCAATTTCTTTTAAATTCGGCAACACATTCTCGGTTGGTGTCAGAACTCAAAGTGTTGCTCAGCTAAAATGACCAACGTTGCGCATCTTTCCAACCGTTGGTCATAGCATCAATACCATCAGTTCCAATAGCTCTAAATGGTCAGGTAAATGCTACTAGAAACCTTGTTCAGCACCCACAATCATTTGAACCCCACCGACGACTTCATGCTGAAGTGTCCCTCAAAGTCTCTTAAGCATGAAATCAGTGATCTTTGTGGGGTCATATCTCGCAACTCGTGTGAGGTAGAATTGATCCGTTAGGTGCTACGGGACCGTGTTGCTATGGCCTACAAAAATCTATCTCAATTTTTAGAGATTCAACTTCATTTAAATTCGGAAACACATTCTTGGTCAATGTCAGAACTCAAAGTGTTCCTCAGTTCAAATGACCAACATTGTGTATCTTTCAAACCATCGGTCATAGCATTGAACTGTCAGTTCTAACAGCTTTGAATGGTCAGGTAAATGCTAGGGAAAACCTCGTTTGGCACACATAGTTTTTCGAACCCCATCGATGACTCTGGGTCGAAGTGTCCCTCAAGGTATCTTAAGCATGAAATCAATGATCTTTGCAGGGTCATATCTCAGAGCTCATGTGAGGTACAATCAATTTGTTAGGTGCTATGGGACTGTGTTACTAGGACCTACAAAAGCCTATCTTGGTTTTTAGAGATTCAACTTTGTTTAAATTTGGCAACACATTCTCGGTTGGTGTCAGAACTCAAAGTGTTCCTCAGTTCAAGCAGCCAACATTGCGTATCTTTCAAACCGTCAGTCATAGCATTGAACCATCAGTTCCAACAGGTCTGAAAGGTCGAGTAAACACTAGGGTCAACCTTGTTTGACATGCACAGTCATTCAAACCCCACCGATGACTCCATACTGAAGTGTCCCTTAAGGCGTGTTAAGCATGAAATCAACGATTTTTGTGAGGTCATATCTTAGAACTCGTGCAAGGTAGAATCGATCTATTAGGTGCCTCAGGATGGTGTTATTGGGGCCTACAAAAGCCTATCTCAATTTTTTGAGATTCAACTTCATTTAAAATCAGCAACACATTCTCGGTCGGTGTCAGAACTCAAGGTGTTCCTCAGTTCAAACGGCCAACGTTGCATATCTTTCAAACCATCAGTCGTAGCATCAAACCGTCTATTTGAACAACTCTAGATGGTTGGGTAAACACTAGTGGAAACCTTGTTCACCATGCATAGTTGTTCGAACCCCACTGATGACTCCGCGCTGAAGTGTCCCTCAAGGTCCCTTAAGCATGAAATCAGCGATCTTTGCGGGGTCATATATCAAAGCTCATGCAAGGTAGAATCAATCTGTTAGGTGCTACGGGACCATGTTGTTGGGGCCTACAAAAGCCTATCTCAATTTTTAGAAATTCAACTTCTTTTAAATTTGGCAACACATTCTTGGTCGGTGTTAGAACTCAAAGTGTTCCTCAGTTCAAATGGCCAACGTTACATATCTTTCAAACCGTCGGTTGTAGCATCGAACCATCAATTCCAATAGCTCCAAATGGTTGGGTAAATGCTAGGGGTGACCTTGTTCGCCACACACACTCATTTGAACCTCGTCGATGACTCCGGGCCGAAGTGTCCCTCAAGGTCTCTTAAGCATGAAATCAATGATCTTTGCAGGGTCATATCTCAGAGCTTGTGTGAGGTAGAATTGATCCGTTAGGTGCTACGAGACCATGTTGTTAGGGCCTACAAAATCCTATCTCAATTTTCAAAGATTCAACTTCTTTTAAATTGGGCAACACATTCTCGGTCGGTGTCAGAACTCAAAGTGTTCCTCAGTTCAAACGGCCAATGTTGCGTATCTTTCAAACCATCGATCGTAGCATCGAACCGTTTGTTCCAACAACTTTGAATGGTTGGATAAATGCTACTGACAACCTTTTTTGGCACACACAGTTGTTTGAATGACACCAACGACTCCGGGGTGAGCAATAGGATGAGTGCAAATATGTATTCTAGTGTTTGTCATTAACAATCAGTCAGTTAGGGGACAATTAGAAGTTAGTTTGTAAAAGCATAAGGTTGCACATCCACATTTTCCATAGTAATCTTATTAATAAAAGAACTTTTGCCAACATTAGGTTACCCCAAGAATCCTTATATTATATTTATACATTTATGCATTCATTTCATTACTTTTGTTATTATTACAGTTAAGGAATTAACTGTTATTGAGGATAGTGATTGGCATTTGTAGCACAGTCAGTAAGTTAAACATACATCGATAAACATACAAGCATAACTATAAGGCATGGGAAATTTACAAAGCAAAGACATGAACATAAAAATAAATTAGTATACATCAATACACCAAACACATGAATTGCATACCTAAAACATAAAAAATATATATTTGTAGGGCATGAAGTCAAATATATATGTCCAATAATGTCATACATTGAATATATTCAATATAGTAAAACTAGCTTCCTCAAAGCCAAATGGATGTACAACGTATCACTGATACAATATACAAAAAATATGTCCACTAATGCCATATAGGCATACAATCCATATCCCTAATCTAGTCCTTTCCTACTAGGGGAAGAAAACAAATCTCGATCTATCTTCAATCGTCACGTCGATGGAGATATAGTGGATGTCGTAGTCTTCCAAGTGCGCTCACTCGTTTTCCTATCTAGACTCTTTTGTAGCTCGACCTAATAAAAAAATTTAGATAGAGATAACTAATATACATCAAAATTGAATTATACAATGACATAAAATTGAATATTGGATTACCGCTAGCAAATAGTCACTATGTTCATCCACCGAAGGTGGATGCTAGCAATCTAGAGTCATAAGTCCCTATAACAATGATCAAAATAATAATTAAAATAAATACATGGATATCATTATAAAATTGAATACAAACTATTAAAATAACAATTAAAGTTAAGTGATCTCTTTCATACCTCAGTCAGTGCTTTAGAACTAGCTACTACTGCAGCTACTCCATGATCCAAAGTATCATGGATAGAAGGAGTCTCTAATGTCAAAAGCTGAAAATGAAACAAAAAAAGTAAATTATGCAGTTATCAAGATTACATATATTTTTTATAACCCTACTAATGAGTAAATGATACCTCCGTGAAGGTTCCACCGCATCCTCCAATTTGCGGTGTCGAAGTCGAAGCTCCAACATTCAACTAGTGCACATGTCCATGGAAAATTATAAGATAACCATTCATATAAGAACGTACTATTGACATGTTAATTATAATGCATTATTACATGTATACCTGTGGACTCAATGGTGACCACACAAACCCAGGTGAAAGAATGTAATCATCGTGCCTCTGGATTTTGATCATAATTTGTCTAGTAATTTAGTCATTCATTCATTAATTAAATATGATCAAGTAAATCCAATTAATATGCAAATAAAGATACCTCAAGGAAATTTGCAGGATGCCCTTCGTTGTTTGTTGTGAATGTTGATGGTCCACCAGTGCACATCTAATACACATGCATAATAAGTTAGGATACAATTATTCATATAATTACATAATAATCAAATATGTTAATTAAATATTTTATTCGGTACATACTTGTGGAATTGAGGATGATGTGTAAAAGGGGACATTAAGACCATTGCCACTTCCACTACCATTGCCACCGCCACTGACACTCTTGCCCTGAATTTTCATCATAAACAATAGATACTAAATTAAATAGTTATTCTTTTATAAATGAAATATGATCAAAGCAATTTAATGAACTTTGAAATATTTAACTGTGTGTCAATGCCAAATGTTGTATCTAGAAAGCTACCAGTCATCAATCCAGAATCCTCTTCCTCTCTCTCACCAGTACCAAATGTGCACAAGCATCCACATGACTGACAAATATGCCCCCTTGAGGATTGACCATAGTCACCCTTAACAAAAGGAGTGGCACACTGAATGAGAGTCTGTGTCAGAGCACTAATCGTGCCTAGTGTGTCTGCCTCTACATGTTCCTTCACAATGGAAGGAATACTAACATGATCTAACTGTGGCTTGCCAATAGCATCCCTAGGTGTGTTAGGGTCACGATGTGCCCCTGCTCAATCAAATGATGAACCCCCTCCTCTACCTTGAGAATCCAGAATGTCAAAATAATTTGGCACCTCCTTGAGTACAAACTCGCAATAGAGTTTTCTCAAGAAATATATAGGAACCTCATGATTGTTACAAGGAGGTGAATCAAAGACCATCCACCATCTCTCCCAAAAATTGTTTTTAATGTCTTCATTTACGCACCAATGAATTGGGAACCTCCTTGTTGTAGTTCTAAGAGTATTTGCGTCCCTTGGTTTTTTAAATAGCTGGCAAATGTCATCTTTTGTGATTTTTTTATTTTTTATGTCCACATAAGATAATTTATTTGCATAGTATTATTTCTTTTGTTCTTCTCTTTGATCCTGCCATAAATTAATTTGCCCACTAACTGCACTTATATGGGTCAAGATTGCTTCCAATGATTTTGCAAGTCTTTCTCTTTTGGGATTTGTACTACTAGAATCTTGTAACCTATTAATTAAAGATTCTAATTCTTTTTGCCCTCTTTCAATTTAGTTCATCAAATTTGGTTGTGTTCAAGGAGGAGGTTTCTTGATTGGTGGAGGCAATTGAGGTTCATTTTCTTCATTTGTTTCTTCATTCGGTTCTTCATCTGGTTCTTCATGAGGAGACAGAGGGTTTGGTGGAGGGAGATTATTTCTTCCTGTCACTTAAAAAAACTACATTTTAAAATCTTCATTACACAAAAAATTTAAACAAATTTTTTTTTTAACAAAACAAATTTAAACAAAATTTTTTTTTAACAAAACAAATTACAACAAAATTGAAATTTTAGAACAAATAAGAGGTATGATAAGCTATAAAAACACTTACCTCTTCTTTTGGATCGAACTTGACAACATTGTGGAGCCATTTGATCGATGGATGAACAAAAACAATCAATTCACAAGCAAATATAATAGGGCATACGCACTTTAGAATCTCCTCTTAACTGAAAACACAGGTTTGAGAAAGCAAAATGAGCTTCCAAACCCACGCAACAAACTTTATAATGGTTTTTTAAAAGGGCACGCCCCCTATTGAGTGTACATACAAAGTGTGTGCGCCCTATAGGGCACATGTGCTTTGGTTTGGATTGCCCAAGCCTAAGGCTTGGACAACCCAAGCCATAGGGCATGTGCCCTTTAGTGCATGGCTACTATGCGCAATGGGGGGCCAAAAAGAAAAGTGGCATCTTTTTGGTCCCCCATCTTTGTGCACTTACCCTTCTCCTTCACATGAACTCAACCAAGGAGTTCATCCTCTTACCAAAAAAATTTCTATAGCTTTGAAAATATGTTAGAAGGCTCCTTTCCTTGTTTTTTTAACTACTTTTGAGGTGTTCCACTATCCTACTATCTTCCCTCACAATTTGATCTCCAAAAACTAGGCCTAAAGCCTATTAGGTCCTTATAGGTCTCCCAACTCACTTTTCAGGGTCTAACTCCACAACTTCCCAAACAAGTTGTCAAAATAATCACATATTCAGACACCCTTTTCAAAGTTCTAATGGATTCTCAACTCCTTGGGTCCTCAAGGCTTCCGTACTATACCTTCCTACATTCAAGCCTATTTTCTAGGCCTAATTAGGTCTCACTAGTTTTCAGTGAGGGTTTGATGTTCACACCTCTTGCTGGATTGGTTAAAGAATCTCCTTCTTAGGATTGAGTCTTTGATCACTAAACATCACTATTCTAGAACTAGATCAACTTCTTCAATCCCTGATCCCTCTCTCATTTGCTGGATCAATGTCAAGCACACTAACCGGGCATGCTCTGGCTCGCCTAAGGCTTAACCCCAAAATTATTTCAATTGCAAACTTGGTCATACAAATACATATTTACAAGGCATTTACAATTCCCTAACATATTCCGTAAGGCCATATAGTTCATTCCATGGGAATTCATGTTAGAGTCATTTATTCAATCTCTACTCTGAAAACACTAGCAAATTGGTCACAAAGGATGATTTATTCCACACAAAAAAGGAAACCTAGATAACAAAAAAAAGAACAAAACAACTTAAGAAAACATCAAGACCAATTACATGAAAACTAAATGCTCTAGTCTAATCTATTAATGAAGGATAGCCAAGCTTCTATTCTCTTTCACGTTGACACAGTGATGCCAATCTATTGCAAAATAAAAACCAAACTATTTTATGAGATCCAAGCCTATGTTTTGGTTAGAAAAGGTCATATATAGGTTTAGAAAATTGAGCTATGTTGGTTAGAAACCCCTAACTACCTCTGGATCTCGAACAACCTCTTTGACAAAATGTTGTCATGACAACTTTGCAAAATTGCAAAGTTGTCATACACCTTTTACATCTTTTATGAAAACTTTTACTAAGTCATCCCAATAGGTCTTAAATGACCTTTAAGGCTAAATTATTCCTCCTAGGACCTTTACTTCACTCATTTCTCCATTTTCCATAGTCAAGCCAATGCTTTGACTAACTGGCATATACAAATGGCATGCAAGACAATCTCCTTAGTTCCACTCCAATATAGTAAAGCCTTACCAAATAATATTAGTAACCATCCTAAACACATTGGATCTCTACACACACACACACTAGGGACTAAACTAAGTCCTTATTGGATAGTAACTTGGCTAAGGTCACTACAAGCCAAAACTAGGAGTTAGGTTGGCCAAGAACCTAGGTGCTCCTGCACCATAATCTCCTTGCAAAAAGAAGCTAAGTGTCATTAGGAGAAAAGAGTGCCAAATCAATTCCTAGCTTCTTGAAACTATTCTCATCAATTCATTGAGCCTCAAATTCAGGTAGAGACTTCCACTTCACAAGGTGCTCCATCTAGACCCCATGCCTAGTTTGTTTCTTCACCCTTGAGTCTAGTATCCTCTTAGCTTGAGGCTTCACTTGAACTGGTATTTTGAGGTCTATGACATCAGCATGGACATTTGGACTATGATATTCTTCTTGCACATTAGGTCCTTTATATCTAACCAAATCTTGGACATTAAAAACCAGAGATATAGACAGGTCACTAGGTAGGCCTATTTTGTATGCATTCCAGCCATACTTGGCTAGAACCTTACATGGTCCAACTCTCCTCATTTGAAGCTTGCTAGGTATGCCCTTCTAAAGCCTTAACTTGTTGAGATGTTCCATCACCCATCCACCTACCTCAAACTACAAATCCTTTCTCCTTTCATCAACTCTAGCCTTCACTTTTTTATTGGCCTCTACTAATGTCATCCTTACATGTTCATGAACCTCTTGTATAGATTGAGAAAAGTCATCAGTATGACCACTCACTCTCCCTTGAGTACCAAGTTCTCCAAGTTCACACACACCTCTTGGGTGCATGCCATACACCACTTCAAATGGGCTATTTTTGATAGACCTATTTATGCTTTCATTGTAAGAAAATTCAGGTTATGGTAACACCTAGTCCCACACTTTTCCATACTCCTTTGTAAGACATCTTAAGAGGTTTCCCAACACTCTATTTATCACCTCTATTTTTCCATCCATTTGAGGATGATAGGCTGACCCAAATGCAAGGTCGGTTCCTAGTCTCTTCCACAAAATCTTCCAAAAGTGCCCCATAAACTTGACATCCCTATTTGACACAATACTGATTGGTAGGCCATGAATCCTAACCACTTGCTTGAAGAATAGATGTGCTATATAGCTGGCATCATGTGTGGTTTTACATGGGATGAAATAGATCATTTTACTAAAAACTATCAAATCCAGTAGTTGTCTTAGGCAATCCTACTATAAATTCCATACTTAGACACTCCCATGGCCTCTTAGGGATTGGTAAAGGCTGACACAACCCTGCATTGGTAGATGTGCCTTTAGATTTTTGGAAAACAATACATTTCTCTACATACCTCCTAACATCTCTTGGCATCTTGGGCCAATAGTAAAACCTTTGCACTAGGTCCAATGTCTTATTCAAGCCAAAGTGTCCACTAAGACTCTCATTATGCTTTTCTTGTATAAGGTTCTCTCTCATTGAACCTTTGGGTACACATTGTTAGAAATAGGGAATACTGAGAGGGGGGGTGAATAAGTATTCTACAAACTTTATCTTTTTCCCAATTGTGGATATAACAAGTTATCTTTATACATGCATAACATAAGAAGCTAAACAACATGCATAACAATAAAGAACTCATAACACATTATTTGTTCTTGAGGAAACCCTAGCCAAGAGAAAACCCCGGTGCGGATGGTACCCACAAAGATCCACTAATCAAAAGTATCTTGTTAAGGATGTTGACCCTATTAGGAGTCTATTACAAGCATATAGTGTATCAATCCTAATTAAGGGACTATAGGCCTTGCTAGAAGCCTCAACCCTGTTAGGAGTTGTAGTACAAAATGTGATTACCAAATGAGCCCACTGGCCAAACAAGTAATGTACAATATACACTGATTACAAAATAGGTTAAGGTGCATAACCCTATACTGCTTGCATCAATATCACTTTGTTTCTCTTTCACTATCGCTATTACATATGCTTCATATACTTCGCATCATACTTCTACAGTTACTTGTTGCTTCTTACAATTACTTCACTTTACAATTACAATTACATTTACATTTATAACAATAGATTTATCAAAGATTTAACATCTAGGATGTCATCCCTTTATATTGTTAAGTCATATTTTGATAAACAAAATAATCCCTTAACTCTTTACTAGTTCTGTCTTCATATTCTGTCATGTCGGCTTCACACTGTCTTCGGTAAAACTGTCATAACTTCTTTCGTACATGTCATACAGACTTACACTCTAAGATGGATGATCAATAGACATCATAGAGTCTATGTTCAAGTGTGCAAGAATTGAACTTGCTCCAGTCAACGTTGCAAACAAAAATTGTATCCAGGTTCATTGGTAAAACACTGTCTCACACTTAGACAAATTTGCAATGCGCTCTATCATACTTTCTCTCTAACTTGTGTGATCTTCTTGAGGATCATATATTTCCATAATGAAAACATCTATGTAATCAACTCAGCCAAATTGCCAACAATATCCACCTTTGTCATTGGTGGCAACATATGAGAAAATTAGCTAAGTGTACAACTCAAAAATCTCAAAATTGTTAAAAACTATGGCCATAGTATAAAATACATACTATCCTTATAACTCCTCAAAAATTATTGCCTCTAATATAGTACTCCCCCTAAGAGTAACAACCCTTATCATATACTATCAATTTTATTTTATATATCTCTCCCCTTTGACAACAATGACAAAATAAGGTAGGGAGGCTCACAAAATTGTATCACAAAAAGTTATACCTCAATTTATTTATTGCAAAGCCTGTAGGCTTGCAACACAATTTGCAAAATCTATCTTCATGGATTCTATCTCTTTGTCCCATGATTTCTTAATGGAATCTACCACATTGAGTAGTGCACTTAGTACATAAGAAGCAATCTACCACATTGAGTAGTGCACTTAGTACATAAGAAGCAATTTCACATGCTTGGATGTTTTCAAAGTTAAATTTCTGAAAAGATGTCTTTGCTAAAAGACAATCTTCCAACTATTCTTCAATTATGCTCAACTTAATAGAAACATGCTCTCTCAAAAGAGTATATCTTCTCAATTTCCTATCTTTCTCATCTTGTACAATTCTGATTTCATCATATAGTTTTCTAACGTTGTTCTCAATATTATAGACCTTCACATTTGGGTTAGATAGAAGGTTTGTTTCATTTAGAATCTCTGCTTCCTTCAACTTTATCTTCTGATCTTCCTCAGTTGTCAAAGTCTTTGATTTTGTACACTGTGTGTACAAATATTTTCCTATTTCCAAGTGCTTCCTCAAATCCTTGATACAGATATCAAGAGTATTGATATCATTGCTGATGTACTAATTGATGTTCAAAAACATTCTAGCCTCATAGTCTTGTTGTGCTTTCACTTTTGCAATATCAGCTAGGTGTGTGAAATCATTATCAAAGGTACTCATTACCTTCTTTTCCTTCTCCAAAGGGTCTTCTTCTAAAATTTGTGTAGTCAGAATACTTTGTAACTTCTCAGTTAGTTCCTTCAGACACCCTTCAAGACTCTTCACCTTCTTATTCTTACCAATTATTTTGTTTAAGGATGAAATCAGTTCCAATTGATCATCATCATCTACTTCTTTTCCCAAATGCTCAATCATAGAGCCAATTTGAGTCTTCTTTCCAGTCTTAGGAGTAAGACTGATATCTTCTTTAGTGGGAAAGGGAACTTGTTCTTCTACAACTGGTGGTTCCACAACAGTGGTCTCTGTCATCTCTTCTTCTTTTGTAGCTTCCTGTTTCTCAAAGGCTGAATTGTCAACAATGTTCTCCAAATTCTTGAATACATTCTCATCAGTATCCAAGGTGATTTGTGTACCTTCTACATTCATTGTTTCATCTTCAATATTAATAGTTGGAGAAGAGGGAATGCCTTCTTTTACTTTCTCACTTGCTTGCTCTGCTGCTACTAATGATTCTCCAACATACTCTGCCATAACCTTGATAATTGCTTGTTCAGTCTTAGAATTTACTTCTTCATACCTGCCTTCCATAATCTGAATTGTTCTCCTTTTGGTTCTCAGATGGGTGCTTAGGGCCTTCATAATCTAGTTGAAATGAGATTCATCTCTTATCTCACAAAGCTTCCTCACAATCTTTTCTCTGATAGCTGTCTCTTCATCTGATGCTCTCTTCTTTCTATTCATAAGTTTTTTATAAAGATCATCAGGTATTTGTCCTTGAATGGTATCAAACTTCTTGCCAGTCAAGATCATATGCTTCACAACTGCATTCTCTAGATTAAGTCTATCAGTATAATCATAAAGATCATAATATTTGTTCATTCTTGCAAAGTCACCATTTTCAATAATCTACTCATTAAGCTTTTCAAATTTTGGTTTCCAAGCTTTCTTCTTTGTAGTGACATCATCTTTAACCTCTGCAATCTTTCTTGGAATATGTTGCAGTAGAGTTTTATGCCTCTTTCCTGGTCCAGTGGCACTCTCCTTAACTCTTTTGCTAGGTGTGGAAGAAGTGGATCTAGTAGACATTGTTGTTTCTATGTCCTTCTCAGGTACTTCCACTTTCACCTTTACTTGTGGTTCTTTCTGTGGCACTGCAATTGATGATAAAGGAGGGATAGACAAAACTTCCTTTTGTCCAGTCTCTCTGATTGCTGCTACTTTTTGCTTTGCTACCAAATATTCTCTCTTTGTCATTCCTGTATCCTTTAAGATTTTCTTAATGGTTCTCTCAACTCTCTTCTTAAACTATTTATCTTCAATTAGAATCTTTGAGGATTTGAAATTCTCCTCAAAGATTTCAAACCTGTTACACTGAGTGTCCAACTTACACTTCAGTAGTCTGCTAACATACTCTTTGGCTTCCACTTCAAATATTTCATAGCCAAGAGGGTCTATAAATCCTATTATAGGCTTTACTGCTTCAATATAGGTAAGGTTAGTATCCACCATAAAACATATATCATCTTTGTATTTCTCAACAAGAGACTTCGGGATCCTTGATCTGCTAGACACAATATTTTGAAATGTCTTAATAACAAGTACTGCACTTTCATTAACACTATCAATAACATGCTTTCTATATACTACATTAATCCTTTCCATTGCATTTTGTCCATCATTCCAGTCATTTCCTATGGTGTAAGGAAATCTCCTCAAAAGATGAAAGAACATGTATGTGATTAGGGATGAGAACCTAAACTGTGTATACTTAGTTTTCTTAATCTTCTCCAAGTTCTCAAATAATTTAATTCTAAGAATTTCACACATCAACTGGTACCCTATCAACACACATAAGATAAGCTGCATGTACTATTCCAGCTACCATTTCATCTTCTCTTGAATTAGCACAAAACTTAGTAGTTAGGATCTTCCATATGTATCTCACATCAACTTGTTTGATCTTGCTAATCACAATTCCTCTACCATTATAAGATGAATTAGTGTTGTCAATGACTATTTTTCTCATTAAAAGGAATAGCTCTAGTCTTAGATAATCTAGTGACTTCATGAATCAAATCAGCTGTAATATCTATCACTCTATCCTCTAGCCAAAACTTTCCATTATGAATTCTACTCAAAATGATCTTAGTGCATTCTTCATTATCAAATTCATACTGTAATCCATATTTGACAATTTCATTATGTTCCAAGTATTCAAAACCTTGTTTCAGTGTCATATCCTGATTGTACATCTTATGATATTCATCTATAAAATCACTATCATTTACTGTCTCTAGTTTGCATCCAAGATAACTCCTGACATTCTCTAAATGTAAAACTCCATTTGGTACGGATGATAATGCAAACCTAGGGTCTTCTTCCAATGGTTCTAATGGTTCCCTTTTAAATTTAGGTCTATTCTTATCTCTGATATTGTGTATTAATGAAACATCCATGATTTCTTCAAATGCCTTTACTGATTCAAAGATTTGTCAAGTAAAATACCTCAATTTCATGATTTTAGGGCTTGCGTAGATTCGACACACAATTTTTTTCCAAAACCATTCAAAAATGCTTTCTATCACCACTCTTTGATCTCCTTGACACTTGAATTCACTTTGATGATCAAATAATACCGATCATAACCTTTTATTAATTTAATCTCACTTAGATCTGACATCGCATTCAATTCTTTTTCCGTTTCTTTCCAAAAAGTTGTCTCTACTATCTTGCAAAACTTAAAACTTCTTGCGATCTCACAAAACATAATATTTTTCTTTGTGCTCTTAACCATAGCATTAGAATATCATAAAATACCTTGCATTAACTGCACAAGACTCAATTCATCATATATCTACTTCTATACTAAATCTAAGTTCCTATTCTACTGTAATTTACATGAATTACGTACTTTGAGATAGGTCAGGTAAAGATTCAATCTTACCTTTCAATACTTCAGCTTTCTGATTACCTCCAATGTTGAATATGTCTCCTTGATGTGTGCTTTTGATAAAATTCACTTCATCTAAGTTACTACAACATCCTTTCTGACTGTTACTAGCATCTTCATTTCTTCTTGCATGATTCTTGGGGTTAGGATTAGGATGAAAAACTCTATTGTTCATTCTGCAAAACCTTGTTGTATGTCCAATCTTGTTGCATATCTGACAAATAATTCTATTGTTTCCATATCTTGGTCCAGGTTGATTGATTTGTGATCTACAGTTTCTAGCAATGTGTCCAACCTTGTTGCATCTATAACATACTACTCCACTTCTTCTGTTCATATCTTCAATAGGTTTCTTATCTGCATTGTTAGTATTCCTAAACATTCTACTATCATCATTATTCTCAATAAATTTAGGTTTCCTACAATCAATAGCTCTATGTCCAAAACCATGACAATTGTAACAATAACCATTAAGAGGTTTAAATTGTTTACTTGTGCAATCTCTCTTCATATGAACAATAGTATTACAAGCAAAACATCTACCTTTGAATTCTCTTTGCATACCTTTGGGTGATTCCTCTTGCTTTGGTGATTCTTCTTCTTTAGGTGTATCTTTAGATTTGTTGATCTCATCAAGCTTCTTCTCATCCATGCTTTCAGATATCTTCAGATCTGGTTCCTTGCCTTCATCATTTTCTTTGAAAATGTTGAATCCAAGACCAGTCTTATCATAGAATGGTTTCTGATAGGATATTTGTTCATCAATCTTCTCACTAGTTGAATATAGCCTTTCAAGTTGTTGTTTGGATTGAGTCAGTTCACCTTTCACAATCTTATTGTATTTCTCAAGTTCATCATACTGCAAATTGACTTTCTCAAGTTCAGATGTTACTTTAGAAAGTTTAGATTTCAGTCCTTCATTTTTAGTCTTTAGACTTTCATTCTCAGATTTCAGATTTGCTTCATTCTTACCATTTCCATCTTTCAAACTAAGCTTCAAATTTGCTATCTTCAATTCATGCTTAAGGATCTCATTTTATTTTTCCATATTGTCATCAAAATCTTCAATAAAAACTTTGGATTATTTTTCAGATCTCAGATCTTCCAAATTTTTTTGTCAGTTTCTCAATGAGGTTCTTTGCATCATCATACTTTCTTTTCAAAGTATCTTTTTCAATATAAGAAAGTCATTCTGTTCAAGAGCTTCTTCAAGATTCTTTTTTAGTTGATCCATATCCATAGAGATATTACTCAAGTTGCTAGGGTTTCCTTGAATGATTCTTTTCCGAGTAACTAAGCTATGATACCAATTGTTAGAAATAGGGAATACTGAGAGGGGGGGGTGAATCAGTATTCTACAAACTTTATCTTTTTCCCAATTATGGATATAATAGATTATCTTTATACATGCATAACATAAGAAACTAAACAACATGCATAACAATAAAGAACTCATAATACATTATTTGTTCTCGAGGAAACCCTCGCCAAGGGAAAAACCCGGTGGGGATGGTACCCACAAAGATCCACTAGTCAAAAGTATCTTGTTAAGGATGTTGACCCTGTTAGGAGTCTATTACAAGCATATAGTGTATCAGTCCTAATTAAGGGATTATAGGCCTTTTTAGAAGCCTCAACCTTGTTAGGAGTTGTAGTACAAAATGTGATTACTAGATGAGCCCACTGCCCAAACAAGTAATGTACAATATAGACTAATTAAAAAATAGGTTAAGATGCATAACCTTATACTGCTTGCATCAATATCACTTCGCTGCTCTTTCACTATCGCTATTACATATGCTTCATTTACTTTGCATCATACTTCTACAATTACTTGTTGCTTCTTACAATTACTTGTTGCTTCTTACAATTACTTCACTTTACAATTACAATTACATTTACATTTATACCAATAGCTTTATCAAAGAGTTAGCATCTAGGATGTTGTCCCTTAATATTGTTAAGTCATTAATTTGATAAACAAAATAATCCCTTAACTCTTTACTAGTTCTGTCTTCATATTCTGTCCTGTCGGCTTCACACTGTCTTCGGTAAAACTGTCATAACTTCTTCTGTACATGCCATATAGACTTGCACTGTGAGATGGGTGATTAATATACATCATAGAGTCTATGTTCAAGTGTGCAAGCACTGAACTTACTCTAGTCATCATCGCAAACAAAAATTGTATCCAGGTTCACTGGTAAAACACTGTCTCACACTTAGACAAATTTGCAATGCACTCTGTCATACTTTCTCTCTGACTTGTGTGATCTTCATGAGGATCATATGTTTCCATAATGACAACATCTATGCATGCAATCAACTCAGCCAAATTTCCAACACACATAACTGGTTACCCTTGATTAAAAAAATATTTTGCAATGTGTAGTCAACAAAATCACTATGAAAGTGATTCTCAAAGTCTTTACATACCTTATATGCCTCGGAGAAGTCATCATTCTCCTTGTAAATTTCTTTAAATCCTTCTACACCAATACTTTGAAGCTAGATTTCTTGGACAGAAAGCAACCTTCGGCTTAATGCATCAGCTACCTCATTGTTGAGACCCTTCTTATGTTTAATGGTAAAGGCATAGGCTTGGAGAAACTCCATCCACTTGATGTGCCTATGACTTAGCTTGTCTTGAGTGTTGATGTATCTTAATGCTTGATTATCTGTATAGACTACAAAATCCTTAAGAAATAGGTAGTGCCTCCACTTCTTAAGTGCTTGGATCAATGCATAGAGATCCAAATCATATGAGGAATACCTTGACTTAGCCTCATTCAATCTCTCACTGAAAAATGCAACTAGTCTTCCTTCTTGGTTCAAGACTGCTCCCACTGCTATGTTGCTTGCATCAAATTCAACTATAAATAAAGCTTGGTAGTACTAGGATAAGCTTAGTTTCCACTCTTTTCTTTAGTTTTTCAAACCCTTCTTGAGTTCCTTTGGTCCACAAAAACTTGTTCTTAGCTCCTCCTTTGATAGTATTGAGCATAGGTGTACATATCTCACTAAATCCTCTTATGAAATTTCTATAGAATTGAGCTAATCCATGGAAGCTCCTTACTTCTGTCCCCATTTTAGGAGTGGGCCAACTTATTATGGCTTCCACTTTACTTGGATCCATTAAGGTCACCTTGACACACCACAAAGCCTAGGTAGACTACTTCTTGTTTGAGGAATTCTCTCTTCTCTAGATTGATGGCTAGTTTCTCCTCATGTAACCTTCTTAGGACAACTTCTAGGTGTTTCATGTGTTCCTCCTTGGTCTTGACAAAGATGAAAATGTCATCTAGGTACACCACAACAAACCTACCTATGTAATCGTTTAGGACCTCATTCATTAATCTCATGAATGTACTAGGTGTATTTGTAAGCCCAAAGGGTATGACTAACCATTCATAAATACCCTCATTAGTTTTGAAGGGTGACTTCCACTCATACACTTCCTTCATCCTAATTTGGTGATACCTATTTTTAAGGTCAATTTTGGTGAAGTATTGAGACCCCCTAAGACAATCCATAAGGTCTCCTATTCTAGGATAGGAAACCTAGAATTACTACATAACCTCCACTTACTTCCCTTCTTTGGTGCCAAAACCACTAGGACAACATGGGCTAATGCTCTTTCTTATCAACCCTTGCTCAAGAAGTTCTTGAATCTTCCTTAGAATTTCTGTGTTCTAGTTTGAGGTCACTTTATATGCTGCTTTGTTAGGAAAAGATGCTCCAGGTACAAGTTAATTTGATGACTGACTGCCCTTTGAGGAGGAAGAGTAGTCGGTGTCCCCTCACTTATTATGTCCTTAAATTTATCCAATAGGTGTTGCACTTCTTTTGGCAATGTAGGGTGTAGTACTTTGGTCTCTTCCTTGGGTTTTAGGACTATGGCTCCAACTCCTTCCTCTTCCTTGAGTTCATGCAAGAAATCCTTCCCACTCATAAAGAGTACATTAGGATCACTTGAATGTGTAGCTCCTTCCTCCACTAGTGATTGTATTTTATAAGTCACTCCATCTTTCTTGAAGTTGTAGATATTTTTCTTCCTATGGTAGACTGCATCCTAGTCATATTACCATGGCATTCCATTGGTAGGATGCCACATAACATATTGTCTTGATAACCACCTATCATGAACTCCACCCACACTTGTTCTTTCACTAGAATATTCTTCCCCTTGTTTAACCAAGTCACTTTGTAAGGATGTGTATGAGGTATCCTTTCAAGTTTTATTTTTTGGACTACTTCCTCCCCGATTATGTTATCAGTTGAACCTAAATCATAAAATTTTCCAAGGATCTTTCATTTGATCCTAAAGAGAGCCCTCATATGCTTAGGTTCCTCCTTGACTGGTTCCTTGAGTAGAACCCTCATAAACATGAGGTTCTCACCATGTTCTAAATCCAAATAACTTTAGGTGACTTCATAGCACTCTCTTCCTCTTGTGAATAATATATTTTCTTCTCCACTTGTGAATTAGAAGCTTTGTCAGGGAACCTATAGATAGGGTGGCCTAGTTGTCCACAATTGTAGCACTTCATGCTTGCAAAGTGACACCCTCTGCTAAAGATATTTGATCTTCCTCTTCCACCTTGGAATCCTCTACCTCTACCATAATTCCCTCTTCCACTTGTCTCACTGATTTTCTCAACTAGCTTAGAGTCTCCTTGACTTCTTGGTTCATTACTCCTACCACCTTAGCCACCTCTATGTCCTCTAGAGTTTCTCTCTCTACCTCTACCTCTTGGGTTAGAGTCTTGCTTCTTCTTGTTCTTCTCCTCTACCTTAAGTGCTAATTGAAATCACTTGTGGACATTAGCAAGAGTCCACAAACTAATCTCTTCTTGGATACTCCACCTTAATTCACCCAAGTATCTAGCAACCTAGATACTCTTCGCTTCTTGAACTTTGGACTTCAAACAAAGTTTTTGAAACTCCTCAGTATAAGAGGCCACATCCATTTTCTTTTGTCTGAGATTTTGCCTCTTCTTATGTATTTGGATCTCATGATCCTCTGGCAGATAATTATGTTTGATCTTTGTGACCATATCTCTCAAATTTTCTATGGGTAGTTTCTCCTCTCTTTCCCTCTCTTCTTGAAGGATTTTCCACCATGTTAGGATTGGTCCCCTTAGCCTTGACTTGGCCACCTTCACCCTTTGTGCCTCTGAGAGACCTTCACACTCAAAGTGATTCTCCATCCCTTCAATCCACTCCATCACTAACTCTGAATCCATCTTGCCGGTGAACAGGGGTATCCCCTCAAGTGCTTTGCCTCCCAATGCCTTGATGGATTTTATGAAAGGTTCTATTGGGAGTTCCCTTTGATCTTCAACTTGTAGATTTATACTTTGATGGATAACTTTAATATAACTTTGACTCTATCACCACTCCAAAGTCTACAAGGAAGAGGGCCAATTAACAAGGATCAACAATGAGATCCTCCTACACTTTGAGCCAAGATGCTCAAGCGGGTGTACTCTTGATTCACTTCTTCAAAAGAATCCAAAATATTATACAACTATACCCCTTACTAACTTATTGAAAGATTTTATCATTTAAATGTGTGTGTGATTGATGATGATGGATTGCTTCCAAAGAAAAGATCAGTGCCTTATCCCAGGGAAAAGAGTCACCTAATAACATATGTCAACCTAAAACCTTAACTCAAATACACATAAACTTAGAGTAAGTGCTTTGCCTATTACTCCTCTCACTCACATATCAGGACATCAAATCCTTATCAAGCCATGAACTCACTGAAACTACCTGAAAGACTTTAATCCTAACTTTGTTAGGAACTCAAAGATAATTTCAAAATACTCATTATTTACCATATGATAACCCACTTTGTGAAATTAACATATATGAGCTCAAGAACAAAATAAGAAGACATACACAAACATGAGATTGGAAT
The DNA here is from genome assembly GCA_027943335.1 of Chamaecyparis obtusa. NCBI lineage: Eukaryota > Viridiplantae > Streptophyta > Pinopsida > Cupressales > Cupressaceae > Chamaecyparis > Chamaecyparis obtusa. The sequence goes on along the minus strand of BSBK01000122.1, from coordinate 504,814 downwards.
CCAAATGTATTCTTATCAAAATTTGTAGGATCAATACATTACATAGAAAATAGATGCTAGGAACAAGACACAAAATCCAAGCTCTTCTTGTTCAGTATATACCGTCAACAACAACCCTTACAAAATATCACCTTTTTCAATATATACCACCACTAGTCACCTTGGAATCCTCAAAGAGGATGCATCAAGCTTCGGGTGACTAGGGTTAGGGTTTCAACTACCCAACCAACTGAAATAGTCAAAAAATTAAATACAGGGGAAGAAACTTAGGCAACTAGGAGAAAACAGATCCTGGATTGATCCTCAATCATGACAATTTCACTGAGAAGGTACTAAGAACCATGAAAATGCCAAATTGTCAACCTATTCAGCCACCTGTAACACACCTCAAGCACAAAACCACACTTTTCCTAGTACAAAAAAATATCATGCCATCTACCACTGAGACCCTTGGATCAGTCGGCAACAACCAGTGTCACCAAACCAATCGAAATCAGTTGCTAAAACCATCAATTTTGGTACTTCCTCTCACTGGAAACCCTCAGAGAATTCAAATTTGAATTTCAACGGTCACTTTCATAGCGCCAGTAGTGAATCGACAGTCTTTATTTGAATTTAGGTCAACTTTATATTGTGACCCTAGGATCCTTTAATTTCATGGGCCTTTTGTCTTAACTCAACAGATATCCCTGGTTAACTCCTAGTGACTACGCAATAAGGCTTTTTCTTGTTCACGAAGTGAAAAACTTAACCACCGCATAACCCCATGAACTGGTGGCTGAAGGAAAATAAACTTACCCCGATTACATTTGGCAAACTGGTGATAAAAGGTTTTCGCCAATTCGCAGAACATTTTAAATCACCGCTAAAATACTTAGCGATCACGTGACCTTCCTTCGCTAAATCACCAGACCTTTTAGAACATTGCCAAATCATTGCGCAAATGAGCAGAGACCATTGAAATCTTATCGGGCCGCTAAAATTTTTTATCAGGACTGCCAAACCATTAGACCCCCACCTGGGCCTACTTTATGCCACTTGTCGCTACCTCATTCACTGTTGCTGCTCAGTCACACTAACACAGGACCCACCCACCCAAGCCTTTGAAAATGAATGGTGGGTGTAAGATCTTATGGCTCTGACACACTCCATGAGAACTTATGCCAACTATAGATCTTGTCCTCGTCACATACCTCTCTGACAACAACCCCACCTTGCTGATTCCTCACACCGCCCAATAGAATTTGAACAACTCTGCGCCACCTGGCAAATGGCCCCACTGAGAACATTATACCACTTGGAAGATCGAATGGATGGTGCATGATCTCAAAGGCTTGGAAGATTCCATGAGATCATGCACCCACCATTGATCTTGAATCTTCTGATTGAGATACCGGGCCCACCTGACAACACATCTAGCTCACACAATGTGGACCAATTAGAGAACAAAAAATCAGCATACCTAGTAGTTGGACCCACTTCACTTTATCCCCTCTAAAAAAGGTAGAATCGATGGTCATCGCATGATCTTAAACCTCTGACACATCCCATAAGATCATGCACCCATTGTTGATTTTTTGACAATGTTAGGACCCTCTGACACACCAGCAACCTAGGACCCACTAACAATTGCCAAATCATAAATAGGTGGACCAATGAAAGACTACCAATCATGCACACCTGTCGGAAGGTCCCACTTCTTTGAAATGCTGCATCATCAGGAAAGATCAATGACTGGTGTAAGATCTCAAGCTTCTAACACACTCCATGAGAACTTACGCCAATTGTCGGATTGAGATGTGTCAGAAGACTGGGCCAAGGAAATATTAAGTCAAAACATAGGAAATATTAAAATGCGTGACTTAGGAAAATATTAGCGCTGGGACTTAGGGAAATAGAACAAAGGGATCCAACATAAAACCCTAGTCACATGATCGCATGACACAAAAAAGGTTCACATGGTCATGTGACAAAGAGGTTAACAATTTTAACACGTGTTATAGGACTTTTAAGTGGCCTGAATAAAGTAACATGACATTAGAACAAGGCCAGGGCATTACAAAGGGTTTTCAATACAACGGCTAGTTTTTCAAAAATTTGAACTAAGGGTTTATGTCAGACACCTAAAATGCATTGCGGAGACGAAAGGGAAAGACCAGAAGCCATGAAATTTTTTTCTAAGTGATAACACTGGCTCTGTCTAGGGATGTATGCCTCTTGTAGGCATGGCAAGGACATAGAATCATTGGTTAAAGCAGACCATCCCACTGGAAAAACTGACAATAGAGAGCAACAAGACCAAAACCTTACAGACTAGGACAAAATAGGACCAGGGACCAGAAAAAAATACAAAATTTACAAGGCTATAAATATACACACAACCTAACTACTGCTCATGGAAGACAGAATACTTCAAAAGAAGTATTTTTTCAAGAATTGTCCATGAACAGGAAACTCTTGAACATTACCATTCAGTTCCTTGACAATGTATGAATCCTGGCCCCATTTTTCATGAATTTGATATGGCCCTAGCTAGATGGGATCAAAATTTCCATGTTTTCCCTTATCCTCTAGTCTGGCATTCCAAATTAATACTAGGTCATCAGGCTCAAACTTCCTCTCCACAGTCTTCTTGTCATACAAATTCTTGATTTGCAATTGCAACTTGACATTCCTTGCAGCCAACTCCCTTCTAATTTCATCCAGCCTGATGAGATCCTCAATTCTCAACTGCATTTCATCATCTATGTCATCATCATATAATTGCACAAATTTATACATTTCCAATAAACTATTCTAAGGCATCCTTGCATGTATTCCATATACTAGGTCAAATGGTGCACAACCAATTGCCCTCTTCACAGTTACCCTATCAGCCCATAGAGCTAATGGCAACTTTGAATTCCATGCCCTCTTATTCTTTTCAAGAATCATCTTGAGGATCTTAATCAAACTCTTATTAGTAGATTTTGCTTGACCATTTCATTGTGGATGATAAGGTGAGGAAAAAGAAGTCTGAAATCCTAAACCTTTGCAAAAGTCCTTATACTCAGTAGACCTAAAGCACATTGCATTATCACTTACTATTCTCTTAGGGCACCCAAACCTTGTAACAATGTTATTCATCAAGAAATTAGTTACCACCTTACTAGTTGAATTCCTTGTAGTTATAGCCTCTACCCACTTTGTAAAGTAATCAGTGGCAACTAAGATCCATGAGTGTCCTCCACTAGACTTGTTTGGTATCTCCCCTATGAAATCAATTCCCCATTGTTGGAAAGGAGCATGCACTTCAACTAGTTTTAATGACATATTACCTAAAAATTTAAGCTTACCAGAGAACCTTTGACAAGCATCACACCTCCTTACCAACTGTTCTGCATCCTTGAAGATTGTGGGCCACCAGAATCCTGCTCTCAAGATTTTATGAGTAGTTGTTTTACCCATATAATGTCCACCACAAACCCCCTCATGCATTTCTTTCAACAATACTTCAGCCTGATCCTCATCAACACATTTCAAAAGTATGCAAACTAAATTCTTTCTATACAATTTACATTTCACAATTACATACTTGATGGCCTGTAATTTTAATATCCTCTTCTTATTGTCATCCATCCCATCTGGACACTTCATATTTCTCAAGTAGTAAATAATATCCTGATACCAGATACAATCATCCATATCACATGTATAATCAATTTCAGAATGATTTACTTGATTGGCATCAAGATTAGTTTGAGCCATCAGTTTTGCCAATCCTTGTCCTCTAACCAATTTAGTAATTTGGATATCAATGTTGAATTCTTGGATCCTATTGATCCATCTGCATCTTCTTCTAGACACCTCTTGCTATGAGAAAATATCCTTCATAGCTGCACTTGGCACAAAAGCAATCACAACTGCTCCCATCAGGTAACACCCAAAAGCCTTGACTACCTTCACAACTACATATGCTTATTTCTTATTTATGTCATACTTCAATTCTGTAGCCTACAAAGATTTACTGAAGAATGCAATAGATTGCTCAAAACCATCCTTATTCTTTTGTAACAAAACTGTAGCAATAGTGTGAAAAGATGTAAAGGAAAAGATATGCATTGGGACATTATAATCAGGTGCCTTAAGCACTGGTGCATCTTTGATAGCCTGCTTGATATTTTTGAAAGCCCCATCAGGCTCACCCTCCCAATTGATTGAAAATCCCTTCTTCAACATCTTAGAAATAGGTCTAGTAACCTCTACAAAATTTGTCACAAACCTCCTTAAGAAATTGACCTGACCAAAGAAGGACTGAATCCCTTTAACATTCTTTGGTCTCTGAATTTTATCAATAGCTGCTACCCTCTTAGGGTCAATTCTCACTCCTTGCTTCCCAACTAAGTGGCCAAGCAACTTACCTTCAGTGACACCAAATGCACATTTCCTTGGGTTTAATGAAATACCATATTCCAAAGCCCTTACAAATATTTTCTCTAAATGAGTACAGTGGTCTTCATCCTTCTTGGAATAGGTAGTTAAATCATCTTGATAGAAAACAAGGAAATCATCAATAAAATCTAAAAAGGCAACATCCATTGCCCTCTGCAAAGTAGCACTGACATTTGTGAGACCAAAAGGCATTCTCACATAAACATATGTCCCCCAAGGTGTTGTGAAAGCTATTTTGAATTGTTCTGATTCTTTGACAATTACCTAATTGTAACCAAAGAAACCATCCACCATAGACATCAATTCAGATCCGGTTACTCTCTGCAACATAGCTTCCATATTGGGCAGACAATAGTTATCCTTTAATGAGTTGATGTTCAAATTTTTGAAGTCCACACAAAGCCTGATGTCACCATCCTTCTTTCTCACAAGAACAAGGTTTGACACCCAAGAAGAGTGCCTTATAGGCTTGATAATTCTAGCATCTCTCAGCTTCATTAACTCTTCCTGCATCTTGGGTGCTAAAGTGGGATTAATAGGCCTTTGTTTTTGCCAGAAAGGTTTAGCATCTTCTTTTAATGGAATAACATGCTGAAACAAATCTTCTCTATAAACCTTTAGGTCATCATATGACCATGCAAAAACATGCTTGAATTTTCTTAACAATTCAATCAAAGATTTTCTCACATTGTGAGACATGTCCCTACCAATGTATACCTTCTTAGGTGCCTCGTGTGTTCCAAGATTTATCTCCTCTAGATCAGCATGATCTTCTCATTTGATATTCTTTTGAACTCTATCCTAGTTATCAAAGACAATTTCCAAAACAACAAGCCCCTTGGGCACCTTGTTAGTTTTGAGCTGAATGACTTCATTGCCAAAGACAACCTCTTTTCCTTCTATTGACTCAACCAAAATTGAACAATCAAATTCCTAACCATGATACTGATCTTCACAACTCATAAACTTCAAAATATCATTATCATCATAAAAAATGTGCCAATTTTCAATATTGTCTGGTACACTAGGCCTAGCTTGAATTTCAACTTTAGAGATACCAGTAAATGTAATATCACTGGGATTGATTGCTATATTGTCTAACAAGTCAGCCATCTTATTGTTACTCCTATCCTTCCACTCAATATTGAAGGCATCAAAATGTTCAATCAAATCCCAAACTACATTCCTATATTGTTTTAATCTTTTGTTCTTGGAAGCATATACTAACCTGACTTGGGACACCACCAACTCAGAATCACCAACAACACTTAAGCACTTAATACCATGTTTTTGTGCCAACCTCATTCCTAACAACAATGCCCCATATTCTCCTATATTGTTGGTACAAAAGAAATTCAATGTGAAAGAAAATTTGTAGGTGTTTCCATTAGGAGAAATAAGTAAGATACTTGCTCCTGCTCCATCCTTGCAATTTGCACCATCAAAGTACATTACCCACAAATCACCCTTCATAGAATTAGCACTTACCTCAATAGAGATAGGTGACAAAATAGGTTCCTTCTCAAGTATAGGGATCTCTACACTAAAAGAATTAATATCAGTATCCACAAAACATGTAGCTTCATTATCAATATTTCTTTCAATCATGTGGCATACTCTTGGCTCTCGATCAATCTTGACAAACTGATTATCAATCTTGAAAGTGGCATAGGATAGATCACACTGTAAACTTCCATCCATGGCAGCACTCCACCTTCTAGATAGTAACATCCCATAATGAGGAGGGATGTCCACCACCAAAACACTCATTGTTAACTCTTTCTCTGGATATGCTGCCAGCCTATATGGCATTGCATTGATAGTCCCAATAGCTGGTACCTCCCTCTGATCCATTGCACAACATCTACCTTGAACTGTATCAACTTTAAGGCCCAAATTCTCCATGATTTTGAAAGGCATGATAGTATTAGAGGCACCACTATCAATCATACAATTCCTTAGTTTCATTCCATTCACAAGGACACTTAAAAAGAATGGATCAATGTTTTCAAGGCTAGCATTGATAGAACTGTCCAAATATATAGGAGGAATTTGAGATACAATTCCCTGAGAAGCAACACCTTTCAAAGCTTTATCCTGAGAGCCATTGCATGCAACATCATTGTTATGAACATTATCTACCCATGCAATAGCTCTATCTTTGTGTTGAGGGATCCTCAACAATTCTGACAATGGAACCTTAACTATAATTTGGGACAATACAGCTAACATATGAATAGAAGCAGAGTGAGGAATCTCAATCTGCATTGCCTTAGTATCCTTTTTCTTATCTGATATATTAGGTGTATTGGCCACTCTCATTTTTTCAATCTTAGCCATTGTGTTAACTGGCTTCTCAATCTCACTAGAAAATCTTTCAACTCCAACTCCTTTAGGCTCACAATTCTTACCTTTTACATTCTTGAATTTCACCATGTGATCACCTTTTGATTTGTTCTCATTAGGCTCTTCGGAGTTGGTACTCTTTATAAACATTCTTGCAGCTTTATCATTTGTATTCCTTGCCACCATGCCTCTAGTTTGCACTTGAGCAATCATTTCTATAGTAATCCTATCCATCTCTTCTCTAGAAGGTCTTCTTAAATTTACTGGCTTAGAAGAAGAGTTCATGTTACATGTCTTCTTATCAATGTCTTCACTATCAGAAAAAACCTCTTGATGAAAAAGGGCCTGAGTGTGTCTCTTCACATTTACATCTTCTTTTTCATCAAAATCAGAAACATCTTCATATCCTAGATATGAAGTAGCCTTGTTGCATCCAACATCATCATGAGTCTCTTCTTGATCTATCTCCTCATTGCCACAATCTTGATTTGCAGCCATAGAATGTGCAACCACACAATGCTCTATAGAATGAGGGGAATGGCATGCAACACACCAAGGTATGTCCTCCATGACATTTATTGAAGCCTTTTGTAGAGGGTCAAGGACACCTCTATCATTTTTTCCTCTTGCAACAGGGACAAAAGGCTTGCCATCCTTCCATTGGGTGTTGTAGGGGTAGTTCTGCAATCTATTCTTCTTATTGAAATTGTTGTTGAACTAAGGCCCTTCATTGGTAGGAGCACTAATGTTCCTATTTGTAGGTGCCTTCAAATATTTCAATGCATTGAGCACCTTATCCAATTTATCTTCTTCTTGCCTCCTAGTTCCAACATTCCTATCATTTTCTTTTTTGTAGTTCTTGTCCCCAAACAACTTAGGGTCATCTTTCTTCCCACCCAACTTCCCCGATATCTTCATATTGTTCTCAATATTGAGAACAATCCTAAAAGCATCTCTCAGAGTTCTTGGTTCTTTTTCCCTCAACAAGTATCCCATTTTTCCATCAAATGCATTGAAGTATGTAGTTAGACAAACATTGTCATCTAACCACATAACTTGAAATAAATTATGCATACCCTTCTCAAATCTCATATTGAATTCAGTTGCAGACTCATTCTAATTTTTTCTTATAGTATTGAATTCATTTAGCATAAAGCTGGCATTAGGCCTATCACCATACTACTCTTTAAAACATCTCTCAAAGGAATCCAAAGTATCAATACATTTATTAGGAAGTCTCTTAAACCAATCTCTAGTATCCTCCATTAGAGATTGAACAAACAACTTCATGACTACATCCTCATGCTCTACCTCATAATCATTAAGCATATCAATAAATAGCCTAAGATGCTCCTCACAACTGATAGCATTGTTACTAGCAAACTTAGGTACCTTATCTCTTATATCATTTGGAAAAGCATTCGGGTAGCCTAGTATCCCATCAAAACTAATTTTCCTATAGCCTTCTAGTTGCATAGGCCTTCTTTGAAAACTTGAACTAGTGTTAACCCTAGGATCAACATTTACATTTACATTTCCATCTACTTGTGCATTTGACTATTGTCTAGGATCAGCACCTATCCTAGCAGATGAAGAAGGAATTGAACTAGTAGTAGCATTACTAAGTGGAATAGTAGTAGTCATAGATGGCATACCTAGTTCAATAGTAGAAGGGCCATGAACATTAGCTGATGAAGCCTTCAAGAACTAGATCTTTCTTCTTTTCTCTACAATAGTAGCATCAACTTCAGCTCTTTCCAACTCTTGAGCTAGAGCTTCATCCTCTTTTCTTTTTCTTTCTATCTCTATCTCCCTATTTGATTTAGGTGGTGGGATCCCTTGTATTGTCATTGGTTTTCTTATTTGGGTACCCACCATCTTCTGCTTTCCTTTTTCATTAATAACTACAGCAGGCCTAGTGATCTCAAGTCCATCTTTATCTTTAGGGAGGGAAGCATAACTTTGCACTTGTCTGATCGCAGGGCCTTCTTCATTAAACTCATGGTCTTGCAACAAGTGTTCCTACTCACTTCTTAGAGCTTCAAGATCACCAAAAACATCATGTTACAACACCCTAGGAGCAGAAGCAAGCATCTTGTTTCTCTCCTTCATTTCATTAATTTTTCTTAAAAGAGACTGCCTCTCCATTAGAGCATTTACTTTTTTAGCCTCTCTCTCCACTTGTAACCTTTTGTATATGGCATCCTACTCTACGAAATACAACCTAAGTGCATTTAGGTCATGTGGATCTATCATGTTGTCTTCAGAGCTTGTTGACACTTCCACATCAGTAGGATGCTGATATGGGAAATGCACTTGCCTCAGTCTCATGGGTTCCCTTCTAAAATTATCCTCATCAAGATCTAAATCAATCTCAAAACCCATCTCTCTGGCTTGTTCATCCTGACCTATAGGCAATGCACCCTTGTCTTGAAATACAGCCTCTGGGGTATCATAAAATTTATCTTCAGAGCGACCACCATCTGATCTAGAAACTCTATCTTGTGAACCTTCCTCACTTGAGGAAACATGTGGTGCTCTACCTCAAGTATTTCTTTGTTCTCTTATGGGAGCACTCCTAGACTCACCATTTCTTCTGATCCAACTTTTCTTCTCCTATCTAGGTAATTGTTCCAGAGTGACCTCTAGATTCTTTCTGACAAAGGACCTAGTATTCCTCCTTTTGTCCATGTCTTACTGTATGACATTGGCTCTAACCTTTTGAGTCACCACCCACCAAAGTGGGAAATCTTATAACTGAACGCAATAGGAAAACAAGAGTGCACTTTGCAAACTTTTATCTCTAGACTCTCCCCAGTAGAGTCGCCATTTTGTTGGGAGTTCCCTTTGATCTTCAACTTGTAGATTTATACTATGATGGATAACTTTAATATAAATTTGACTCTATCACCACTCCAAAGTCTACAAAGAAGAGGGCCAATTAACAAGCATCGATAATGAGATCCTCCTACACTTTGAGCCAAGATGCTTAGGTAGGTGTACCCTTGATTCACTTCTTCAAAGAAATCCAAAATATTATACAACTATACCCCTTACTAACTGATTGAAAGATTTTATCATTTAAATGTGTGTGTGATTGATGATGATGGACTGCTTCCAAAGAAAAGATCAGTACCTTATCCTAAGGCAAATAGTCACCTAATAACATATGTCAACCTAAAACCTTAACTCAAATACACATGAACTCAGAGTAAGTGCTTTGCCTATTACTCCTCTCACTCACATATCAGGACATCAAATCCTTATCAAGCCATGAACTCACTGAAACTACCGGAAAGACTTTAATCCTAACTTTGTTAGGAACTCAAAGATAATTTCAAAATACTCATTATTTACCATATGATAACCCACTTTGTGAAATTAACATTTATGAGCTCAAGAACAAAATAAGAAGACATACACAAACATGAGATTGGAATCCAAATGTATTCTCATTAAGATTTGTAGGATCAATACATTACCAAGAAAATAGATGCTAGGAACAAGACACAAAATCCAAGCTCTTCTTGTTCAGTATAATACTGTCAACAACAACCCTTACAAAATATCACCTTTTTCAATATATACCACCAGTAGTCACCTTGGAATCCTCAAAGAGGATGCATCAAGCTTCAGGTGACTAGGGTTAGGGTTTCAACTACCCAACCAACTGAAATAGTCAAAAACTTAAATACAGGGGAAGAAACCTAGGCAACCAGGAGAAAACAAATCCCAGATTGATCCTCAATCATGACAATTTCACTGAGAAGGTACTGAGAACCATGAAAATGCCAAATTGTCAACCTATTTGGCCACCTGCAACATGCCTCGAGCACAAAACCACACTTCTCTTGGTACAAAAAAAACATCATGCCATCTACCACTGAGACCCTTGGATTAGTCGGCAACAACCAGCGTCACCAAACCAATCAAAATCAATTGCTAAAACCATCAATTTTGGTACTTCCTATCGATTGATGGTACTTCCTATCACCGAAAACCCTCAAAGAATTCAAATTTGAATTTCAACAGTCACTTTCATAGCGCCAGCAGTGAATCAGTGGTCTATATTTGAATTTAGGTCAACTTTATATCGTGACCGTAGGATCCTTTAATTTCATAGGCCTTTTGTCTTAACTTAATAGATATCCCTAGTTAACTCCTAGCGACTACATGACAAGGCTTTTTCTTTTTCGTGAAATGAAAAACTTAACCACCGCATAACCCCGCAAACTGGTGACTGAAGGAAAATAAACTTACCCTGGTTACATTTGGTGAACTGGCGACAAAAAGTTTTCACCAGTTCACAAAACATTTTAAGCCACCGCTAAAATACTTAGCGATCATGCAACCTTCCTTCGCTGAATCACCAAACCTTTTAGAACACCGCCAAATCATTGTGCGAATGAGCGGAGACCATTGAAATCTTATCGGGCCACTAAAAAAATTTATCAGGACCGCAAAACCATTAGACCCCTGCCAGGGCCCACTTTATGCCACTTGTCGCTACCTCATTCACTGTCGCTGCTCAGTCACACTAACACAGGACCCACCCACTTGAGCCTTTGAAAATGGACGGCAGGCATAAGATCTCATGGCTCTAACACACTCCATGAGAACTTACGCCAACCGTAGATCTTTTCCTTATCACATACCTCTCTGACAATGACCCCACCTTGTTGATTCCTCATGTCGACCAATAGAATTTGAACAAATCTACGCCACCTGGAAAATGGCCCCACTGAGAACATTATACCTCCTGGAAGATCGAACGGATGGTGCATGATCTCAAAGGCTATGAAGATTCCATGAGATCATGCGCCCGTCATTGATCTTGAATCTTTTGATTGAGATACTGGGCCCACTTGACAACATGTCCAGCTCACACAATGTGGACCAATTAGAGAACAACAAATCAGCATACCTAGTAGATGGACCCACTGCACTTCATCCCCTCTGAAAAAGGTAGAATCGACGGTCATCGCATGATCTTAGACCTCTGACACATCCCATAAGATCATGCACCTGTCGTTGATTTTCTGACAATGTCAGGACCCTTTGATACACCGGCAACCCAGGACCCACTGACAACTGCCAAATCATAAATAGGTGGACCAATGAAAGACTACCAATCATGCACACCTGTTGGAAGGTCCCACTTCTTTGAAATGCCATGTCATCAGGAAAAATCAACGACTGGCGTAAGATCTCAAGCTTCTGACAAACTCCATGAGAACTTACGCCAACTGTTGGATTGAGATGTGTCAGAAGACTGGGCCCAGGAAATATTAAGTCAAAACATAGGAAATATTAAAAGGTGTGACTTAGGAAAATATTAGCACTGGGACTTAGGGAAATAAAACAAAGGGGTCCGGCATAAAACCCTAGTCGCATGATCGCATGACATGAAAAAGGTTCACGCGATCATGTGACAAAGAGGTTAACAATTTTAACACATGTGTTATAGGACTTTTAAGTGGCTTGAATAAAGTAACACGAAATTAGAACAAGGCCAGGGCATTACAAAGGGTTTTCAATACAACGGCTAGTTTTTCAAAAATTTGAACGAGGGGTTTATGCCAGACACCTAAAAATCATTGCAGAGACCAAAGGGAAAGACCTGAAGCCATGAAATTTTTTTCTGAGTGATAACAGGTTCCTCTTGTATAGGTGGGTCTAGTTTAGGGATGTAATATTCATCAGCTATTGCTTTACCTTTATCATCTTCAAATACCATTTTCTCCTTCATTTTACCAGCAGTCTCTTCCACTTCAACAAGCTTATCTTTCAAACCTTCAAAAGTCTCCTCTAGGATCTGATTTATTTCTTTTTGTTCAACCAGTTCTCTGGCCAATTCTACATTGGGCACCATAGTTTTATCCCCAATGGATTCACTTCTTTTTGACTTACACTTTCCACTTCCCAAGCCTTTCAATGGCTCTGATACCAATTTCATAGTGAGGTCTTTTACTACCTTAGTCATATTCATCTTAGGATTTACTCTTTGCCTTCTCTTGACCTATACTAGGGTTCTCTTAGACCCTATTCTCTGAGGGATTCTTGACAATCTCCTCCTCTTCACTAAACCCCACTACCAAGAAGTATTTCCCTTCCTTGTCCTTATTCTCCTTCACATGAACTCAACCAAGGAGCTCATCCTCTTACCAAAAAAAATGCTCTAGCTTTGAAAACATGTTAGAAGGCTCGTTTCCTTGTTTTTTTAACTACTTTTGAGGTGTTCCACCATCCTACTATCTTCCCTCACAAGTCGATCTCCAAAAACTAGGCCTAAAGCCTATTAGGTCCTTGTAGGTCTCCCAACTCACTTTTTAGGGTCTAACTCCACAACTTCCCAAACAAGTTGTCAAACTAATCATATATTCAGACACCCTTTTCAAATTTCTCATGGATTCTCAACTCCTTGGATCGTCAAGGCTTCCATACTATACCTTCCTACATTCAAGCCTATTTTCTAGGACTAATTAAGTCTCAGTAGTTTTTAGTGAGGGTTTGATGTTCACACCTCTAGCTGGATTGGTCAAAGGCTCTCCTTCTTAGGGAGTCTTTGATCACTAAACATCACTATTCTACAACTAGATTGACTTCTTCAAACCCCGAGCCCTCTCTCATTTGCTGGATCAATGTCAAGCACACTAACTGAACATGCTCTGGCTCACCTAGGGCTTGACCCCAAAATTATTTCCACTACAAACCTGGTCATACAAATACATATTTATAAGGTATTTACAATGCCCTAACATATTCTAGAAGGCCATACATTTCCTTGCACAAGAATTCATGTTAGAGTCATTTATTCAACCTCTACTCTGAACACACCATCAAACCAGTCACAGAGGAGGATTTATTCCACAAAAAAAGGAAACCTAGCTAACAAAAAAAAAGCAAAAAACAACTTAAGAAAACATAAATAACAATTACATGCAAAGTAAATTCTCTGGTCTAATCCATTTATGAAGGATAGCCGAGCTTCTATTCTCTGTTACATTGACATAGTCACACCAGTCTATTACAAAATGAAAACCAAACTATTGTATGAGATCCAACCCTATGTTTTGGTTAGAAAAGGTCATATATAGGTTCATAAAACTGATATAGTTAAGGTAGAATCCCCTAACTACCACTGCCTCTTGGACAACCTCTTTGACAAAATGTTGTCATGACAACTTTGCATAATTGCAAAGTTGTCATAGGTCCACCTTTTACATCTTTTATGACAACTTTTACTAATTCATCCCAATAGGTCCCAAATGACCTCTAAGGCTAAACTATGCCTCCTAGGACCTTTACTTCACTCATTTCTCCATTTTCCATAGTCAAACCAATGCTTTGATTGACTGGAATATACAAATGGCATACACACCAAACTCCTTAGGTCCACTCCAATCTAGTAAAGCCTTAACTAGGACTATTAGTAACCATCCTAAACACCTTGGATCTCTACACACACACACACTAGGGAACTAAAATAAGTCCTTATTGGACAGTGACTTGGCTAAGGTCACTACAAGCCAAAACTAGGAGTTAGGTTGGCCAAGAACCTAGGTGCTCCTGCACCACCTTCTCGAATGAATTTTTTGATAAAACAAAAACCAATTTTAGCTCTTATTATGCAGATTATAAAAATATAAATGTTATAATGATATGATAAATTTTAATATTTTTATAATATTTATTAAGCTAACATGGTACTTAAACTTGAAATACTGAGGTTAACTAAAACTTTAATAACTTTTTTAATATTACGTTTTTTGAAAAATGAGTTATATGACATCAATCTACATAGAATTTCCTCCAAATTTAAAAAAAATGAAAAAAAGTGAAGTTATCATCAAATTATGGTGGTCGTACACCAGAGGTTTTGAAAATGTACTAATGGTCAATTAAAAATTAATAAAAAGAAATATTGAATAATAAAAAAAGATAAAATATTCTCATCAATCTTTGGTGTGTTAGGTACCTTTTCGCAAAATGATTCACAAAAATACATTCATTTACTTCAAAAAAGGGTGGACGTACATGTGTGAGGTGTGGTCCTAATATAGGCATTTTGAAAAAGTGGTTTTTAAACATGCATACGAAAATTCAATTTATACCATGTGGGTATTGAAATAAATTACATATTTGAAAACTAGACTCTAAGCGCTAAATTTTATATTACTGAAGTTTTTCAAGATTCAATCTATAAGTGCCTCAAATTTCGACATTAATTGAATTTTTTTTTGAAAAACAGAGAAAACACTTCCACTTTTTAGCCAAAAGTGGGACTCAACTTCTTGCAGCCACCCCCATCTTGTTTGCTACAAATTAGGTTTTTTTAGCATTATAAGCTATTTTTTTTAGAAGTTATATCATTTGGTGTTTCCTTTATCTTTGAGTATTTTTGGAAGAATTGTTATTATTGGAAATTAAATTGTTTTATAGGAAATGGAGTTATTTTATTCTCACTTATCTTAGTGAGCTTTAGTTATTGTTGTATTTGTATAATGATGTTTCTATTCCTGAAACATTTTGGGAGAATAATATTTGGAAAGGTTACAAGGATCAAAGTTTTAGAGATATTTTTGAAAATGTAAATGGTGACATTCTTGAATCATTTATTCACTAAGTGTCCTCATGCTATGTGCAATCAAAATTGAGATTATGTGGAGATCGTGATACTCTTCCATCTCTTCATGATCCTATTTACAATGGTCAATGTCGATGACATCTTTTCCCTTGCCGTGGTGAGAGGCACATCCCAAATGAGGAAAATATTATTCAATTTTCAAAATATCCTCTTGTAAATTACCCTCCAACTCTCCCAAATGTTTAAGAGTTTTAGTAACACATTTTTTCTTAAAGGTCAAGGGAAACATACATTTTTGTAGTGGTTCATCAAGTGATTCTAGCACTCCTATCTTCACTTCTTTTTCCATTTTCATATCCATGATTTCTTTCAGCATTGAAAACAATTTGTTATAATAATCTTCTTCACCTGAGAATATCATAATATCAGCTCTCACACTATTCTTGGTATACACAAGGGATTTTTAGTGGGATCCAATGTGTTCAATCAGGGGCAATACTCTAAATTTTAGATCTTCAATCTAGTCTCTACCTATCCTGCCTATGTCTTTATTCTCGTAATTGGGCAATAAGGGCTTGGTTCTCCTTTGATACTAGATCCAATATAAGAAAGGAGGAAATTTCTTACTGAGATGAAAAGGGTGTGAGAATTTCCCTGAGATAATTAGAAAGTCTGGAAACCATTGCTTTGAGCTTGGCCTTTCCCTATTTGTCCTTCTCTAGTCTTTATTTCACCTGTTAATGGGAGAATTTCCACATTTGGATAGTCTTCTCATGTCTAGGAGGACCAATATCAATCCTAGTTACCATGAAGTTAGAGGCATCCATATGAGCCAATTTATCAGTGGACTCAGTCTATGAAATTTCCATGATTACATACCATGTTTCCCGGTCTTTCCCCAAGGAAGCTAGTATTGTAGGCTTCCTCTTTTTCTGAGGTGTTCGATACCCCTTTAGAATATTATCCACCATGTCTTCAGGAGGTATGTTGTCCTCTTTTGTCTTTCTTTTCTTTTCCAAAGATTTTTCTAGCCAGGAAGAGGTGGATAAAACCCTTGAGGCAAACTTAAGGCTTTCTAAATCAAACAATTTTCTTATGACTAGAAGAGTGTCCTTTTGACAAAAGATGAAAAAAATTATAAATCTTTTAAAAAATAGAACTAGAGGAGACTGGGTCTTGGAATACTTGATGATCTCATGGGAGGTTTACTTACTTCTCTTCCTATTTCTGGCTAGACATTTCATGCTACATATCATGTGGCTCTCCTTGCAGAACCTCTTATTATTTGATTTCTTCATCCTTGGATTTTTCCTCTTTTGTGAGTTCTATGTCTAGAAGGAATTCTTCTCCCATAGGTAGGCTCAGGCTCTTTTTTATTTTTTGGAGGTTCACCATCTCCTCTAGAAGACTGAGAAGATACTTATATTAAGGGACCCATTGGGGCAGTAACAACAGGCATTGATGCTTGGATCTGCAAAGGGTTTGACATTGTTTGTATAGAGATTCCTTTCTTCTTCTCAGTGTTTTTCAAGTCAGCCCACCTTCAAGCTCTCTTCATTATTAGAGTCATGCACAAATAAAAATTATCAATTTTTGGAACGTCCCAATTTGTGGGCTTTATTGGGTTTCCTTTAATTTTATTTAAATAACGTAGGTTAATTAATTTAGACCATCATCCACTAGGATAGTAATATTGGGACTTACCTTGTATAGCTTGATTTGGTCTACAGTAAGTCTTAACCAAGACCTTTCACTCATTTCAATGTCATCTTTACAATTTATCCAAAAGTCTTCTAGCTCTAGCACATGGCAATGCTAACCCTAGATGTAGATTGTCTTTAATAAATCTGATATGATCATACTAGGTCCTTACGACCTCGTATTTCTAGAAAGGCTATCTGGTTGCGATAGCTTTGACTACATTTGTAGTGTTAGAACTAGAGGAACACAAATATGCCCCTACTATTATAAAAGATGGAATCTCAATCTTGTGCCTTTCACCATACCTTTTTTTCACTTTGAGTATTTTCTAGCATAACTTGTTTAACACCATTTTATCATCAGGATATCTAGGTAACTTGTAGGGAAAATCATCGAATGCACCAATATGGAAATATGTGAAATTTGGGTAGTGAGTGAAATAGCCATCATACTTGGAAATTGCACCAAATTCCTCTCAAGATAAGCTCCATTCCAAACACCATTGTAATTCCTAGGTCAGTCTCATAGTAAATGTGTCATTCACTCTCCTGAATTCCGCGTAACTCTTTTGTAGCTACAAGCAAGGATAAAATTCATAGATTTGTATGTCATCTTCAAAATCTTCGACATGACTCTGACCAAGCCAATATTTTGTGCATTCTAGGGCATATATAATATTCAAAGATATAAAGATGGAAAAATGATGCTTGGCACTGAACATTAGGAATTTGATTCTATCACTAATAAGCTTCACCCAGTCCATGTATCTTTTTTCTATGCACATGGTCTGTACCAAAAAGAAAGTCTACTCTTGCAAGCTCAATGCTTCTTCACTACCCTTGGTTCTGTGTAATAGGACCAACATGTCAATGATTTCCCTTTTCAAATTAGCACCATAGATAGTCTTGGTAAGTTTGTATTTGTTGGATCTCTCTTTCTCAAACCACTCTTTTGAAATTATGACCCTCCACCTATTTTGTTTTCACTGAAAACTAAAGCCGAGCTAGCGAAATCCCAATCTTTGTACACTTCTCTCATGGGTAGGTAGAATAAATTATAGATAGTGGCTCTGTCTAGTGTTATGAGAACCTCTTCATTAGATATTTTTAGTTGGTTTGTTGCAGGGTTGAAATGAGAAATGTACTCCTTGATTAGTTTTGGAGATTGCATGATGAGTGGGAATCTAGTTGCTTCCATGAGGCCACTTTCTATTAGTTTTACTATGATTGGGTGCCCTGGTTCATGGCGGACCCTTTGGTGAAGGTCTCCCTAGTCAAAATGACTTAGCTTTGTTTCACTGATCTATTTCCATTCTCTCTCAATACTATTAAGATGGTAAAAAATAGCATACCTGAGGGTCATTTTGTGAATTTGGAGGATATGATAGATTTATGTTCTCAGAGAAAATGATGTGAGATAATTTACTTCTATGTCTCTATAGTGATGATTGAATTTAACTTCTCCCACAAGATATTGCACAATCAAGGAAAATAAATGGCATTAAATGGATTAAATGTTGGACAAGACATTCTTTTAGATAAATTATTCTATGCATTTAATGTTCTGAACTAAGGTGAGAAGCTTACATCACTAAGGATTTCCAAAATTATTGTGATTAGTCCAACTTCAGAACTAGCACTTCAACACTACTGATTTTGATTCTTGTTTTCCTTGTTAGGCGAGGTTTTGCGTGTCTTGCTTTAGAATCTGATGATATTCAATTTTATGCTTTGGATTCATAGGGAGTGTGGAGAATTCCCAATCACAATTGTATTTTCTCAATGGGTTACTTTTACCTTCATAATCTGCCTTATCTTTCTTCCTTGAGAACCACACATGACATGCTTTTGAGAATTTAGAAAATGCACCATTCGACTTCCATTCCCGATTGTTGGAGGTTTCCTGGTTCAATTTCTTTCCCAGTCTTTTAGAAATCACACCTCTCCCCTTCACTTTCAGAAAAAATGAGTACTTCAAAAACCTCTTTCCTGAACATAGACTTCTTTAAGAATTTTTGAAATTGCAGTCTTCCACTATTATTTCCAAATGGCCTTAGTAGCTAAAGCATGCTTTTCCCAAACTTCCTCTTTTATGATTTCTTTGCATGAACTTGGGACTTGGACTGACATTACTCGGGCTTGGATATGACTCTGTGCTAAAAGGGAAAAATTGACTGAACATGATTACCCAATTTCTCGACTTCCCGACTTCAAAAACAAGGCTTGAATTATATTGCAAGAATAATATTATTGGGTTGGTCAGAGAACTAAATTCTTGAAAAGAAAACCAGATACTTACATTCCTTCGGATACAACATCGATTTTAACATTCAGGGACTATATTATGGCAATGGGTCTCTTGGGTTTCATTGTGTTAAAGCTTATTACAGGGCTTGTTAATCTAAACCCATACTTATGAATAAATCTTGTTTAGTTTAACAAACCTGTATTGTAACCCTAGGTTGGGTCAATGAGCAGTATGGAAATCCATGTTGAGTTTTTCTTGAATGATTTGCTTAACAATTTGTTAAGCATGGTTGCATGATAGTTTCATATTATAACTTGAAGATAATTTTACTTGGTGATTTTATTGTTACATGGTTATTCATTAATTAATGAAAACAAGGATACTTTTAGAAAAAAAAAATAGTTTTCTTTAAATTGTTCCATGGCAGTTACTCAATCAATTTGAGAGGTTAATATAAATTAGGTTTCATGGTAGATTCATTTTGATTCTTTTGTAAGGAATATTATATAAGCAACATTTTGTGAAAATTATTGTTGTACAAAGCAAGATATTGTGGTTTACTTGAAAGATTCATTCCAGTTGTAGTATTTATGCACATTTTATGAAAAGAAACAATATTTTTAAAAGAATGAAGTTGTACTGATTTCTATAATTTATTATTAAGTATAAGATATGAAATGTACTTAATGATGTATTGTATTAATTTTTTATAACCATTCTTTGTACAAATATTCTGAATCTATATGAATAGCATAGATTGTAAAATTGAGATACAACCAGTGAGGTAGTAAAAAAGACTATCAATGAGATAGTACAATTTAATGAACTACAACTGATTTAGAACCTAATTGAAGAATCTATGATACAATAATCACCAAGGAGTTTATGATTAGATATGTAAGATGTTTAAATCAGTATTATGTTGTCATTGATGTCAACTAGTTTGATAGTACTTATTTTGTAAGTTACTATACCGACACATCTAGAAAAGGAGTGAAAGAGATGAAGAATAGAAAAATCTACATGAGGAAGATGTATATGGTAGATGAGGATAAGGAATACATTGGGTAAATTATTTATAAGTCTATGACCTTATGATATTGACTTAAGTATGTTGCATTCATCTACGATGAAGAATAAAGTTGGAAGACACAAAGCAATGTTGTCGGTTAATGAAGCTTTACAGTATACACCAATGGGGCATAGTGTATACTGATCACAGTGTAAACTGAGCTTGTGTTTACCAACACATTTCTTTGTTAACCGAGGAAGAGAAAATGAACTAAATGATTAGTTTAGCCGATAAGATTGATGAGCTGGAAAGTGTATGATTTCAAGATAATAGATAAAGTTTGTTATAAAGATCAACTGCTAACATAATTTGAGAAATATTTGATGGATGAAATTGAAACATGTTATTGACACATTAGCTGAGGAAGGTTAAAGTGGCAAAATCAATGATGATGATTAAGCGACAAAATATGATGGAGGAAAAGGAAATGATTTACAAGTCTATATAAGAGATAGAGATTTTACATTGAAATGTATGCCAGAGAAGAATACTATAGGATTTTCACGTGAACAAGTTTCATGCATATCTGATCAAAATGGTTATGAAGGAACCAAGTTGCAGAGTAGACCGAGCATTAGGAAGCTATTACTAAGCAACAGTAAGTCAATGAAATTGATTGAAACTAAATTGATATACTAATCAGAGGATTTGAATGAGTTTAACATTGATCTGTACATCTACAATTGAGTTGTATTAAGATAGATCATCTACTGTTACAGTTTAACCATTGCACATAGTCAAATCTCTTAACTGAGTGGACTAAGAAAGTCTTTATTATGTTGCATTCATAGAATGAACATTGTTATCCTGTCAACCCCATAGTGAATGTTGGTTGGATGATAACGGTTAGTGTTAAATCCTCTAACAAGGTCACACCTAACAGTGTGTTTGTAACCTTTAATAGGGTTGGGTCTTCACTGACCTCACTTCAGAAGAGTGAATATTTTTAGGTTGTTGGTCCCAGGTGGTTTTTCCCTTCACAGGGTTTCCACATTAAATCTTATGTGTTATGTGTGGATTGTGATATTTATTTGATGTCATATTTGGATGTTACATATTTGATTTGATCGGTAAATAGTATATGTTACTTGTCTGGTAATCGGTAAAAGCATAGATAGTATAAGTATTTCAAGTTACCAAGTATCAGAAGTTTGAGATAAATTGTTTTGAATTATACATCTTGTATTGGGACACTGGATAACTGATTCACCCCCCTCTTAGTTATTCTAACAATTGGTATCAGAGTTGCGGTTTCTTAGAACAGAGTTTTAAGGACTTCAGTACAAAGATCTCGAAATGTATAAGAGGGAAGTGCCAAAGCTAAATAAAGACAACTTCACAGTATGGAAAAGCAAAATGAAGTTGGACATATCTAGAATTGGGAATTTTGCACTAGACCTAATGGAGAATGGCTATCTACAACCGACCATTGGTCCCCTGACTCTTGATCAACTGAGAGACATACATGAACACAATATTACTATGATGGAGATTGTTGTTTCTTGTATCGATGCTGAATTTGAAGACATTAAAAGTTGCACAACTACCAAAGCCATGTGGGATAAACTTGCTCAAATTTACAATGGTGATGTGAATGTTAAAAGAGCCAGAGCCAAAAGCCTAAGGGGTAGATTCGATGATATGAAGATGAAGGAAGGAGAGAATATAGTACAATACACAAATAGACTGAAAGAGATAGTACATGCTATTAGAGCATTTGATGGTGTTATTGATGAAGACATAGTAGTAATCAAGGTTCTCAGGACACTATTTCTAGTTTATGCAATTAGGATTTCTGCTATTCATGAAACAAGATCTGCTTCGGGTAATGCCCTTACTCTTGAAAATCTAATTGGTAAACTTACAACGTTTGAATTGAACAACTTTGATAACAGTGTTGTACTGACTGTTGAATCTGCTTTTATGACTTCTCTGAAGATTGGTAAGTCTAGTAGCCAAAACAATAAGAATGATAGTGATAGTAATACCGATGATGAGCTTGATGAACTGGAAGCTCTTATGGCCAAAAGGTTACTTAAAGGTAAAGGAAGGTACAAAGGCAAGTTACCTTTAGCATGCTTTAATTGTAAAGAAGTTGGCCACATTGCTGCTAGATGTCCACATAAGAAAGATGATGAAAGAACCAAAGACAGATCTGAAGGAAGCTATGGGAGGAGAAACAATAGAAGCTAGCGATACAATAGTAGAGACAACCAAGACAGTAATTAAAAAGGTAAAAAGGTATGTTATATAACTGAAGAAAATGAATCTGAATCTGATTTTGATGATGATGTAGAAGTAGTATTTGTTGCTATGAAAGATGACTCAAAAGAAGAAGAAAAATATGATGAAACAACACTGATCTCTAAAGTTGATAGGAATGATACATGGATCATAGACAGTGGTTGTACACATCACATGACTGGTGATGAGGAGAAGTTTGATAAACTTGAAGAATACATTGGAGGATATGTGAGAATGGGTAATGATGCACCCTATATGGTAAGAGGTAAAGGTTCACTGATGATTAATGATAAGATAAAGTGTGAAAATGCCTATTGGGTAAAAGGACTAAACTATAATTTTCTAAGTGTGTCACAGCTGAACAACTCAGGCCACCGACTTGCTTTTGAGAGAAAAAAGGTAAAGATATATGATGACAAAGGAAGACTTGTCAGAACTGGTACACAATCCAGAGGTAATCTATTCTATCTTGATATTAATTAGTCTTCTTGTTTAATAATGAAAGATGAAGATGCATGGTTATGACATAAAAGGTTATGTCATGTGAATTTTGATAACATGATTAAAATCAGTAAAAGAAAAAGAGTTAGAGGTCTACCTAACTTGTTTAAGCTGGATCATGTTATGTGCCATGAATGTTAGAAAGGTAAGATGACAGTCTAGTTTCAAAAGAAAAGACTATTCAACAAAGAAGATACTTGAGTTGGTTCATATCGACCTATGTGGTCCTATGAGGACTCAGAGTTATTATGGTGATAGGTACTTTATTCTTTTTGTTGATGACTATATTAGATTGATGACTGTCATGTTCTTAAAAGAAAAATTTGAGGCATTCAAGATGTTTAAATGGTATAAGGAAAAAGTGGAGAAAGAAATAGGTAAAGAGATAAAATGCTTAAGATCTGATAGAGGAGGTGAATTTATCTTTGATGAATTTATTAATTTTTGTAATGAGCATGGTATTAAAAGATAGGTCTTAGCACCGAGGACACCTTAGCAGAATGGCATTGCTGAAAGAAGGAATAGGTCAATAGTTGAATGTGCTAGGACACTGATGCTACAAAAGAATGTTGCTCAGACATATTGGAGGGAAGTTGTCAATACAGTTGTTTATGTACTTAACCAAGTTCAATTGAAGAAAGAAACCAACAAGACACCCTATGAGTTATGGTTTGGACACAAACTGACAGTAAGTTATTTCAAAATTTTTGGAAGTAAATGGTTTATTCTGAAAGATGAAAGAAATGGAAAATTTGACTCAAAAGGTTATGAAGGGATATTCTTAGAATATTCTACTAAAAGAAAAGCATATAAGTGTCTGAATAAAGATACTAATAAAATAATTGAAAGTACTAATGTTTGGGTAGATGAGTTTGATGACAAAAATGCAAAAGAAAGCAAAAAGGAACTAGAAGACTATGGTAGATTCACTTACATTGAACAACCTGAGTATATACCAACATAGCAAACAGTGATAACCAATCAATAGACAAACCCTACTGAGGAACAAGAAAGAGAAACTGAAGAGCAGGATGGCCTACCAAGCAAGCAAATGAACCTGCCCAGGATGAACAAGAAAGAAGAGACTGAGTACTGGCTAGATTTTTTAGAAGACATCATCTTGAAACACAAATTATTGGAGACAGACGAGCTGGCATGATGACAAGGAGAAAAGAAAGACAAGGTACATGTCTAGTTTGTGAATATAAACCTAAAAATGTGAAAGTTGCATTGGAGAATGAGGAATGGATTAATGCAATGAAGGAAGAAATAAAGCAAATTGAGAAGAAAAAAACTTGGAGTTTAGTACCCCAACCTAAAGATAAAAATGTTATCGGTACTAAATGGATTTTCAAGAACAAACTGAATGAGAATGGAGAAGTAACAAGAAATAAAGCTAGATTGGTATGCAAGGGATATGCACAGGAAGAAGGCATTGACTATTGTGAGACATTTGCACCTGTTGCTAGACTAGAAGGAGTTAGAATGTTACTTGCATACGCTACACACAAGAAATTTAAGGTATATCAAATGGATGTGAAGTCAGTATTTTTGAATGGAATACTTGAAGAAGAGGTCTACATAGAACAACCAGAAGGGTTTGTTGATACAGATAATAGAGACATGGTATGTAGACTACATAAAGCTTTATATGGTTTGAAGCAAGCACTGAGAGCATGGTATGAAAGGCTGCATACTTACTTGTTGAGCATTGGATTTGTTAGAACTAGTGAAAACAACAATTTGTATATGAAAGGAGATACTGATGATACTATTCTTATTGTTGAAATATTTATGGATGATATTATTTTTGGAGGCCAATATCACATATGTAAAGCCTTTGCTGATGAAATGAGAAAAGAGTTTGAAATGTCTATGTTCGGAGAGATTAAATTCTTTCTAGGATTACAAGTGATTCAATAGAGTGATGGGATATTCATCACACAATCCAAATACATAAAGGAATTCTTGAAGACATTTGGCATGGAAGATTCTAAACTTGTGGGGACATCGATGGCTACTGGATGTAAACTGACTAAGGAAGATGAAACTACATAGGTAAACCAAACACTGTACCGATCTATGATTGGTAAGCTAATGTATGTAGTTCACAGTAGACCAGATATAGCACATGCTATGGGAATTGTTGCTAGATTTTCTGCTAACCCTAGAGAATCACACATGGTTGCTACTAAAAGAATCTTAAGATACTTGAAAAAGATAGAAGATTATGGACTGTGGTATCCTAAGGAAGGCAAATTTGAACTGAAGGTTTACACCGATGCTAATTGGGCTGGAAATGTGGATGATAGGAAAAGCACCACCGGAGGAGCATTCTTATTTGGTGAAAGACTTGTTACCTGGAAAAGTAAAAATAAAGCTTGCATTTCTCAGTCTATAGCTGAAGTAGAGTATGTTGCTACTACTACAACTTGTTCAAACATTGCATATATTAAGCAAGTATTGGAAGGAATGAATGAGGTAATCACCGAGCTAGTGATTATATATTGTGATAATACAAGTGCTATCAATATTTCAAAGAATCTAGCGATGCATTCAAAAATAAAGCATATTTCTATTAAGTATCACTACTTAAGAGAACAAGTACAAGAGAAGCAAGTAAAGTTAGAATTTGTTACATCTAAAGAACAACTTGCAGATATTTTTACAAAGCCTCTACCGAAGGGCACATTTGATTATTTAAGGAAAAAACTAGGGGTCTGTCCCCTATCTACTGATCACTAATGTGATTTGGATGCTACATCAGCCTAATCTTATCAGAAGATCATTCGTGTTGATGCATCATGGTTGACACTTTGGATCATGTCTAAAGCTGTGAAAAGTTTGAAGAATTGGAACTAATTAGCATATTAGTATACAGAGATACAATGACTGCACCAGACAACAGAGAGTTAAATGGCTAATATAGAGTTGTTTGTTTATTTGTTCTTTTGGCATTGTTGTTAAAGGGAGAGATAAACAAATATGAAACACATGGAACAATATGCACCGATGAGATATCTATCTGAGGGAGAGACAATCTGACAGAGCTGAACATTGAAGATCAATTATAGAGAATAGATTAATGTTGTTTAGCAACGTAGTGATTAAACATATTAAGCTAAGGGAGAGCTTGTAGATCATTTGTTCACAAGTTGTAGAACACATGTTGGGTATGCGTATGGTATATTTCATATTACTTGAGTTGCCATCAATGCCAAAGGGAGAGATTCATGAACTACAACTGATTTAGAACCTAATTGAAGAATCTATGATACGGTGATCACCGAGGAGTTTCTGATTAGATATGTAAGATGTTTAAATCAGTATTATGTTGTCATTGATGTCAACTAGTTTGACAATACTTATTATGTAAGTTACTATACCGACACATCTGGAAAATGAGTGAAAGAGATGAAGATAGAAAAATCTACATGAGGAAGATGTATATGGTGGATGAGGATAAGGAATACATTGGGTGACTTATTTATAAGTCTATGACCTTATGATATTGACTTAAGTATGTTGCATTCATCTATGATGAAGAATAAAGCTGGAAGACACAAAATAGTGTTGTCGGTTAATGAAGCTTTACAGTATACACTGATGGGGCATAGTGTATACCGACCACAGTGTAAATCGAGCTTGTGTTTACCGACACATTTCTTTGTTAACCAAGAAAGAGAAAAGGAACTAAATGATTAGTTTAGCCAATAAGATTGATGAGCTGGAAAGTGTATGATTTCGAGATAACAGATAAAGTTTGTTATGAAGATCAATGGCTAACATAATTTGAGAAAGATCTGATGGATGAAATTGAAACATGTTATTGACACATCATCCAAGGAAGGTCAAAGTGGAAAAATAAATGATGATGATTAAGAGGAAAAATCTGATGGAGGAAAAGAAAATGATTTACAAGTCTATATAAGAGACAGAGATTTTACATTGAAATGTATGCCGAAGAAGAATACTGTAGGGTTTTTGTGTGAACAAGTTTCATGCATATCTGATCAAATTGGTTATGAAGGAACCGAGTTGCAGAGTATACCGAGCATTAGGAAGCTATTACCGAGCAACAGTAAGTCAATGAAATTGATTGAAACTAAATTGATGTATTGATCAGAGGATTTGAATGAGCTTAACATTGATCTGTACATCTACAATTGAGTTGTATTAAGATAGATCATCTACTTTTACAGTTTAACCATTGTACACAATCAAATCTCTTAACCGAGTGGACTAAGAAAGTCTTTATTATGTTGCATTCATAGAATGAACATTGTTATCCTATCAACCCCATAGTGAATGCTGGTTGGATGATAACGGTTAGTGTTAAATCCTCTAACAAGGTCACACCTAACAGTGTGTTTATTACTGTTAATAGGGTTGGATCTTCACTGACCTTACTTCAGAAGAGTGAATATGATGAAGGGTGCTCCCCTTAATACCACAAACACATAACAAAAATAGAGAAACAACAACAATATGCAAGAATAGAAAATTGGCTTCTTATTATCTCCACAAATGTGGAATTACAAACTTTTGGAATTACAATATGCAAAGCCACATGGGCATTCCCTTACAATATTTTGTAGGACAAAGCCTCGAACTATTACGCAGATCTACTACCCAGAACTATTCTGAACTGCCTAAGACAATAATACAGCCTTCCTTATATAGGCAATTATCCACCACCTGGGAAGGTTCCAGAATTTTAGCCAATAAGGCCGACCAAACTTAGAATTATTTTATTTTACATTTTATTACATCATAGTCGGCTCAAGATAACCTTTGAAACCCGAACAAAAATTTTGAAGAAAATTATTTTTCGCCATTTCAGGTGGCCCAACTTCCGAAGACCATAAGTCATCACCAGTTGACCCGATCGGCTATTATAACCCCATTTCGGAAACACCACGAAGCGCTCTACAGGCTTGACCAGCGCAAGTGCTCGTCACCCAAATTTTTGACCTCATCCGGGGCCTCTAAAGCCTTCAAAACTGAGTTCAAAGTTTCTGTACCCTACTGCGAATACCGAAAATCTTCAATATCTTCCAATATACACTTGATCTGGCAATGAAACTTTACTGGCAGACTTATATGACCAAAATGAACCTCCAAGAAAGAAATAAGATCATTCTGAGCACATATGAAAATTACCAAAAAAATAGTAACTTTCCATAAATAGCAGCTCTGCACTAAAATAGCCCTTATTGAATATAAAAATAGAAATATTTTTGGGTGATGCAAGATTGCTCTTACACCCAGGATGCTCCTGCATCAGACACCCAAGGTAATTTGAGAAGTGACCCTGTCACGACTCAGGTGTGCAGAGGAAAACCAAGACGGTTAACCTCCTCCTTTGTTAGCCACGATGAATCTTCTACAGGTCGTCCTTTCCATTTCACCAAATACTCTTCATATGTCCTATTCCTTGTGCTTCTACCAACACGACTATCCAGTATGTCTTCGATCTCCTTAGAGTCTGAACTAGTTGCTGGAATACTCCACTATGCTGTTGTGATCTCATCTTCAACACCTCCTTCATGATACTCTATCAGATCTGAAATGTTAAACACTGGTGAAATATTCAGCTCACTAGGCAATTCTACCTCATATGCATTTCCTGAATCATGCTTCTTCAATATCTTACATGGTCCAAACTTCTTCATTTTCAACTTGTTATATGTACCAACTGGAAACCGCTCCTTCCGCAAATGAACCATGACTTCATCACCAACCTGAAATTCCTTATACCTCCTTTTCTCATCTTCCTTAGCCTTATACTGTGCGTTCATCTTGGTAATATGCTTCCTCACCTCCCCATGGATGTTCTTCAAATGTTCTGCAAAATCCTCAGCCTCAGCACTACTTATTTCTCCTTTATCTATCTTTCTCAACTCAGATGCATTTCTTGGACTACTTCCATATATAATTTGGAATGGTGATTTACCAGTGCTCCTGTTGACAGAATTATTGTAGGCAAATTCTGCCTGTGGTAAAATCAAATCCCATCTTGTTGGCTTATCCCCAACGAAACATCTCAGCAGATTTCCCAAACTCCTATTCATCACCTCTGTCTGTCCATCAGTCTGTGGGTGATGTGATGAACTGAACTTCAAATCTATCTTCAACTTCTTCCACAATGTTCACCAGAAATATCCAACAAACTTAGTGTCCCGATCTAAAACTATGGTCTTTGGCAGACCATGAAGTCTCACTACTTCTCTGAAAAACAATTCAGCTACATGAACAACATCATTAGTCTTCTTGCAGGGAATGAAATGTGCCATCTTCGAAAATCTGTCAACTACTACAAAAATTGAGTCATGTCCCCGCTGAGTCCTCGGTAAACCAAGAACAAAGTCCATGCTGATATCCTCCCAAGGCTTCTCTGGTACGGGTAATGGATGATACAATCCTGTATTCTGCTTCACTCCTTTTTCCATCTGACATACTCTACAACTCTGTACAAACTTCTTCACATCTTGCTGCAACTGTGGCCAATAATAATTCTCACTAACCAAACCAAGGGTTTTATCACGACCAAAATGTCCAGCCAATCCTCCGCTATGCTTCTCCTTGATGAGATTCTCCCTCATAGAACTTCGTGGGATGCACAACTGACTCCCTCTGAATAGCATATCATCCTGGATGATGAAATCCAACCATTTCGTCCTGTCTAGAGTAACAGGTTCTGTACAAGCTTTCCAAGCTTCACCAAAATCAGGATCCTCTGGATACAAATTCTTGAGTTCCTTGAACCCAACCACTTCAATCTGCATTTCTGTCAGCAATAGTTGCCTTCTGCTAAGAGCATCTGCAACCCTATTAGACTTTCCACTCCTGTGTTTCAAAATAAATGTATAACTCTGCAAAAACTCAACCCATTTCAAATGCCTCTGATTCAACTTTCCTTGACTATTCAAATATTGCAAAGCTTGATGATCAGTATACAAAACAAACTCCTTAGGAAGTAAATAATGTCTCCACTTCTTTAATGCCTGAACTATAGCATAAAATTCTTGATCATAAACAGAATATTTCCTCTTGGCATCATTTAACTTCTCACTAAATTAAGCAACAGGTTTACCTTCTTGGCTCATAACAGCTCCTATTGCAGTACCACTAGCATCACAATCTACTTGAAACACCTTATTAAAATCTGGAAGTGCTAAAACAGGTTCTTCTGTAACTTTTTGTTTCAACAATTGAAAACTCTTTTCTGCCCCATTAGTCCACTTAAACTCTTTTCTATCCCCTCTCATTGTTTCAGTCAAGGGTCCACAAATACTACTAAAATTTCTGATAAACTTTCTGTAAAAGCTAGCTAGACCATGAAAAGATCTTACCTCAGTAGCACTCTTTGGAGTAGGCCATTCAAAGATAGCCTGTACCTTCTCTGGGTCCATTTTTAGACCTTCTCCTGAAACTACAAACCCTAAATACACCAACTCTTTCTTCACAAAACTGCACTTCTTCAAATTAATCAGCAATTTCTCTTCTCTCAACTTCTCAAATACCATACGAATATGCATCATATGCTCATCCAATGTCTTACTAAAGATTAAAATATCATCTAGGTAAACAATGACAAACTTACCCAGAAATTATTTCAGAACCTCGTTCATGAGCCGCATGAAAGTGCTCGGCGCATTGGTTAGCCCAAAAGGCATGACTAACCACTCATATAGTCCTTCCTTTGTCTTGAAGGCAGTCTTCCATTCATCTCCTTCTCTGATCTGAATCTGATGATATCCACTCTTCAGATCTATCTTTGAGAAATACATAGCTCCACTTAAACAGTCCATAATATCATCCATTCGTGGCAATGGAAACCTATACTTGATTGTGATCTTGTTTATTGCCCTAGAATCTGTACACATCCTCCATTCTCCATTCTTCTTTGGTGCTAATACCACTGGTACAGCACAGGGACTCAGACTCTCACGGATCAATCCTTTCTGTAACAGTTCATGTACTTGTTTGTTCAACTCCTCACTTTCTGCAGGTGTCATTCTGTGTGCTGCCTTATTCGGCAAACTCGCTCCTGGGATCAAGTCCATCTGATGACTGATCTTCCTGACTGGTGGTAATCCATCAGGCACGTTATCGGATAAATATCCTGAAACTCATTCAACAAATCTGCAACTTCTACAGGAACATCTTCTACTTCCTCTTTACCAGCTTTTAGAATTAAAGAAAAACATACATGCTCATGCCTCATACCATCTAGGAAATTTCTTCCATCAACAAAAGTTATCCTTGCATTACCACATACCTTTTCTTCAGTCTCCTTCAATGGTTTTAGCTTATGCCGCACTCCATCCTTTGTCAGGGAATAGGTATTCACACGACCATCATGTATAGCACATCTGTCAAACTGCCATGGTCTACCCAACAACATATGACATGCATCCATAGATATGATATCACACAATACCTCATCTTGGTATCCGCCAATCTTAAACTTCACTAGGCATTGTTCATTGACCATGACCTTGTGGTCATCCTGTACCCAGGCAATCCGATATGGATGTGGGTGTTTCTATCTCTTGAGCTTCAACTTTGTCACCATCTCTTCTGACACCAAATTGTCAGTGCTTCCACTATCAATAATCACATCACAACATTTACCTTCACACTTGCACCTGGTGCGAAACAGGCTCCTCCTTTGCTCAGGTTCATTCTCACCACTCAATAGGACTCTTCTGTTAATCAACGTTTCTCCTCTTTCAGCATCTTCAGAATTTGATGATCTGGCATCTTCATCTACATGTGCAACTCTGGCCTGGCCTTCATTTCTCCTGTCCGTTCTGCCTTGGCGCTGAGGACATTCAAATGCCCTATGACCTTCTTCTCCACAGTGAAAACATGTTCCAAGGAAGCCACCTCTTCCAGATCCTTGTCCTCTTCCCCTTCCTCTCTGATCTCTATTATTCTGATCCTGGAAGCGATTGGAATTATTTCCTCACTGATTTTGACTGCTACTGTCCTCATCCTTGTTTTTCGGATCTTCATTTCGGCCACCATATGACCATCCGCCAGATCGTCCACCGCGACCTCTTCCATTTTGTCTGCTCTCGAACTTCTTGTTCAGCTTTTCCTCTACTTTTAGGGCAAATTGGTATGCCTCCTCAATACTGTTCATTCGAACCAGATTCAACTCTTCCTGAATGCTTGGCCTTAACCCATTAAGGTATCGGGCAACTTTCTCCTTATCAGCTTCGGCATGGCCTGTTCTGATGAGGAGTCGATAGAACTCCTCTGTATACTCCTGAACAGATTTTCCTGCTTGCTTCAAACTTTGCATTTTCTTCAGTAGGTCAAGCTCATAATCAACAGGAATGAACTGTCACTTCAATTTTTTCCACCATCCGATCCCATCTTGTGATTTTATCTTTCCCTCTTCTATTTCACTCCAATTGAATTTCTTGCCACCAGATCTTCGCATGACCTTTCAGTCTGGCCTTCGCAAATTTGACCCTATCAGGATCCTCAACATCTTCATACTCAAAATACTCCTCACATTCATTGATCCAGTTGATCAATTCCTCTGGGTTAAGATTTCCAAAAAATGTAGGAACCTCAATCTTAGGTCTTTTCCCAATCTTGGAAATCGCCCGAAAAAGTCTTTCTTCCTCCTGGTTCACAATTTCAGCTTCTCCTTCTTGATATTCTTCTTCGGCTTCATCCTCGCTTTCATCTCTGACATTAAGATTCATTCCTCTGTGAATCTCTTCTTGCAATGCTCGCACTTGTCTCTGCAGCTCTCTAACCTCAGGTGTTACAACACCAGCTCTTCCGACACGTTCCCTTCGTGGAGGCATTTTCGCGATGCGTGCTGAAACCCTAGCCACGGTCCTGGTGCAAACTGCCTCACAGTCGGTGATCTGTTTACACACTCAAGAACTCCTGCTCTGATACCACTTGATGAAGGGTGCTCCCCTTAATACCACAAACACATAACAGAAACAGAGAAACAACAACAATATGCAAGAACAGAAAATTGGCTTCTTATTATCTCCACAAATGTGGAATTACAAACTTTTGGAATTACAATATGCAAAGCCACATGGGCATTCCCTTACAATATTCTGTAGGACAAAGCCTTGAACTATTACGCAGATCTACTACCCAGAACTATTCTGAACTGCCTAAGACAATAATACAGCCTTCCTTATATAGGCAATTATCCACCGCCTGGGAAGGTTCCAGAATTTTAGCCAATAAGGCCGACCAAACTTAGAATTATTTTATTTTACATTTTATTACATCATAGTCGGCTCAAGATAACCTTTGAAACCCGAACAGAAATTTTGAAGAAAATTATTTTTCGCCATTTCAGGTGGCCCAACTTTCGAAGACCATAAGTCATCACCAGTTGACCCGATCGGCTATTATAACCCCATTTCGGAAACACCACGAAGCGCTCTACAGGCTTGACCGGTGCAAGTGCTCGTCACCCAAATTTTTGACCTCATCCGGGGCCTCTAAAGCCTTCAAAACTGAGTTCAAAGTTTCTGTACCCTACTGCCAATACCGAAAATCTTCAATATCTTCCAATATACACTTGATCTGGCAATGAAACTTTACTGGCAGACTTATATGACCAAAATGAACCTCCAAGAAAGAAATAAGATCATTCTGAGCACATACGAAAATTACCAAAAAAATAGTAACTTTCCATAAATAGCAGCTCTGCACTAAAATAGCCCTTATTGAATATAAAAACAAAAATATTTTTGGGTGATGCAAGATTGCTCTTACACCCAGGATGCTCCTGCATCAGAATATTTTTGGGTTGCCGGTCCTAGGTGGTTTTTCGCTTCACAGGGTTTCCACGTTAAATCTTATGTGTTATGTATTGATTGTGATATTTGTTTGATGTCATATTTTCATGTTACATATTTGATTTGATTGGTAAACAATATATGTTACTTGTCTGGTAATCGGTAAAAGCACAGACAGTATAAGTATTTCAAGTTACCGAGTATCAGAAGTTTGAGATAAATTGTTTTGGATTATACATTTTATATAGGGACACTGGATAACTGATTCACCCCACCTCTCAGTTATTCTAACACAATTAGTGAGAAAAACATACAGTTAGGGAGGTATATACTTAATGATGTATTGTATTAAGTTTTGATAACCATTCTTTGTACAAATATTCTGACTCTATATGAATATCATAGATTGTAAAATTGAGATACAACCGGTGAGGTAGTGAAAAATAATATCAACGAGATAGCACAATCAGTGAGAAAAACATACAGTTAGGGAGACATTGTAATATAGATATTTGACATAATCTAGTGAGGCACTTCAAGTAGTTTTATTTCGTAGATGGTTTCCACTTGGGAAAAATAATTGAGTCATATTATTTGTGTGTGTCTTTCTTACATTGTTATCCATTCCATTTTAGCTTCTTATTGTTTCAAGTTTGTTAAAGTTAAAGATTTATAATTGGATTAAGTTTTTCATACCACTGGTTCACCCTCCCCGCTTAGTGGTATTCTACTGTAACATAAATTATTGATTTGTAACATATTTACCCAAATAAAAGATTTGGAATAGGCTATGGATTTAAATCTAGGTGTAGTATAAAAAGATGCAGTGGAGATTGTAATGGAGGCAATGATTGACATCACAATAGTTGTTGAAGAATACATGAATATTTTTAAGAAGAAATGTGCTAATCATAGGAATATTAAATTTTCCATACTCATATTTGAAGAGCTCAAGGAGACAAAGGACCCATTTCCATAGAAGATATTAGATGTCTTTAAATCCTTATAGGAGGTTTCCAAGTCTTCCAAGGAACCATTTAGATGTAGGTCACGGAGGAAAAAAGTTGTATCATCTTCTTAAGGAAGTAATTGACTTAATTGGAGGAATCTCTAAGCAAATTGTGTTATAAATAAATTGACTTATCAAATTAAGTTTGAGACTAGGTTGAACTGCTATGTAGTTTAAGAGAAGCCGTTAAAGACCTAACTAGAAAACTAGAAATTGATTAGAATCCATCATACATCCTACATGAGAGAGGCATTGTTTTCTTTTAGTCTCTAGGATATAAAAAAATGTAGCAAGTCTTAATGCATGTGTACAATGGGATAAGGATATTAAGTTTACAAATAGTTAAATGAGCTTTGCACTAACTTACTTATTGGTGAATGTAAGACAACATTTGAAACATAGAAAAATATTGTCACTTGATCTAGGTTTTAAAGAGGGGTTGTGTCATACGATAGTTATATGAAGGGAAAAAAATACAAGGAGACTATGGAACACCTGAAGAGAGTTTTGAACACTGGTGAAAGGTTTATAAATGTTAAATAAAGACATCCTACACCCCACTATAGTGGGAAGATTATAATGATAAATATTTGAAGCCTGGAAGGCTTTTTGTGGGACATCATGGGTCTATTGACATAAGTTTCTTGGAGAAATTTTAGAGAGCATTTTGGAGTTATCCTTTATTGGTAAAATTTGATGCCATAATCTATTTCTTACAACCAATAAGGAGTTCATTAGAAAGATCTTGGAAACCAAGTAGGTGGCCTGGGAAAAAGTCTTCTCTGTGAATTTTCCATCATATGTGCAATATTTTCAACCTTGATTATATCCATAATTGAAAATGGACATCATCCCTATAATTTATAGCTCCCATTGTAGATGTCCAAAGAACTTATTTGGTGAACTGATCTCCCTTTATGGAAAGAAATCAAATGAGAATTTCAAAATCATAAATACAACTTGATGAAATTCAAAGTGCAAAGAAAAGGAGGGAGAAAATTGAAGTTGTTTATTATATTGTCTTTGAAGGTGCATAGTAAAACTCTATAGTAAAACAAAACATACAACTAACCTATATGTAAATTGCTCGATAAAATGTATTGAAAAGCATATGCTCATCAAATTTTGATAAAATATTTTTATTATAAAGTTAATTTTACTAATATTTATAAAATGGTTTCTTTGAATGAATTGAAACATACACTCATGGAATAGGAATTTACAATAATATATAATGTTTTATAAATTCAGAAAAGTAGTTACTAGATTTGGTTAGGAATTACTTACCATTTGGAAAGCTACAAAAATAATTTAATTTTGAAATGTAAAGGGACTTATATAGAGGGAGAATTTTGAAGAAGGAATATTTTGAAAGACTAGTGTCTTGATGTTTGGTACTTTGAGATTTTATAATTTTAAAAACTATAATAAATATAACATATAGTTCATGTATTCTAATTACATTTTAAAATTTTAAATTATTGATTTTTCATGTGTCAAGTTTTTAATCCCTTTTTTCTTTGGGCGAAATATTTATGTTATGTTTAAATTCTTATAAATCATGTAATTAATATAATGAATAATGATCACATCTTGATAGCTTGGTCTAGCTATGTTGTAGCAACCTATCTCTTCATATGTTGAGATTCTCGAGCCTTGTCTTTTTATCATTACATATAAAAATATAAATTATGGTGAAAAACAATTCCAATTCATCACAAGAGTATAAAATCCTAGTTGATATTTTTGTGTTTACAACTAAGGTTTTTGTTAGTAGTTTCTAGTCTAAATTTTCCTTTATACCTTTTTTATTTCTCATGAAAATATAGATGAAGATCATTGTCTCATATAAATATCTAACTACTAGAGTAATTATCACTACTATATAGGTGAACATGGTGATTCTTTAAAACATAATCATATAATGACAAATATTTTTATTGACAACAATCAAAACCATAACTCTCTACTGTACCATAACTCTTTGATAGCTCCATTAATAACATAGGCAAGCATGGGACCCCAACTTTTGGGAACATGCAAATTAAAAATGTGAATGTTTTTTATAGAAAAAAGTAACAAGAGGGTGCTGGCCCGAGTTACAAAGGGACCAGAGGCACATTAATAGCACATTAATGGCACTAGTCATAAGCATTTCAATAATAGTTTAACAGTAGAAAAAACCAGGTCTAATATGCCTTTATCAAAAACATAAACCACAGTACATATCAAAAAAATTAAACTAGAGTATCTAATGCAAATCATAGCAATTAAAATAATAGTTATAAGCCACACAGGGCTATACCAAGGACTAGGCGAAATAACCTTAAAACTAGAATCAAAGCAGGAGAACTGAGAGCCAAGCCCAGACAAAAATAAACACCTCATGAGCACCAGCAACTAGCTATTTCTACCCAAATGTTTGGACATCAGGGTCCTGGCCCACTCCTCCTGCAGGAACAGGAAGAGATCCTTATTGTCCTCATCCACCTCCAAACTACCGCCCGCCAATTTTTCCTCCATAGTGTAGAGGGTCATAGTCGAAGCATGCATGACCTTCAGCGTAAATTTATTAGTCATCATACAGTGATGCTTTAGTTCCTGCATGTCCTCCTTGATGTAAACAATCTCTTTGTCCAAGTCAGAAAAACTCAGCTTGAGGGTGCCTTTAAGTCTATCTTTGCCAGCCAGAAACCTGGGTTTGTGCTCAGTGGTGGGGGGCTTGTTCTGGTGATCATGGGGTAAAGTCAGAGATGGGGTAGGGTTACAAGGGGTCTCCATGGTTTGCTAAAGTTTGGGAGGGGGAGTGTTACCGGTCCTATTAGGACTCATGTGATCATCAGAAGAACCCTTCATGGACTCAGTGGAGTGAGAGTCTTTTTCAGACAAGGACTGCTCTCTAGAGACTACTTCCAAGATTCTAGTTTTACACGACTCCTTCACAATTTTGTTAGACCTTCGGTGACTCGAGCCACCTAAGTCAACCTCTAGCTTGACCTGGCTCTCCAACATTCTCTATTTTTTGGGCTTTCATTCAGTCTCAGGAGTATTGTCAGACTCCTTTCGATCTTTAGTCTCTAAAGATTCAGAGACATGAGACTCCTCCTGCTCCTCCCTCCAATTGAAAGGATTTTTTAAACATTTTTTGTGAGTTCTACCCTCTTTAGGAACAAGATCAGACTCCTGGATAACTTGGATGGAATGGGAGTGTTAGGAATGAATGAAAAGTTTTTTGGTAGTCATTCTATAGTAGTTGTTGCATTCATGACTTAGATTGTCATTGATGTCAACACAGTGATATTCTGGATATTAGCAGGAAAGTAGGTACAGTTTTGTTTTGCGCACATATTTTATTGCAGATTAGATTTTGTGCAGTTGATGGTATGTTATTTGGTGTGTTATTAACCTATGGTTAACAACACAAAAAGAAATTCATTAATTTGTAAGAGTTATGAGCATTTTGGTGAAAGCAGTGTTTAGATAGTGTTTCTGTGTAGCGATGTTCAGAAATCGGAGGATATCTCTTAGCTGGGATGGAATCTAATTTTGTGTAGTTAAAGGGATGTTGGAGACTCATTAATGATGACGTGGTTCATAGCAAAAACTTTGAGGATATGTTTGGAGAAAGTTACACTAACTGGAAGCCGATAGTTTTATGTGAATTCTGTGTGTAGCGTGTAGAATTTATTATTTTGTAATTGAGGACTGACTCATTTGTAATTATTTGAGTTTGGTATATAAGAAGAAATATTTTCCTTATTTTAATGTGTACTATGAATATTGAGATGCGAATATATGCATGAAGTGAAGAAAAGAGCTAATTCAGTGATGAAGGAAGACTTGTGAGTACAGAGATCTGGAATTGTGATCTTGTGTAGCAGAGAGTGCAGTTTTGGCACAGTGTGAAGGAGGTAATATATTTCATATTATTCTATTGAATAATTATAAGATCTTTTGGATAGTGGGTTCAGAGATCTTGCCTTGAAGCTGTTTGGGCAGTGGGTCCTTCTGTCTTCCATAAACTCTTAACCGGGTTAGAATCTTTTAACACGGATTCAAAATCTCCTAACAGGGATTTATATGTACTAAATGTATTTCATAAGACTCCTAACAGGGTCCATCCTCTAACAAGGAATTTTCATATTAGTGCATCATTTTGTGGTCATCATTCCCACCGGGGTTTACTCTTTTCAAGAGGTTCCCTAGTTAACATATCTTGTGTTATTGTGCAATTGTGTATGATTATCTTTCTATGGTTGATCAGTACATTGATTATATTGTTTAAAGCTATTGAATGGATAAATTATCTGATAATTGATTCACCCCCCCCTCTCAGTTATCTTGGGGATCTTTACTTTCTAACAATTGGTATCAGAGCAGCAAGTCCTTGAAAGAAAAGTTTAACAACTTAAGGAGATCCATGGCGAATTTCAGAAAAGAAAGCCCTAAGTTTGATGGAGTAAATTTTGATAGCTAAAAAGAAAAGATGAAGACACATCTATTATGTTTAGGACCAAGTTATTGGTTGATTACAAAGAATGAGAAGACTATCATTGAGGAAGATAATCTAGAGGCAGGAACTAAAGATGAACTAGATCTATTCATGTGTAACATACTTGCAAGAGAAGCACTTTTATCAGCACTACCGGAGAATGAATATAGTCAGGTAAGATGTTTAAAAATATCTCATGCAATTTGGAAAGCTTTACATTCTACTTTTGAAGGTGATGAACATGTAAAGAAGGCTAGATTACATAATTGGATTTGTGCATTTGAAGATATCAGAATGATGGAAGATGAATCTATTAGAAGCTATATTGGTAGGATGTCTGAGATTGTAATAGGAATAAAGTCTTGTGGAGGTGATAAGATAGAGAATGAAGTGATATGGAAAATTCTGAGAACCTTGACACCAGTATTCAAGTAGACAACGCAGATGATTGAACAAGTGATACCTTATACATCAAACTTTTCAAGAGAGACTCTTCTTGGAAGATTAGAAACAGCAGAGATGAACTTGAGATTATCAGGAGAGCTACCTAGAATGGAAACAACATTCAGTGCTCTTAGCATTAGACCTACAAGAAGTACTAGTGTGAATGGAGATTATGCCAGCAGTAGCAGATTTGAGGAAGATAAGAAGATTGAAGAAGGTATTGCATTACTTGTAAAAAGAGAACCAGATGGTAAGAACATCTTTAAATGTTGGACTTGTCAAGAATATGGTCATTTTGTATCTAAATGTCCTAAAAGAGTTAAGAAGTATAGAAGCAACTTTTAACCTAGGAGATCTAAAGAATGTTATTATGCAAATGATGAAGATTTTGAAGCAGGAATTGAAAAACATTTAAGTGACAGTGATAATGATAACTTTGAGGAAATAGGATTTGTAGCAATTAAAGAAGAAAGTTCTAAATCTGATAAAAGGGAAGAAAAAGCATTAGTTTCACAAGTTGAAAAGAAATCTGATTGGATTATAGATAGTGGTTGTTCACATCATATGACTGGAGATAAAAGAAAGTTTGTTAAGTTAGATAATTATGATGGAGGAATTGTTAGGGTTGGTAACAATGCACCTTGTTTGATTAAGGGTATAGGATCTATTACTCTTGATGGAAAGACTAACACTGATGATGTTTACTTTGTTGATGGACTAAGACATAATCTACTAAGCATTGGACAATTGGCTGATAAGGGTTATCAAGTTTGGTTTTCTGAGAAAACCTGTGTGATAAAAGATAAAGATGGAAAAATGATTGGAAAAGGATCCAGAACCAGAGGTAATGTATTTTAGTTGAATCCTACTGAGATGACATGTTTGATAACTAGGATTGATGAAAGTTGGTTATGGCATAAAAGGTTTTGTCATATAAACTTTGATAATATTGTCAAGGTGAGCACTACACTTGTGGTAAGAGATTTACCTAGAATTATGAAACCTACTAACATGATTTGCAAAGAATGTATGATGGCAAAATATAAAAGGAGTTCATTTCCCAATAAGAAGTTCACATCGGCAGAGAAGTTGGAGATTTTTCATACAGACTTGAGTGGTCCTACTAGGACTAGAGGATTCTATGGTGAAAGGTATTTTATGATTCTTGTTGATGATTTTACAAGAATGATGTGGATTGCATTTTTGAAAGAAAAATCTGAAGCATTTGATAAATTTAAGATCATGAAAAGCAAAATTGAGAATGAATATGGAATGAAGATTAAGTGTCTAAGATCTGATAGAGGTGGTGAATTTACATCTAGAGAGTTTAACACCTTTTGTGAAATGAATGGTATTAAGAGACAACTTTCAGCTCCTAGAACACAAGAACAAAAGGTATTGCAGAAAGAAGGAACAGGTCAATAACTAAAGCATCAAGAGCTATGTTGTTTGAAAATGATTTGGCTAAGAATTTTTGGAGAGAAGCAGTGAACACAGCAGTATACACTATGAACAGAGTACAAATCAGAATAGATACAAACAAGACACCTTATGAATTATAGTTTGGACATACACCCTCAGTTAAGTATTTTAGAATTTTTGGAAGTAAATGTTATATAAAGAGAGATGATGATATAGGAAAGTTTGATCCTAGAAGTGATGAAGGAATATTTCTTAGATATTTTTTAAAAAGCAAAGCATATAGATGTTATAACAAAAGAACTAAGACTATTGTTGAAAGTACAAATGTAAAAGTTGATGAGAAGTTTAAAATTCAGGAAAGAATGCTTGATTATGAATCTGATGGAGAAGCACAACCTCAGCCTAACATTGAAAATGCAAAATTATTTTTTGAAACTAACAGTTATTTGTTGAATGAAAGTCATACTGAAGAAGATAGAGAAGAAAATAGAGAAGAAAATAGAGAAGAAAGCAGAGAAGAATCTACAGTCGGAACAAGATCAGTAACTATGACACCTAACATGTATACTTCAAGATATCACCCTGTTGAGCAAGTTATTGGAAGTTTAGATAGAGGAGTTTTGACTCGAAATAAGGTACATTTATGTTTGATTTCTCAAATTGAACCTAAGACTACTAATGAAGCTTGTGAAGATGAACATTGGATCAATGCTATGAAAGAAGAACTAGAGCAGATTGAAAAAAATAAGACA
Source organism: Chamaecyparis obtusa (assembly GCA_027943335.1). Lineage (NCBI taxonomy): Eukaryota > Viridiplantae > Streptophyta > Pinopsida > Cupressales > Cupressaceae > Chamaecyparis > Chamaecyparis obtusa. The sequence continues at coordinate 462,770 of BSBK01000122.1, read as the reverse complement.
TGGGAATTGGTCCCTAGACCTGAAGACAAGAATGTGATTGGAACAAAGTGGGTATTCAGAAACAAGATGAATGAACAAGGAGAAGTGATAAGAAACAAAGCAATATTGGTATATAAAGGATATTCACAACAAGAAGGAATTGACTATGAAGAAAAATTTTCACCTGTGGCCAGACTTGAAGCAGTGAGAATGTTTCTAGCATATTCAACTTACAAGAAATTCAGAGTGTATCAGATGGATGTGAAGTCAGCATTTTTGAATGGTGAAGTCTACATTGAGAAGCCTGAAAGTTTTCCTTTGACACAAGAAGGAGATATGGTATGTAAGTTAAAGAAAGCTTTATATGGATTAAAACAAGCACCTAGAACCTGGTATGCAAGATTGGATAAGTATTTATTGAAATTGGGATTTATAAAAGGAACAACAGATAGTAACTTATACACAAAAGAAATTGAGAATGGTTTGTTGGTTATAGTTATATTTGTTGATGATATTATCTTTGGAGGAGAAGATGAAGCTAGTGACAAATTTGCAGATGAAATGAAGACTGAATTTGAGATGAGCATGATTGGAGAAATGAAATATTTTTTGGGATTACAGATAACACAAAGCAAGGAAGGTATATTTGTAAGTCAGACTAAGTATTTAAATGAATTATTGAAAAGATTTGGAATGGAAGATTCTAAACCTGTTGGAACACCTATGGTAACCGGACATAAGCTATTTAACAAAGATGAGACACCAATAGTTGAGTAGAAAAAGTACAGATCTATGATTGGAGGATTGCAGTACTTGACACATACAAGACTTGATATAGCACATTCAGTGGGGATTGTAGCAAGATTTCAAGCATAACCTAGAGAATCACATTATGCAGCAATAAAGAGGATACTGAGATATCTGAAAGGAACAATGGATTATGGTATGAGAATTCTGATGATTTTACCTTATGTGCCTATACTGATGCAGATTGAGGAGGCAACGTTGATGACAAGAAAAGCACCAATGGTGGAGCCTTTTTTCTTGGAGGTAAATTGGTCTCTTGGCTAAGTAAGAAGCATAATTGTACTTCACAAAGCATAGCAGAAGCAGAATATGTTGCAGCAGAAAATAATTGTAATCAAATTATTTGGATGAAGCAGATGTTGAAAGATATTGGAATAAAGTTTGATGAGCCTATTGTTATACATTGTGATAACACCAGTACAGTGAGTATGTCAAAAAATCATGTTTTACATTCTAAGACTAAACATATTGAGATCAAGTATCATGTTGTAAGAGAGAAAGTTGCAAAAAAAGAACTAAGATTGGAGTACATAAGTACAAAGGAGCAGATAGCAGATATATTTACAAAGCCTTTACCTAAGGATACATTTGTGTATCTGAGAGGTATGCTTGGGGTTATGCCCCAACCTATTTTTTAGAATTGATGTAGATGATTGCATCCATCCAGTGGTATATGAGCCCTATCTTTCCACTGGATTGGATGTTGGAACTTCCTCTATGGGGGAGTTTATGAGCTGAGTCATGAGGACTCTTGTTATTGTATTCTTTTGAAAAGTGTCTTTTGACATTAAGTTGTTGTTGACTTAGTGATGGAATTTCTGTCATTAATGTCAATGGGGGAGAGATATACATGAAAAACATTGTGGATTGTATGAGAGAGCTAAATAGGAAAATGAAGCAAGATTTGATTTAATATTTTGCAGTGATGTTGCAGTATTGGATTTTTGGAACATTGGATGTTTTTCATCTATGTTGCCATCAATGCCAATGGGGGAGATTGTTAGGAATGAATGCAAAGTGTTTTGGTAGTCATTCTGTAGCAGTTGTTGTTGCATTCATGACTTGGATTGTCATTGATGTCAACACAGTGATATTCTAGATATTAGCAGGAAAGCAGGTATAGTTTTTTTTTGCGCACATGTTTTATTGCAGATTGACTTTTGCACAGTTGATGGTATGTTCTTTGGTGTGTTATTAACCCATGGTTAACATCGCAAAAAGAAATTCATTAATTTGTAAGAGTTATGAGCATTTTGGTGAAAGCAGTGTTTAGACAGTGTTTCTGTGTAGCAATGTTCAGAAATCGGAGGATATCTCTTAGCTGGGATGGAATCTGATTTTGTGCAGTTAAAGGGATTTTGGAGACTCATTAATGATGACATGGTTCATAGCACAAACTTCGAGGATATGTTTGGAGAAAGTTACAGTAACTGGAAGCCGACAGTTTTACGTGAATTCTGTGTGTAGCGTGTAGAATTTATTATTTTGTAATTGAGGACTGACTCATTTGTAATTATTTGAGTTTGGTATATAAGAAGGAATTTTTTCCTTATTGTAATGTTTACTATGAATATTGAGATGCGAATATATGCATGAAGTGAAGAAAAGAGCTAATTCAGTGATGAAGGAAGACTTGTGAGTATAGAGATCTGGAATTGTGATCTTGTGTAGTAGAGAGTGTAGTTTTGGCATAGTGTGAAGGAGGTAATATATTTCATATTATTCTGTTGAATAATTCTAAGATCTATTGGACAGTGGGTTCAGAGATCTTGCCTTGAAGCTGTTTGGGCAGTGGGTCCTTCTGTCTTCCATAAACTCTTAACCGGGTTAGAATCTTTTAACATGGATTCAAAATCTCCTAACAGGGATTTATATGTATTGAATGTATTTCATAAGACTCCTAACAGGGTCCATCCTCTAACAAGGAACTTTCATATTAGTGCATCATTTTGTGGGCATCATTCCCACCGGGGTTTACTCTTTTCAAGAGGTTCCCTAGTTAACATATCTTGTGTTATTGTGCAATTGTGTATGATTATCTTTCTATGGTTGATCAGTACATTGATTATATTATTTAAAGTTGTTGAATGGATAAATTATCTGATAACTGATTCACCCCCCCCCCCTCTCAGTTATCTTTTGGGATCTTTACTTTCTAATAGGGAGGTGGATTGAGTGGGGTTTTCAGTTTTGGATGGGAAATCCTCCTGGGCTACCTCTTGGATAATCGTGAGGGTTGGGGCGGCTGGTAGATAGCCTTGTGGAAGTGGTAGATATAGAGAAGGAGGCCCTGATGGAGAATAGGGATTGATTTATCAGGGTTCTCCTTAATATCCAAAATATTACTTTCTATGGAATGCAGGAGGTAGAAGGGAATGGAAATTAAGTCCTTATTTCTAATGTGATTAAAAAAAGGTAAGTGGTAGTAGTAGAACACCGCAAACTTACCTTCTAGCATGAAATACTTCATCACAATGAGACAAAGCTTGGGCCAGAACTCTGGCAGCTCTTCCCGGTTGAAACCCCCTTGCTTCTTGATAGGATTCTTTCCCTCCCTGAAAAACTAGTTGAGACTGGTAGGGTTGGGTGTCCAACTGGTTTTTTTATACTTTCTCCCTTCCATAGAGAGACCCGTCACCTTCGCAATAACCTCCTCATTGATCTAGAAATGGATGCCACCAACCAAGACATTCCTATTATTCTAGGATGAGATGAATTGTTTGGATACCCGCTCATTGTGCCCACCTTTCATGCGCTCCATAAAACCCCAAATACTACTCTCTCTGCAATAGTGGGTCACCAAAGGGTCGGAGGTGAAGGTCTCATCAATCTTGTTCGGTTCAATGCAAAGGGTGTTGCCTCCCATGACTATACTCTGCTTCTCCTACACCAGAATATCCTAAAAACCAAAGGGCCAAGCTTCTTGACAAATAGAATAAAACTAGTTGTTTTGGTTTGGCTATTTCAAGCAATGATTATACACAAAAGGTTGGCCTTGGGTGAATTTTTGGGAGACAGGCTCTGTACGACAATATCTAACAGATCTCCAGGTGCCATTATTATCAATAATGCCAGGGCTGCACTTAATGTCCTTGTTAGCCAAGTACGCCCACCGATTCGAACAACTATTTCTCCACACGCTTGAAAGGAAATTATGATTCTTATGGGGTTTTGGGTATTCCTTTTCATAATCACAAAAATCACTAGATTACGCTAGCACGTGATCAATGTAGGATTCGTAATAAATATGACAGCTTGGCTCATTTAAAATATCAAATATTCATTTCCCCCCCGATAATTTGCTGAGTCACCTTAGCTAGTTCCCTGACCACCCTCCAATTATTAAGTTTGGTTTTCTTTAGGCCAATAGATGCCATCGAGTCAACAATTGAATTCCCCTCCTTGTACGTGTGGCCAATAGTCATGCATTGGAAATTGTTGAGAAGGTCACCAATCTCTAGCATAATGGAGCTAACCCACTATCCCACATTAGCTCCTCTTTTGATAGCCTCCACCACCACTTTGGAATCCCCATCGATTTCCAGCAATCTAATGTTCATTTGGGTTGCAAATTTAATCCCCCATAGAAGAGCCATTCCCTCCGCTTGGTTAACAGTGCAATTATTGAGCAACCCAACATAAGCCAAAAGGCAAGTGCCTTTATGGTCTCTTAGCACACCTCTCCCACCCTGAGCAAGGTTATTAGCTACCCCATCAAAGTTTAATTTGGTCCATCCTCTAAGTGGGGCAACCCATCTGGTAGCTTTTCTAGCCATCAACTTAGCATCGTCGAACCTAGAGAACCTAGCTAACAGGTTACAACTGTCAGCTATTTTGACTTCCTAGGCAAAGGGGGGTATAGAGGGCAGCTTCCACTTAGCCACACTGGCGCTCTCACAAAGGAGCTTTGTTCCAATATAGAGATAAATCTTGGACTGGTTACTAGCCTCCCTGAATATCTTGTTGTTCCTTTCCTTCCAAATAGTCCAGCAGATGTGTGGGAGCAACATTCACCAAAGGAGTTGGAGAAGGGGGTGATTGGAGGGAGATCTCTAGTTAGTGAATTGATGCACATCACTACCTAGAGCCCACGAGATATCCAACTTGCCGATGACCTCTTGCCATATGCTAGTGGCATAATCACAACATATAAATAGGTGGTTCACCATTTCCTCCTCCTTTTTACATAGGACACATATGTTCGCCATGGAGAAGCGCCTCTTTATAAGATTATCCTGGGTTAGGACTTTACCATGCATAAGGGTCCACCAGAAGAAATTGATTTTTAGCGTGAGCTGAGGGATCCACACCTTCTTCCAGACCCCTGGGTTATTCTCTTCCTTCAGAAGCAGGTCAAAATAAAAATGTCAATGTTTAGCCATACGCAAGTCAAGTTTATTCCACTCCTAAAATGGATGTCAAAATGCAATACTTCATCACGTCTTGTAACTATCACCAAATATGTTTCCACCTCTATGAGTGTAATTAAAACATATTACAAAATATTAAATACTAAGTATTTTAGCCTCTTATATCCCCTAAGTATGGACATCCCATTCCAAGAAAGAGATGGGAAATATGACATATTTGCAACTTGAGATGTGAAATATGATGCACCTTTAACATGAGATGGGAAGACGATGGATGCTTCATGTTATCAATAGCTAAGCATTGAGGTGTAGAATATTTAAAGAGTGGTTGATTATGATGGAAAAAATAAAAATGAATGGATGCAAAATTATTTTCTATAAGCCACCATACAAAGTAGAAAAATATGATCAAACAATAATAATACAAATCTCCATATTTCATATATGGAAAAAAAATAATTCTACATGTCACAATTTTTTCCTATTACTCATTTCATATTTTTTTAATAATTAAAAATAAGATCAATTAAAATATCAAATCTTCGGGACAAATTGAGTCATGCTTGGCCTTGCATTCTCATCCTCTTGAATGCTTAGAAAAATTATCACATCTTCTCTTCTCATCTATACCTTCATATGTTGAGATTTTCCAGTCTTCTTTTTTTATCATTACATAGAAAAATATAAATTATGGTGAAAACCACTTGCAATTCATCACAACAGTGTGAAATCCTAGTTGATATTTCTGTGTTTACAACTAGGGTTTTTGTTAGTAGTTTCCAGTCTAAATTTTCCTTTTGACTTCTATATTGCTAATGAAAATATGGAGGAAGATTATTGTCCCATATAAATATCTCTAACTATTGGAATAATTAGGTGAACATGGTCATTCTTTAAAACATAATCATATAATGACAAATATGTTTATTGACAACAATCAAAACCATAAATCTCTAATATACCATAACTCTCTGATAGCTCCATAAATAACACACGCTAGCATTGGAGCCCAAATTTTGGGAACATGTAAATTAAAAATGTCTATGTATAGCCATATGCAAGTCAAGTTGATTCCACTCCTAAAATGGATGTCAAAATGGAATACTTCATCATGTCTTGTAACTATATTACCAAATATGTTCCCACGCCTATAAGTGTAATTAAAATATATTATAGAATAAAAAATACAGAATATTTTAGCCTCTCATATCCCCTAAGCATCCATTCCATTCCAAGAAAGAGATGGGAAATATGACATATTTGTAACTTGAGATGTGAAAGATGATACACCTTCAACATGAGATGAGAAGATGTATCCTCACCTTTAAGTTCTCATTGTAGAAGATTTTGCATTCATTGCCTTTGTTTTTCCTTAAGTGGATGCTTCATGTTATCAATAGCTAAGCATTGAGGTGTAGATATTTTAAAGAGTGATTGATTATGTTGGAAAAAATAAAAATAAATACATACAAATTTATTTTCTATAAGACATCATACATAGTAAAAAAATGTGATCAAATAATAATACTAATATAATAAATACAAATCTCCATATTTCATATATGAAAAAAAAAACATTTCTACACATCACATTTTTTTCTCATTTCCTATTTTATATTTTCTTAATAATTAAAAATAAGATCAATTAAAATATCAAATCTTCTTTGAAAATAAATAAATAGAAAAACCACACACATTTACAACTATCATATAATATAAAATTATTAGTGACAATTAAGATGTTACAATTTATAAGTTATAGAAATAGATATCTTCCAAAAATTTAAACTAATTAATATTAGTACTCGACCACTTAAGAACTATTACGCCGTAGGCATTTCCCTTTGAAAGGACTCGGGCAAATGTTTTCATCTGACGGTGAGATATCCTCTAGAGAGAATGACGACCATGAAATACATCTCGTCCGTTCAAAACAAAACTAGCGCATTGTAGAAGGTTTCATATCAGATACAATAGGGCCCACGAACCGTCACATTAATTCACTCTGGAGGCGCAGGAAGTAACTGTTCCCAATCACGTCGATTTCAGAGTATTTGGCCGAGAGTTGAATGGACGAGATCATAACCCGTTTCCTGGACGCTCCCAATGATCAGCTATGAAGGCAAGCTTGATGTTGAACCGATTCTTTTCCTCCAAATCTTGTTTCAGAGCCAAATTTCAAAGTATTTGGCAAAGGCATGAACCGATTCAGAGTATTTGGCCGATATTTGAACCGATAATTTTCCCCCAAATTTTGTTTCAGAGTCAAATTGCTCTTCCGCCTGCAATTGCTCTTCTTGAATGTAAATATGAGATTATCAAAGGCTTCATTGTTTCTCTGAAGCTGTAATATAGAAAAAAAATTAGTGCATTCAAAATCCCCTCTGTTGGCCTAAGGGTTTTGAGTTTTGGGAGGGGGAAAAAATTTAGTTTATTCTTTCTTCTCTCCTCTCGATCACTAATTCAGGAGTTTATGTATCTTGCTGTGATATTAACGGCCGTCTTTGCTAAAATGTGTAGAAAATATCTGTCATTTTTTGCCCTTTCGATAAATTATTTCAGTCAGTTACAGCCGCCCAGCCTCTCTGTTCAAAGCGACGAAATAACTTTTAAAATTATATGCACAAACATAAATGAATGGGCTCTTGTACAGGGAATAAAGATTTTTATTGTACATCCTCAACCTGCAATTCCTGAATATTACAATGCTAATATTCAAGGTTTCTATGTGTAGGAAAATAAACTCTAGAATTACGTTTACTGATGTGCAACGGTAATATGGCCATTAGATTTGAATTGAGACTGATGGAGGGGTGGGATGTGTTGGTTTGTAATGTTTAGATAGTTGATTTTATAATACAGATTTAGTTAATAATTGGAATTGGAGATATGTTATTGGTTCAGTAATATTTTGATTATAACAAATTTAATCAAAACAATATTTTATTTAATTAAGTTGTATGTATGATTTGATCTTTTTAGTATGGATTTTTCCTAAGTTACATATATATGTAACTCTCTAATCTTTGATATCTATGTGCATGCGTATGTAGAGATTGGTAGTGTTGAGAAGTACCTTAGAGATTGGTGTGTAAAGAGAGTGTCAAACTTTCTTGATAATTAGTTGAGTTCAAATACATGTCCACCATAAAATGTAAGATGTCTAGATAATAATTCGATTGTGTAATATCACTTTAGCAAGTGTGAATATAATGTAAGTGAGATACTAATGTTTTACTTTAATAACCCCACCTTGAGCAAGGCTTGTCCTTATATATATACAAGATGATGAGTGCTCCTTTTAAAGTGTTTTGGTGCACAAGTTAACAAGTCAGTATCATATTCTTTGAAAGGGCTAGCAATAGGTCACAAGTACATTGCAATCTTGTGGATATAGATAGGTTGACACCTACAATCTAGTCTTGCATGAAAAGAGCCTATAAAGATGCATCGGTTGTATTCTATAGTGGTGGATTGAACATAATAAAGACTAGGTTCAAGATTAGACTTAGCTAACACACAACATAAGGTGAATTAAGCACAACGACAATGCATTTAAAATATGATCCAAAATAGGTGGAAAACAAGTGAGGAAAAGGAAAAGGCGTGCACTTTTCTCCTATATAATATGTTTAATTCATGTAAGGGAAAACAACTCAATTCTTTCTATAGCTTGGTTTGAAAAACCCTAGGTTTTATTGTAGGCGTATTAAAGGAAACTTAGAATTTTAAAACCTATTATATACCAATTATCATAAAATAAAAGAATTACACATTAGTAAATAACTTGTAGTTAAAGTGCAAAAATAAGCAAATATCTTTAACTTGGTGTTACACACTAAAGGACCTCCATGTAACAATATTAATTTGGGACATGATCTTGACGTTATTCCTTTAATGGTGCACAAATTATCAAACTTTTTCATTTAAATTTCAAGGACAAAAGGGCATCAATGGCACCAAATTCAAAAGGAACACAATTTGATCTCATCTCTTGATAGATACATAATTAATCAAACTTTTTCAACTTAGTATCAAGGAATAGGGGCCTCCACATTATTAAATTTTTCTAGGCCTGATTTTGGCCTCATCTCTTTAATGGATTAATGAATAGTTAAACTTTTTCGATGCAAAGTTAGGGATGGAGTGACCTTTGTGCAACCAAATTTCTGGTTGAGGCATAATCCAAACTTCATCCCCTTTGTGGTGTGTGGATGATTGAACTATGTTAACATATGGAAATAATGTGAGTCAAAACGATTACAAGAGTAATTATGGATTACGAAAGAGAAATCACCTAAAAAACAAGACCTTGTTGTAATGATTTAAAACAAATAATATAATCATCAACTAGTAGGGATGAATGAGATTGTCTAGATGGTAAACAAAATAATAGTAAAAAAAAGAAAGATATATAATTATTTGATTAATGTATATATAATTAATAAATAAATAATTAAAAATTTAAAAATAGATATAAAAATAAAAAAGGTTGATATAAACGGAACGAGTGAGATAAAAAGAGGTGCGATTTCTTATTTCTCCAACATTAATATGACGTACCCATTAGACACCAAGGTGTGATTGCTAGTAACTACTCCTAATACTAACAGCTTATTTCTATAATGGCTAGTTTCTTGAAAACATCAATAACTTGATAACTACTAAAAATTTCTAGTAAATACAATGATCATTAATGATTGTTCGGAGGGACCTCTCATATTGTTCCAGGTCACCTTCTAATTTGCCTTCCAATATCCGGACAACTTGAGCCATGCTTGGCCTTGCATTCTCATCCTCTTGAATGCATAGAAAACTTACCACAGCTGCTCTTCTCACCTCTTCAATATCTGCTTTGTCTGCAATCCTTCCATCCACAATACCGATGATGTTTCCCTTCTGAATTTGAGCTGCTGCCCATGTTGGAAAGTAGCACTGAGATTCCTGCATGCCCAAATCATTATTTCGTCGGCCTGAGATTATTTCGAGCAGGGTCATGCCGAAGCTGTATACATCCACCTTCACTGTTATTGGCATGCCCGTCAGCCATTCAGGAGCCAAATATCCTATCGTCCCTCTTGTTGTTGTGAGCACTTTGCTGAAATTTCTGCCAACAAACTTTGCGAGTCCAAAATCAGCCACTTTTGGAGAGAAATCTGCATCCAGAAGAATATTTTCTGGCTTGATATCACAATGGATGATGTGATCTCTGCATTCTTCGTGGAGATAAATTAACCCTCTTGCAGTACCCAACACAATTCCAAATCTGGTTTTCCAATCTAAAACCCTGTCTTCTTCTTTGGATTTATGGGACAAGAAAGAGTCGAGAGACCCGTTTTGCATGTACTCATAAACAAGCATTCTTTTAGACCCGTCCACGCAGAATCCCCGGAGCCTCACCAAATTGACATGATGAATGTTACCAATGGTGCTTATTTCCGCACGGAATTGCTTTTCTGCTTGTCCACAAGCCTCTAATTTTTTCACCGCCACAAGGGTATTGTCTGGAAGAGTTCCCTTGAAGACAGAGCCAAATGCTCCCTTTCCCAACTTATGGGTGAACTTGTCAGTCGCAATTTTGAGCTCTCTGTAGGTGAATGTTCTGAGCGATGTTGATGCGTCGTCCATCACGAATTTCTCAACAAGTCTTCTGCGCCTGCGCTGAAGAAGCCATGCACCGATAAACAGAGCACCCAAAACGGCAATGCCCGAAGGTATTGAAATGAAGAGTGCAACTGCTCTTCTGCTGCTGCTTCTTCCCGCGTGGGCTGACAACTGTGACACATCGGAAGCAGCCAATCGAATGAAGAAGGGCTGGCCTTCAGAAGGATTCAACTTAGCTTGCATGCCTAACAGATCCCCAAACCACAGCTTACAAACAGCAGAATTAGAACCAGTGAAAGCAAAGGCTGTGCAGGAGCAATTGTTGAGACAAGCAGTTTTGCATCCTTGTACAGTCGATTCTTGGGCATATTGAACAGCATCTGCTTCGGACAATGACTTATCAGTGACTTGGAGAAAACCCTCTGTACTGTCACTGCCATTGCTGTTGATGGGGGAGCAGGTTAATGGACTACGCCGAACACAACCGCTTGACCACCACTCCTGGGAACTCCAGAAAGTAGCGTTTCTTGGGTGGAAGCCATCCGTACAGCTACATGACTGAACGTTTTGTTGGGTGAGGCAGACTCCATAAGCCCCGCATATACCATACACGCCACAGCTTGATTGGGGCTGATTCCAAACCATATACCAGCCGTTATTAATCCAAAAGTAGACTGATAGCTCGCCTTTCCAGTTGACTTTCACCACCTGCGTACCAGCCCCGAGCGCAATGTTATATGTGTAGTACATTCTTGTGGGAGAGAACACTACGAATTCTTCCTTCAAACTGGAATAAGCTGCAGCCCCTGGCAAAGTGGCGAAGAAGCTACCATTCCATTCTCCCGTACTGTAATATGAAACACCATTTTTATACTGCAGGAAATAGTTTTTCTTTCCTGGGGAGGGATTCATTTGGGCAGAGAAGGGCCCAGGCGCTGGATCCACCGAACTCTTCCAAGAGTTTAGTTTCAAGCCCTTCCAAAACTTCATGGTAGGCAAAAATGTATCAGTGGGATTCGCAAAACTCTCCCACACAATCTCAGAAGTGTTTTGGACGCCATAAACAACAAAATTACCAGTGTCGAGTATGGAAGCAGTGGACGCCTTCGCTTGCTGAGTATCATTACTTGACCAAATGATTCTTCCTTGCAAATCGGAGACAGTGAGATAACCAGCTGAAGAGAGCGTGAAAACGCCGGGCATGTCTTTGATGGGAGTTTCTCTGTTAGCCACCCAAACAATGGTCTGCTCAGGGATGTGAGCATACCAGATGCCAACATACCAGTTGTTAGTCCCATTGGGATTAAAAAATCCCAATTCAAAAGTGCCATTCTTTGAAATGATGGTCTGCTTTCCCCTCAAAGAAACCCCCAAAGACAGGGTGTCTCCACCATCGGCAAATAAATCACAACTGTGCAGGGGAATAAGAACAGCAAGAGCTAAAATGAAACGTTTCAAACAGTTGAATGCTAAACGATCCATTTGCTTTAGCTATAATGTAAATTAGGATCTTACGATATTCTATACAATAACTATATATACATTACGAGAAACTCTTGAAAAAACCACTTCACTCATCCTTCCTATGTATGATTTCTGCTACTTCTTCATGTTATTATGTCCATTCTGTTGAACGAGGACTTCTTATATTGTCAAGACACGGATTTAAATCCCACTGTCAGCTAACAAATACAGAATCTCAGAAAGGATAGCTAAAAATTGGCATAGTATTAACTTAATTTGTAACATTAAAGAAGCGAGGGAATGATGTCATTTACTAGAATAGTGACATAGGTGCAACCCATTAAATAAGCGAGGGAACGATGACATGGGTCCAACCCATTGACAAAGATCAAAAAATATCTGCCGTCACGGCATTTTAATTGGATGTACCGTATTACTGACTCACAATGACTTGACTTGAGCATGAATGTGTACAAATTGAGTCGACTCTTTAACTTAGTCAAGTTGATTCTTGACTTTCAAACAACTTCAATCGATTCCATCCACCTTGACGCCTTAAAAAGAGGACAACCCCTATCTAAACGTCAAGATGTATTTTGTCATTATTTTTAATTAATAAATATGTTCAAAGATACATTTGTTATTTGGATAGAGGCTATTTTTAAGTTTAATCTATATAAAATATGACAAGATGCATCGAAATGTTGAATTTTTTCAATATAATAATTTTTATAAAGTGTTTGATCAAATTAAATGCCTTGATGTATCTCGTGTATTTTATATAGATTAAATTTTATATATATATATATATATATATATATATATATATATATATATATATATATATATATATATATATATATATATATATATATATGCTAATAGTAGTTACAATTCAAGATGTAAAATGTCAAATAGATTAGGGATAGGCTTAGGGTCAAATTTAGCATTATAATTATGGTTAGGGTTAGGGATAAAGATAGAATTAAGGTTAGGGTTGGGTATAAGGTTAGGGCTAAGGTTGTAATTAGTGTGAGGGTTAGGATTGGATTTATAGTTAGGAATAAGGTTAGCCTTAGGCATAGAAATGCAAATGTAGGGTTAAGGTTGAATTAAGGTAAGTAGAGGGTCATGGCTTAGTATTAATGTTAGTGTTAGGGTTTTTGGTATGGTTAGAGTTATAGTTAGGGTTAGGACCTTGCAGATGATCATGGAAGCAATTATATTGTGTAATTTCTATGTGACAAGTATAAAGCTGATCTGCCTATGAATTTCAAGAAAACTCATATGCTTATCAGGTATTTCTATTTGATGGGCACATTATGTGGGACACTACAATTCTTAGCTCTTTTAAGTTGAAACTAATCTAGATTGTGGAATCAAAGAGTGTATAAATCCTCATGGTCATCCATTGTTTTGGGTTCAGGCTTGGCGTATTGTACTGCACCAACAAGTCGAGTACTTCGAAACCATGAGGATGGAACTCGTCAACATGCTAACCGATACCGGTGCTACCAAATTCCTTGAGAAATCTATATTCTTTACTACCAACAAAGAGTTTATTCCATGATTTCTTCTCTCGTTGTGTGCAATGTTTTAAATCTTTGGTCTCTACAAAGTTGCCTCCAATCTACCAATCTATTGGATATTTTTCAAAAAATTTGTTCCCCTCAGTTTTTGAGAAGAGCCACAATGATTTTAGCCAAATGTGGCCTCTCCATTTTTTAGGGAGACAGAGGATTTTGGATGCCCTCTTTTAGTTATTAAAGGCAAACCACGAATGAAATCAAATCATCTCACGGTCTAAAATGTATTACAATTACTGTCAATTTTTTAAGCTTTGAACCAAAGAAACTTTGAAGTTTCATACTCCCCAGTGGCCTCGATACATAAAACCCTCAAACCCTCCAGCTTAAAAAAAAAATGGGCTTGAAATTTACAAAGATGGAATCTGCTAGGCAACTGTACGGGGACATGATGAGTGGGTGCGGAAATTAAAAGTTTAATGTCTTTACATACTGCATGATCCATCATGATGAGAAAGTGGAACAAAAATGTTCAATCGCCATTATTTAATGAGAAAAATGAGAAGCAAATTCCACATGATCAACATGAAAAAATATTATTAATCAAAATTTAAAACTATATAAAATAAAAATGATAAATTTTAATTATATTTAGGAAAAAATATTAAAAAAAACAAATAATTATAAAAAAATATTAAATACTAAATAAAATATAAAATAAAATTATACTTAAAAATATTAGATTAATATTAACTTATTTTAGTTGTAATCGTTTATTTTAGACAAACTAGAAAATATTGCTATTATTTCCTTTTAATGAACTTGTTCCACTTTTGTTGAATAGAAATTTCTTGAATTTACTTAGATTAAATTCATTTATAATAATTTAATTATATTATATTAATGTAAATATTAATAATATTTATATTTATAGTATTTAAAAAATAATATATATTAAAAATATTAAATTGAAACTTTTCAAAGATATAATTAAATATAATTAATTCTCAATTCATAATAATTATTAATTTTTATTTTAACTATATAATTACTTTCAATAAATTTAAAATCTATTAATATACAAAATATAAAATTAATAAATCAAAATAGAATGACTAAATGTAAATCACATTAATTTAAAATTCTTATTGTTAAGATTCTAATATCAAATATAAATGAAATATCACATAGAATTAAAAAATATATATAATTTTAGTGTAATTATATAGAATTATTTCAATAAATATATTACTCGCTAATTGTGGGTAAAGATTTATGAGGAGAGAAAATGATTAAAACTAATTGAGATTAAATAGGCGATGACTTGGTAAGAGGCATTGCATTTTAATTTACTATTTAGATGTTGCCAGATTGCCACATGATTTTTCTATATGGTCATTAGGCAATATTAGCAGGTAGCTTGTATGGAGTTTGTCCACACTTAAAAGATGATGATGTTGTCCATCGATGTGTATCTCCTAATGTTTCGTGAGGATCATCACTTTAGGTCCTCTGCCAATGGCCACATGTCCACAATGTTGCCCCTTAGAATCCCCTCCCCTTTTTACCTGACTTTGCTAGGTTTCCAAGTTATGGCGAAGTAGTGCAACTTTTGGACGACACCAAAAAAGGGTTTTACACAACAAAAATATTTGACACATTATATAAGCATGACAAACTTTTCATGTCAAATGTACAAAAAATCTCTACAAATACATAATAATAGTTTCTGTTTGAAACTAAATAATAATAGCTTATTATTTAACAACTAATAATAATAATTTCTACCTCCCCTTTTTACCTGACTTTGCTGGAAAGGTTTCCAAGTTATGGCAGAGTAGTGCAACTTTTGGACTATGCAATCTCCTTATGTGTGTTAATGGTTAGATTAACCTAAAAAATAATTCTTAATATATAGCTACTAAAATATAATAAAGGTTGAAAAGTCACTTCTGGAAGAAATTTTTTGATCCACTATTAGAGTTATTTTCCTTTGTAGCAATGTATATTTTTTGTTTAAATGCATTTATTACGTTGTAGGCTGAAGCTAAAAATTGACATCAATAGTGTAGTATTCATAAAATCCCTTGGTCGACCATCAAACTTATCATCACCATTCATTGTTTGAAAGATAAATTCAATTTGTACGGGAAGTCCCAAATATATTCTTAGTTGTGTGAAATGAAGGTGTTTGTTGAATCTTTGCGTATTTTGGTGCAGGGCAGTGGGGAGAAGAAGGAATTTTCCCTTATTTGCAGAGCATGGTCATCTTAACAATTAGGTTAACTATTGGAGTGCACTGGAAAATTTAGGTCCTGTTTTGGAGAAGCATATGCTTGCCACTCATTCGGAAGACGTCCCTACCATCATATGTATTATCGGCGAAAGCTATATGGCCTACACTTACCTGTTAGCCCTAAAACTCTGAGTTCCCAAAGTTGTCTTCTGGACGATGTGCACTGCCATATCTATTTCGTAGGTTAAAGCAGAGTTACTTCTCTCGTGGGGACACATTCTGTAAAATGTTTGTATTTATAGCATTCTAATTGCATGTACATGTTGAGGCATTAAAATATTTCGTCATAAACATCATAGAGTGTGTGATTTCAGTGGGAGAAGCGAAGAGGCCAGGGAATGTGATCACCTGCTTGCCAGGAAATCTTCCACCTCTATTGCCGACCGATCTCATCTCCTACTACCATGCTAAGAGTTCCTCAGACCCTTTACTCAAAAGATTTCTATATGAAAGCCAAATGCAAAACAAGGGAGATTATGTGCTGGTGAAAACAGTGGAGGAGTTAGAAGGAAGTGAAGCAACAACAATGCTGTCAATAAATGGTTGTCCTATAGTAGTGGTGGGTCCTGTGTTTCTTCCCAATTTTTTGGCCCACAGAAATGTCCTCCAGTTTACAAGTATGTTTTCTGAGGACGAGAGCTTGTCTCAAATGGCTAGACGCCCAGCAGGCGGGTTCTCTGATTTATGTTTCCTTTGGCAGTGCCGCCACCAAATCTAACCAACAGCGCACGGAAATCAAATCAGACGTAAAAAAATATTATAGTGTTTAATTTTTTACCTTCACGTAATAATTTATTACAATAAATTTTTAATAATTATTTAAAAATCAACTACAAATAAAATATATAATTACAAATAAACTATAAATATAGTTTTAAAATATTATATGAAATATATAGCAAATATTTATGTTATTGTGAATAAGATTAATTAGTTGTTAATAATTTATTATTAAATTATATAATATTTATAGAATATACAATCGAATAATTATTTAATAATAATGTTTGAATCATATTTTTTAATGTATTATTAGAAAGTGAAAACAATCATAAAATATATCTAAAATTTGATTTTAAATATGTCATGCAATCAAATTTTTTTAATATCAAAATGTATTGGATCATCTTATGACCTTTGATTAGAAAGAGAAAAGAATCAGAATTGTAATCTTGAAATTAAAAATCATAGAATATAAAACAAATGAAAACTAAAACATTAATACTAAAAAAAAATTATGCAATGAAAACAGTACTCAAAAAAAGAAGAGAGGGAACCCTCACTAAAAACTTTCATTTCCTTGGGGCCACAAGGAATTAGAGAAGTGTTTTATACCCTCAGGATCTGGAATGCTTAACTTTTTACTTCAAAAAAATAAATTGATGAAATAAAATTTCAACCATATCTAAAAGATAATTGTTGAAAATATAAGAATAATTTTTTATTATTAAAATTGTAATCTATTTTATGACATTTTTAAAACAAAATTCTATTCTATTACATAGACATGAGAATTATTTTTGTATAAAAATTAAAATATTAAATATCATTAAGACATTATGTTGTTGTCATCTAAATATCATATTAAAAATATTATTACATATTAATATTTAACTAACTAACCTAAATTTATTTTTTTAATATAACTATTACACTCAACCTAGTCCACTTTTTTACACACAAGTGAATTAATATCTCACATATTATTTACATGAATGAATTATGACAAATAGCATAAAAATCGAAGGGAAGAAAATTTAAAATCAAAGATTTTTATTTAAATAGTTCGTCTTTCCATTTTTATAATTGTATAATATTTGGTGTTTGCTTTTTAAAATTGATAAATGTGATATATACCTATAAAACTATATATTTGATATAAGTACACTATAAATAAAAAATACAATTACACATTAATATTATCATATATGTTTGTATTGATATAAAACTAATATGTATTATATATGAATTGATTAAATAATATATATAATTTGTAGATAATGATTAAAAAAAATACAAGAGTTTGAAATTTAGAGTAGAACTTTGGTTCAAATTTTTAGATTTTAGGGTTTAATAAAATTGTGTATATATGTACATATTTTAAAAAGTTAAATAATATTATTACTAAATTTTATATATACTATTTATAAAAACTTACTAAAAAAAAATAATTATAAACATATAAATATAATTAAAAAAATTAAATTCTATTAATATATTAATTTTATTAAATTAAAAAGTGAAAATAAATTATTTTTAAAATATTTCTCACATAATATTTCTTACCTTTTTAGAACCTTATTTTTAAAAAAAAATTAAAGTTTAGAATGGTATTTGTTTAATAAGCTATGTGTGACCCGTAAAATATATAACAAAAATTTGGTAAAAAACTAAGTCACACATATATGCATTAAATAAGTCATATTATCGAACCCATAGAGAACAAGATATTTTTCTTATATATATTTTTCCTTTCCTTAGTCATTTGCTGCAGGGTACGACTATTTAGCGGGTGCCATTAGAAATCACAGTCCTTCTCTGCGACTCTCAACGAAAGTTCAGAATTTGAGGATTTTTACTTGAAGTCCCAACTTCTTAAGTTCCTTTTGATTTTAAGTCGGCCTCCATTTTAACATTCATCTTTTACTAATTTTGATACTCAAGATGAAATTCAGAAAACATACTCCTCTACTTGCATTTCTGATGGCTTATCAGAAATCTCATCTCTCTAATGCGATTTTTGAAAGTCAGGCCGAAATGGCACTTCCTTACTACAATTTCCAAAGACTTGATATAAAATTGAAAATCGCACTTTCATACAGTGATTTCCAAAAACTAATCGGAAAAGTAAAAAATCGCACCTTACTGCAATTTCTGAAAAAATTGAAAGAAAGTCAGAAATTGAAAATTGCACTTTTGTACTGCGATTTTTGAAATTTGATTGAGAATCGCAGTCTTACACTGGAATTTCCAAAATTAAGTTAGAAAATGCATACTTTCACTGCATTTCCCGAAAGTTGATCTGAAATTCAGAAATTGCACTCTTTCGTTGCAATTCCCGAAAGTTGATGGAAAAGTCCTTGACGGTTGTAAACTTTGGTGATATTCGTGCATCGCTATCATCTATCATTGATTGGAAAACACAGGACAGGTGGTGGTAATAAGGAAAAATTGTAGGCTAGTGGCGGTTTTAATTTTTAATTCGATTTAAATATTAGTGAATCTGGGCGCCACTAAAAGTCTGTCCAAATTGGTAGTCATTTGAAGCGACATTGTAGGAGGTAATTGTCTTCCCATCACTGGTGGTAACCTAAAAAGGCAGGCTCTGTCCATTCAAGTAGTTGTTGCTCTGCCAATTCTGGCCCCAATTCCGCGACATTGCTTGCCACCCAGTTTTAGATCCCTTTATGGAAACTGCATGCACATCCCCTGCTCCGCCAACATTAGTGATCAACACCAAATTGAAGTAGGAGTGACCATTAATGGTCAATCAAATTTTGTCGTTTCTGTTATAGGGCACTCTGCAACAACCAAATAGAGCAATTCATGTCAGACAAGTGAAATCTCAGAGAAGTGAAAAGGAGAAAAGTAAGCCCCAAAAGCTTTTCTAGATGAAATTTCAAAGACAGTTACCTCTGGTACATAACAAGGACAATCCCGGCCTTGTATTTAGCAATGTGCTGGAATACAGGCTCTGAAAAATTGAAATGTTGGAGAGGAGGATTGCACCATCCTCCTGCATTGTTAGGAAGTCCATTGTTGGGTGGGCAGAAATTTGTGGCAGTGACCACAATTGTAGTGGGAAGGCACCACTGTGGGTCATCATTGCATCTGATTGCATAGCATGCTCCACAGTTGAGGCCATTGTTGAACAAAGCAGTGCTTAGAGAAGCTATGTTCGTGCCATAGCCTTGGTTGTACAGGTTCCCATAACCACACACCCCTCCTGAATCATACATAAACACACCTTTTTTTCTCTGTTAAATGGAAACAGGGCACATAAGTGAATCCCCAAATGCAGAAGGACTAAAGATATTTGGGAGCATACCCATTGTGCTGAATGCATCACCGCCGCCATAAAATATAGCATGAGCGCTGGACCAACCATGGGTGAATCCAAATCTGGTTACTGAGAAAAAACCCACAAGAAAAAGTTGTATGATGGCTATTTGTCCTACATTCAAGATGAAGAGTATGAGGGACTCTTCACCATTTCTACACTATGATTAGTACACAAATAATATATTATATAAATATGAACTTAGTGTATTATATTTTTAGGAATAATGAAGGGGATTTTTGAGGTCAATAATAATTTAGACTTTTAATGATTATTTAGAATGGCTTATTTAATTTAGGGAGATGTCTATTTTAGGAATAATTATTAATACAAAATATATTTTAGAATGTGAAAATTTAAATAAAATAATACAAATAATAATGAAAGAAATTTCTTTTTTTGTTCATTCTATTTTATTCTTTAGAGAGTTAAATAAAAAAAATTAAAACAAGAATTAAATTAGGTTAATCTTTTATAAAATAAAATTATTAAATTATTATTTGTTATGTAATTATTATCTAATAATTGGTTTGATTAACTTAGTTTAGTCTGTGGAATTTTGTGATTGTTAAATTGACATTGGATTTCTTTTGATTTAACAAATATAATTCTTTTTCTATGCCTTATATCAATTAATAATTAGTTTGGTACTCTCTTTGAATTTTACAATAGAAATCTTGATAATCTTAATATTTAGTTTAAATTATACATAATAGCTTTTTTTTTATATTAAGTATAAGAAGTTCACCGAGAATACAAAAGATCACCAAGAGTCAAAGAAGCAAAGGCCAAGCCTCACACATCAAAAAAGATGAATATTACATACAACCAGAGAAAATCAAGGAAATAGATGTAATAGAGAAAGCTACTAATGTAACACATCTTCAAAGGTGTCCACCCACGCAGTCCAGCCCAAAGCACCTTCCATCCAAACCAAGTTCCTCTGATCCTGAATCTGCTTCAGCATATAGATCAACTCTCTAGTGGTGTTTTGAGGGCTTCTTTTGACCTCTTTGCTGATTCGGTCAACAGTTTGATTGAAAACTTGAATATTGTCCAAGTGCATACTCCAGAGAGAGCCATTCTTAACTTCGTTAGCAAAGAAAGTAGCATGGCCGTCCTTAAGCAATTTTTTGAATTTAGCCTTGTTGACTTTCATAGTTATTTGAATCTACGAAATTTTTTTAAAATAATTGAGACTTCGAAAAGACTCAGTAAGCAACCTGGGGACATTTTGAAATCTTTCTTCATTTCTGCACTTCCAAATTTGCCATAAAATGTTAGCTGAGAGAATATCCCAAAACATGTTAACATCTTTTTTAGCATTAAAAATAAATCCAGTAATAACTTCAAGAATGTTGAAAGTCGCAGGGATAGAAATGCCAAACATCAACCAAACCTCTTTAGCAAAAGAGCACTCTAAAAATATGTCTTCCCATTTTCGGGATTCTGCAAATGCTACACAAGTTAGTATCAGAGAAAGACTTCTTAATAGGAAGCCTGTTGAGAATAAGTAACCATTTAAAACATTTGATCTTAGGATCAATAGAGCTTTTCCAAAGATTGTCAAAAATCTTATTCCAAGAAGGAACATCTAAGTTAGCATACCAAGTCTCATTAATATGATTGATAATTTCATTATTGCAGTTAATAACGGAATAAATATTTTTAGCTTTCAGCATAGAAATAACAATACCTCCCAGCCACTTGATATTAAGATAACTATTAGAATCAACGTGACAAACAGTAGGAATATTCCTGTTGGCCCGGACAATCATATTATAAGTCTTCTTATGGGTATCAGGAAGATTAAACTTCATTCTTAACTCCTCCCACTGAATAAGACTGTCATTTTAAAAAATGTTAATAAACTGCTTGATTCCAAGGTTGGCCCAACTTTTGGCGGAGCAGCCCTGAGTAAGAGCAAGGGGCTTATTACCGAGCTTAAGGTTCCACCAAATGGACCTTTCACCTTGGAGGTTCTTATCATCAAAAAAATCTTTATTCTTGATAAATTGCCTAACATGGTTCTAGGGTTTCCAGATAGACTTGAATATAGCTGAGCCTTGAACAATGATAGGAAAATCACTACAAATAAGATCAGTGAGGGGAAGATTCTTCCAAAATTTGGCATTCTTAGGATAACCTCTTTCTATATTGTTACGAATAAGCACTCTCCAAGGGTCATCCCCCTCCAAAGCATGAAAGATCCATTTGGAGGCCAAAGCAAGACCACATAGTCTTAGGTCTTTAAGCCCCAAGCTCCCAAACAGTTTATCAACATGACACCAGCTCCACTTGACAGAATGGGTCTTGTTATTACCTTTCTCATCCGACTAGAGATAATTCCTAATAGTCTTTTGAATTTCCAAAACTTGGTAATCATTAAACATCCACATTGAAGCATAGTAAATATTATACGAAGAAAGAATCTTTTGGCAGACTTGCAATCTACCAACAAAAGACAAAGACCTATTGTGCCATTTATTCAACTTATTATGAATCTTGTCATTAACCCAAGTCCACATATTTTTCAAAGAAGGGTCAACAGAGAAAGGGATACCCAAATATCTAACAATTTTTGAGGGACCTCCCCATTGGTAACCATACTTGCTAAACCAGTTAGGAGGTTGGTCATTCCACCCAAGACAAATAGACTTTGCTTGGGATGTCCTAGCTCCAGATATCTTGTAGAAAAAAGTGAGCTTATTGATCATAGCATCAAAGTTGGCTTTTGAGGCTTCATGAAAGAGAGAAGTATCATCAACAAATTGGCAATTAATAATATCCTTATTATTGGGAAGGATAATACCTTTGACAGTAGGGGACAAGGTGTTATCTCTAAGAATATAGAAAAGAGCTTCAGAGGCAATGACAAAAAGGGCAGGGGCAAGCGGACAACCTTGCCTAATAGATCTACCTAAGGGGAAAGGGGTTGAAAGAGATCCATTAATATCAATTTGGGCATGAGCATCTTTAAGAAGCATTTTAACAATGACACAGAAATAAGAGGGGAATCCAAGAGCATCCAGCATCATAATGATAAAATCCCATTCTATTCTATCATAAGCCTTTTCAAAGTACAACGAAAACATAGCAACATTTTGATCCATATGCTTAGCCCAATTAAGAGCCTCCCAGCTAGTAATTAAATTCTCCAAGATATATCTCCCTTTAACAAACCCAGTTTGAGTAGGGCAAACAAATTTAGGAAGAATAGTTTCCAATCTTTGAGACAAGATCTTTGCGAGAATCTTGTAAGAAACATTTAAAAGAGTTATAGGTCTCCAATTTTTTAAAAGAGATTTATCTCCCTCTTTAGGGATGAGTTTGATAATTCCAGAATTGATCTCCTTACCCAAAGTACCAGTATCAATAGCTTCATTATAGATGTTAAGTAAAACTTTGCAAATCCAATTGCTGTTAGCTTTATAAAACTCCACAAGTAAACCATTGGGTCCAGGAGCCTTATCATTGTGTAGAGAGTTGATGGAATTTTCAATTTCCTCCAAAGATATAGGCTGCTCTAGCACAGAGGCATCATAATATGAAATTCTCTTGGGAATAAGATTCCTACACTGATTTCTAAGAGTCCTAGCTTCTTGAGAATCCTCAGAAGAGAAAAGGTGAACATAAAAACTAGCAAACTCTTTTTTAATACCTTCAATATCAGAGATCATTTGATTATTAACGAGCATTCTATCAATAGTTTCTCTAGCTTGCTTCTGTTTAATAATATTGAAGAAAAATTTACTACCTCTGTCCCCAAATTGAAGCCAGTGAGCTCTAGAACGGATTCTAGCACCTAAAGCTTTCTGGTGTTGGTGTTTTCTCAAAGCGTTCTTAGCATAAGCCAGTTGATGACAAAGATGGGGGTCATCATGATTATTTTGAATATTCAACTCAGCATTGTATAAATTATTGTTAAGCACAGACTCCATATGTCTATAGTCCTTAGCATTTTTTTAGCCAACCATTCTCAATAGACTCTGCCAAGAAGAAACATCCATGTTCCACCTATCAATATAAGAAATATAGGGATATTGAGACTCATTAATAAGTCTAATGATCGAGATAGCAGCAAGAATGTCCTCATCTTTCATCAGGTTAGTATTGAGAATAAATTTATTATGAACTTTATTGCTGCAAGAAGGGGAATAGCCAAGATTGATCGAAATAGAGATAGGATGATGATCTGAAAGAGTAGAAGGAGAAACCAGAACGAGGTTGTTATGTTTATCCAGGTTCACAGAGAAGAAATTATAGCTAAGATAAAATCGATCAAGCCTAGAATAAATTCTAGCCTGAACTATCTGATAATTGTACCAAGTATACCAGAGACCAGGACTGTTGTTTTTGTTCCCAGTTAACGGATCAAAAAGAGATTTAGGTGATTTAAAATTGCTCCAAGCAGGTTTTTCCTAGTCTTTACAGGAGAAGGGGAGACCCCCCATCTTGTCCTCTTGATCCTCTATCATATTAAAGTCACCTCCAAACATCCAAAGGATATCTGGAAGGGAACAGAGCCAAGACCAGAACAGAGATCTCTCATTATAATCATTGGCCGCATATATAGAGAAAATACCAAAGTCCATGTCATTATGATTGAAAATTAACCAAATAGCTCTGTTACAGGAAGAAAAGCCATAGCTCTTAATTTTAGGTCCCCAACTAGGGTTAACTAAAATCGCAACTCCTCCTTTCCCCTGAGAATGATTAGTGAAAAATTTGACAACATCCTTCCAAATATAATTTAGATTGGATTCAAGGTTGAATCCAGTGGTTTTGATTTCTTCCAGCATTAAAATATCAATATTATTATTACAACTGAGAAAATTTTTAACCACAAATTTTCTATCAGGACATTCAAGTCCTCTGATATTCCAAGACATACAATTCATTGAGATAGCGTTTTAGGGAAGGACGCATTAGAAATAACAACATCCTCCATAGGAGAGGCATCATCAAGGAAAGCCCGATTCTATTTTTTAACATTCTTGTTTTTATTTTTTGAGCCAAGAGGTCTCCCTTTCCTCTTTGTTATGAGGTTATCCTCGTTATCCGAAAATGAAGGAGAAACCAAATCTTGTTCCACAGGCTGGTTGGAACTAGGCATCGCTAGAATAACTTCAAAGAAAAACTCATCAGAGATTTCTTACAAATGATTAATAGGGGGCTTTGGGTTGGGGGCTTTTAAATCAGGATGAGAAACCTTAGAGGTTTCTTGCACAGTAGAATTGACCAAAGGGTTAGAAGCTACAGTAGTTTCCTGCATATTTTTATTACCCAAAGGGTTAGAAGCTAAACTAGTAACCTTCATATCTTTATTAATCAAAGGAGTAGAGGATTTTGAAGAGTCCTTATACTTGCCACCTGATTTAACTGTTATAGGAGGCAAAGTCATATTTGAAACATTATTATATTTGTTAGATCTATTCTTCCTCTTTTTAGTGACTTCCTGAAATCCATCGGCATCCACTATACTAGTAACAATGGCATTACTAAAAGATGGTGTCGGCAGAGGGGAAAGAAAAACTTGAGATGAATTGGGAGGGGGAGACGAAGGGTTAGGATTACTAGAGGGAGTAGGGATCAACTACGAGGGAGAAGGGCTTATCATAGTGGAAAGGTTCTTTGGGGTTTTATTATTTTTTATGATAGGGCAGTCTTTTCTCAGATGCCCCTCCTTTCTGCATAAAAAACAAGCATTTAAAGCCCCTAGGGTTTCGATAGGGCAATAAATTTTCTCCTTATCGATAGCAATAGAAAGCTCCTTAGGTAAATCATGGCCAGGTTTCAGGGCAATGAGAACCCTAGCATCAAGATGGGGAACCAACCTAGCCGAATCATCCATTCAAAGAAATTTGCCAAGAGGTTCAACCAGATATGGAATAAAATGCCACAGAAAAGGAGGTATATTTTTAATGAGAACGCATCTGGGTGTTGATAGGGCAACAATTTCATCTAGATTAGCTTCAGCATTCCAAGCCAAAGCCCTAAATGTTGTGTTACCAATAGTCCAATATTCCTTTTTTAAAACCGCAATCTGAGAATCAGTATTATTAAAGAAAACCACAAATAGGCCTTTTTGAATTTGTCTGCAAAAGGAGATTTGATAACCTAATTTCAGATTCCAATAATTATAAAACCAGTCATCTAAAAATTTTCTTGCAGGAACCTTGTCAATTTCCACTGTGGAAAAGAAAATGGCAGTGTTCCTGAGTCTTTCCTTTTCCTTTATTATTTCAGCTAACATCTCATGGTTCGGGGTAACATGGAATGTAGAAAGGTCTGCAGGTTGCTTACCATTTGTTGAGTTTTCATTGCGCAAGGGTGAGGTAAAACGGACTCCAGAGACAACCGCCGGAGATGAGCTAGCGACTGCCTCCAAGAAGGACCTCGGCTTACCGCCTCTACTAGTAATGGCTCTTGACGCATTGCTATTACTATTATCCAAAACATTGCTTAAATGTGTAGGAGTGGTTTTAACAGGTACAGAAACTGTAGAAAACTTAAATGCAGAAGTGAGTTTAGGGTCGAGAGAGGATAGATCACACCTGATTCTGTCCTTGTTCATCGGGTCTCCATTAAGGTAGTTGCCTTCGCTTGCCACCTTATCATAGGAATTACCTACCAAGTCTGTCACCTTTCCATCGAAATGGATGCCACCCTCCGTTGTGACGCCAGCAGGATCCGCCGGCGGATCGCCGTCTGGCATTCCGGCGAGGAATAATAACCAAAAAAAATTCACAGCCCGAGCTCGCTAAAATTCGCTAAAAAAACACAGAGCCAAGTTTTCAATCAACAAATTTTTCTCCTCATAATAACTTATTGGAAATAAATAATATTTATATGTCTATTGTAATAAATTTAATTTAAAATTATTTAGTGTGACTTCTTTTTCATCTAAATACAACATTAGACTTTTACAACCTTTTCCCATTTCTAAAATAATCTTAAGACGCCAATTTAGAAAAAACAATACACTTGCATAATTAATAGTAAACGTTTTCCATATAAAAAATAAAATAAAATTTATTCACATCTATTAATATTTCTTATGTGAAAACATGGAAAAACAAACAAATACAAATATCTCTAACATTATTTAAAAGTCATTGTGCTGAATGTACCCTTTTATTTATTATCAAACTAATCTTCCATATATAAAATAGCCCTTTAAAATCAAACCATAACTACCTAAATATTATAATTCAAATTTAATATTATTTCAGTCATCTCTAAATGCATTCCTAATTTAATATTCAGAGAATCAAATATTAAAAAATTTGAGATAAATAAAATAAATTATAATTTAAAATATATAAAATAGACATTGCAGCTATTCTTGTCGCATAATCCCGCTAGATTTGGAGGAACTGTAGAATGCAGAAATTGGAGCGTTTTTGGCAAAATTTGAGGAAATTCAACAAAACTTTTTGGTGGTTTATATGAGCGGTCATGTGATCACCTGAGGACCGAGAACTATGTGCCTGCAACCAAGAAGATCAGAAGTGAAAATGAGACGTGTTTCACATTAACTGTGATGGGGATTTGTGTCCTCGAGAAGCGTACCAAGAAACATGTGGCTACAGTTACGGAAAGGACGCATTTGTCATGTTGCCAAAGGAGATGCCAAATTGCATATTGTCTGCACTGGAAGCAATTATGATGGAGGATTGGCCTTCCACTTTAAAAACAAACAGCAAATATTCAATGTTAGAATCCTGTCTCTGCACCCATCTTTTTAGCTGCTCTGTTATTCAGAAACTTTCAACATGAGGGCTTTTAGAAGATGTTTCTAGGTTTTAGATCTAAAATCATTGTACAACTTTGTCTATTAGGCCTTAACAGTAGAATGGATAAATCAGTTCAGTAGCTATATTGGATCTGCTCCTTTGTTGATGGTTGATGGAAATTTACATCTTTTGACTCTCGAAGCAGCTTACAATTTGGCCAAGGAATCAAATATCCCAGTCTGGTTTGATCCTGTATCAGTTGCAAAATCTATGAGAGCTAGAAGTATTCTAAACAATGTCACTTTTATTTCACCTAATGAGGCCGAGCTTATTGCTATGGCAATAGCTATTTCCTCAGTAAATTTATTTAATTACCTTAAGACACTGGAAGAACATGAAAAGATGAGTATTGAAGCTGTTTATGGACTCCTTAAACCAGCCATAAGCATATTACTAGAAGAGGGTGTTAAGTTAATTGCTTTGACACTGGGTTCCTATGGTGTGCTTCTATGTTTCAAAGAGACATCTAGTTTTCAGAGGATTCTTTTCACTTTTTCTGAATTCAAGCAGCTCACTAATTTTGATATAATGGGTCCAAGAGAGAGGAATGAACTGCTTCTTGCAAGCACTCAAAAGCCAATCCCCTCAAGAAATATCTATGCCAAATGTCAAAAGCCTGGGCATAACAACATCCACCTTAACTGTGTACACTTTCCAGCTCTTCCTGTATCAGTATTGAGCCTAACAGGCCCAGGAGATTACTTTGTAGGAGGAGCTCTTGCAGCTCTTTGTGGTGGAAGAGATATTGTAAGAATTATGGCTTTTGGTGTAGCAGCTGTGAAGTGTTCTGAGTCAAATCTGAATTGAATGTACCTTCAGATTTCTCTACAAAGTTAGTTTCAGATGATGCAAAGACCGCACTGTCCCTGGCAAGAAAGATGTAACATTTGCACAATATTCGGGATATGTGACAGTGGATAAAGAGGTTGGTAGAGCTCTTTTCTACTATTTCACTGAGGCTGTTGAAAACCCTTGCGCTAAGCCTCTCCTCCTCTGGGTCAACGCAGGTTTTATTATTATTATTATTGCCTTACCCTTCAATTTTCATATGATGGAACAACTTTTTTCATAATGCAAAGCTGATGTTAATAATGGCGTGAGATTATAAGCAGGGCCGAGATGTTCATCATTTGCAGTGGGAGCAATGACTGAGCTTGGACCCTTTCACATTCAGCTTGATAACGCTACTCTTACTACCAATCAATATGCCTAGAATTAAGGTATTCTTTTCTTTTCTCTACCCGCCCATATTATTTTTTCTCTTCACAATCAATGTTTTTGATTAACTCTCATTTCAATCCATTTTTTTGACAGTGGCGAACACTTTGTTTTTGGAATCTCCGGCCTGAGTTGGGTTTTCATACTCGAATACTACCTCTGATTATGATACCGCCAATGATGAGAACACTGGTATTTTGGTCTGGTTTTGTTACAGGCCTGAATGCATCCCAATTTACTTGTAGAAATTCTATTTCAATTTTACTAATGAAAGATGTGTTTTTGACGTGATGGGTAACAACAACCACCGTAGCTCAGGATTCATACATGTTTCTATTGAATTGGCTTGAAAGGTTTCCACAATATAAGAAGCCAAAATTTTATATCACGGGAGAAAGCAATGCTGGTAAGGCTTTCAACTGTATCATGATATCCAAAATTGAATACACAATAAATACGTTTTCCCTTTGTTTATTTGCAGCGGGTAGTTAACTTCACCAGGGTTAACCCGGGTCTATAGGGAGTTAATAAATTAGTGGCTCTGGATGAAACCATACATGGAAATAAATTTTCTTTCCTCCGAAAGGCATTCACACTTCAGAAATTTTAAAAAGCTTGTTTTTTTGCAAATGCAACAGACGATTGAGATGATTTCAATTGTCTTGCATGCGTACAACATGCAAGACCGCCGTCCATTAAGTTAACTCAGTCGGAGTTGTTTCATATAAGAAACACCTTCGGCGTAATAAATGTTAAGTTTTAGCATCGATTGCAAATGTAATGGCATTGTTGTATTGTCTATATTTTCCAAATGCATCGATCTCTTTGTATTTATACAAGACAATGATAAGAAGAGACATGTCCTTTAAAGGGACATGTCCATTCATTAATCTTTATTAATTATTTAAATATATATGTATATTAATATATAAATAATATCAATTATATATATATATATATATATATATATATATATATATATATATATATATATATATATCCCACAATATGATAATAATCCACTTATATTAATTATATGGATATATATATAGTAATTATAATACATATTATTATTATTATTACATATATATCGATATATACTTGATAATTAGATAAAAATGATTTTATCTGAACGAAGCTACATTCTTTAACACTCCCTCTTAGTTAGAGAAGATAAAATCAGTATATGTTTTTACAAAACATCAACTAAATAATATCAGTGATCTGTTTCAACATCACATGATGTATATCACTTTCAATAATTGTGATCTCTTTCAGCGTCACATGACGACTATCACAATATAAGTACTGGTGATCTGTTTCATCGTCACACGATGACTATACCTTCAATATTTGTGATCTGTTTCAGTGTCACATGACGACTATCACAATAGCTAGGTACCAGTGATCTGTTTTAGCGTCACATGACGACTATCACCTTCAGTACTATGATCTGTTTCAACATCATGGTCATTTTTAAGGAATTCAATCCACCATGTAATAATTCACTTATCATGATCTGTTTTAGCCATCACATGAGGTCTATCATGATAAAAGATAGTTATTGTAAGATCGTCACCATTCAATAACATAAAAAATACAAGTGATAATCACTTGGAAGTCGTCACTTCCTCATGATTTACATAGGGCCCATATAGCATTAAATAATTCCATTAGTATAATAATCAAATACATCAGATTTACCTCATAAGTGTTTCACCTTCAATAGTGAAACTCCCTCTCAATCAATATGATCGAGATTGTCACAAGTTGACTGAACCATCTCATTTATCTTCTCCCTCTGAAGCTCAAGTTCATCAACCTCTTAACCTCCTTTTAAATTCTTAGACTCCCTCTGAATGAAAATGTCTTTATACTTTCCTCCTGAAGCTTTTAGTTTCAATTATTTCCTTTCCATAAGGTGAGCCCAATTCATCTGCTAATATTTCTATATGTGTGTCCTCCACTACAACCTATTCGAACTGACATCACTATCAAAGTTGATGAATATCTATATTCACCTCCCTCGGTGACGTTCATTCAATCTATCAACTTATTTGCAAACCGAGACCGAACAACTTGGTTATCTTCTTGAATAAAACACTCTGCAATGACGTCCTCCAAACATATCATTCTTACCACCTTTTATAATTGAATTTCTCTTTATGCATCGTACCTACTTCGACTTGCCAACTCAATCATTGGACTACACATGGATCTGCATCCTCGTCGTGTATTCAACATGAAATGATTTTATTTTTTTATGTGTGTGTGACGGTGCTTAAGGTATGAATGCGAGGTGATCTTCTAAGGAGATTCGTAATTTCTTATTCAACTCAACATTCTTGTTGGCGACCCAACTTTACATGGAACACTTTCTAGCTTCCGTCTGCAAGATGGGTGCTCTCAGATTCTCAACGGGACCAAAATCGATCACCTTCAATAGTCACATGCTCTCCATTCTCCTCTTATTATCAAAGAATAACTAACTATTTTCTCAAGCTTGCTATTCGGGTCTCTCGCATAAACACATGAGAATGATCAAGGATCAACTATCGCAAATGTGTTTGATCAATAAAAGGGCACCACCTTATGAAAATCGGTGTCTGATTTTTCCATTTCCATACTCCTTTTATGATTAATTTCTGGAACTGTGTTGTTTCTTTGAGACAGAGGACTTCCATTAATACATACGTTTTCTTCATATCTTTAGAATTTTCATGAAATTATCAAATTCTTCCATACATTTGCAAACCTTGCTCTGATACCATGTTAAGTTTTAGGATCGATTGCAAATGTAATGGCATTGTTGTATTGTCTATATTTTCCAAATGCATGGATCTCTTTGTATTTATACAAGACAATGATAAGAAGAGACATGTCCTTTAAAGGGACATGTCCATTCATTAATCTTTATTAATTATTTAAATATATATGTATATTAATATATAAATAATATCAATTATATATATATATATATATATATATATATATATATATATATATATATATATATATATATATATATATATATATATATATATATATATATATATATATATATATATATATATATATATATATATATATATCTCACAATATGATAATAATCCACTTATATCAATTATATGGATATATATATAGTAATTATAATACATATTATTATTATTACATATATATCAATATATACTTGATAATTAAATAACAATGATTTTATCTGAACGAAGCTACATTCCTTAACAATAAATATGTTCAAAGATACATTAGTTATTTGGATAGAGGCCATTCTTAAGTTTAGTCTATATAAAATATGATAAGATGTATCGAGATGTTGAATTTTTTTAATTTAATAATTTTTATAAAGTTTTCGATAAAATTAAATGTCTTGATGTATCTCAATGTATTTTATATAGATTAAATTTGAGATATATATGCTAATATAGTAGTTACAGTTCGAGATGTAAAATCTCAAATAGATTAGGGATAGGGTTAGGGTCAAATTTAGGATTATAATTATGGTTAGAGTTAGGGATAGAGATAGAATTAAGGTTAGGGTTGGATATAAGATTAGGGCTAAGGTTGTAATTAGTGTGAGGGTTAGGATTGGATTTATAGTTGGGGATAAGGTTAGGCTTAGGCATAGAAATGTAAATCTAGGGTTAAGGTTGAATTAAGGTAAGTAGAGGGTCATGGTTATGATTTGGCTTAGTATTAATGATAGTGTTATGGATTGGGTATGGTTAGAGTTACAGTTAGGGTTAGGAGTAGGGTTGGGTTGAGGTTTAGGTTAGTTTTGAAGAGAAAATTAGTGTAAGGGTTAGGTTTGAGGTTGGGGGTAAGGTTAGAATTATAGATATCCTATTAGGATTAGGCTATAATTATAATTAAGGTTAGGTTTATGTTTAGGGTTAGAGATATAAATAAGGTTAGGATTAGGGTTAGTGTTAGGGTTAGAACCCGAGTAATATTAGGATTATACTTAGGGTTGGGATTAAGGTTAGGGCTAGGGTTAGGGTTATGATTTGGATTTGGATTATGGTTAGGGTTCTTGTTAGGGTTATAATTTACATCATTGTTTAGGTTAGAGTTAGGGTTAGGATTAGGATTTGGGGTATGTTTAGGATTAGGGTTAGTATCATGGTTAGTGGTATGGTTTATGTTAGAAGTATAATTAGGGTTAGGGTTTGAATTATAATTTATGTTATAGTTAGGGTTGAAGTTCATACTAGGGTTTGGGTTACGGTTAGGACTGTGTTTACGATTAGGGTTTAGCATTAAGGTTAAGGTTTACATCATGGTTAGGTTTGAGGTTATATTTAGTGTTAGAGTTAGGATTATGGTTAGGGTTAGGCTTCAAGGCCGTGATTAGAATTATGGTTGTTTACATTTTGATTAAGGTTAGGATTAGAGTTTGGAATAGGATTAGCATTAAGATTAGGATTAGGGTTAGATTTATGGTTTGGATTAGGATTAGAGTTAGGGGTTAGGGTTATGATTGGAATAATGGTTAGTTAGCATTTACATAATATTTAAGATTAGGGTTAGAATTTGAGGTATGGTTACGATGAGGGTTGGGATTAGGGTTAATATTAGGTTAGGGTTAGAGTTAGGTTTATGATTTTGGTTATGGTTAATGTTATTGTTAGTGTAAGGGTTTAGGTTTATGATTTGGATTATGGTTATGGATATAGTTTACATGATGTTTAGAGTTAGGGTTAGGGTTTTCTTTTGGGGTTAGGGTTAGAGTTAGGATTATGGATAGGTTTATGGTTGTAATTATAATTAGGGTTAGGGATTATGTCATGATAAGGATTAGTATTAGAGTTAGCATTATGTTTAGGATTATGGTTAGGTATTAAGATTAGGATTAAGATTATGGTTAGGGTTAGGGTTAGGCTTTACATCATGGTTAGGGCTAGAGATAAGATTAGGGATAAGGTTTTTTATATGATTGGGGTTAGTATTATGATTATTTTTATGGATAGTGTTATGCTTAGCATTAGATTTTAGGTTAGAGCTATAATTTAGTTCAAGGTTATTATTAGCTTAGGCTTGGAGTTAGAGGTAAGATTACAATTAGAGATAGTATTAGGGTTAGGGTTAGAATAATAATTATGGTTATGGTTATGTTTTGATGAGCTTAGTCTTAGGGTTAGAGTTAAAATTAGGGTAATGGTTAGGGTTTTCATAAGGGTTAAGGTTACTTAGGTTTTAGTTTTCATTAGGATTAGGACTTAATGGTTCGGGGTTAATGTTATGGTTTACATTATATGTTTAGGGTTAAAATTGGTTTAGGTCTTGAGCTAGTGAAATGGTTAGGTTTATAGTCAATATCAAGTTAGAGAAATAGTTTGGTTTCAGATTTTTTTGTGAAATTTTGATTAACATAATTTATTTCTTTTTGGTTTCTGAATTTGATTTCTCATAGTTGTGTTAGTTTAAGCTATGGTCTTGGATTATATTTTTATGAGTTTCATAGTAATCATGAAAATATACGGTTCTTAAAGTCTCTGTAAATTTTGGTTACGAATATATTTTTGAATAGGAGCAACAAATTTCCTATTATTTTTTGCTCTCCTTCTTAGGCTTCACAAATTGAATTTTTTTCAATCTATATCTCCATTATATCCACCATTTGGATGAAATGGGGAGAGGGGGCATATAATGGAATTTTTCTTTCCTTTCTATAATTTAATGTAGTTAATATTTTGCTAAATTTTTCTAGCAAAGATGAAAGAAAATCAAATATTACATAGTAACTATTATTTCAAGAGCTCATGAAAATATTATTTATAGAAATACATGTTATTTTATTCATTGTTAGAGAAGATCAATTCAATTGAATAAGAAGAAATTTTATCTTTGTAATTCTCTTCTTCCAAATCTATTTTGTGGCAAATGTCAAACATGCAACACTATTATATATGAATTTAATATTTTCTTTCCCTCATTTCATCTTTCTTGGGTCATGTGTGTGCTATTTTTATACAAAATCATATAAAAGAATGACAAAGGTTAGACCTTAATTGTTTCCATTAATTTTCAATTTCAAATGAAGTTGAAAGATCATGGAGGTCTTGAAATTCAATAATGATATCCTAGAAAGTGTGTTGCAAATGCAAAATATGAAGATATGTGAAATTTAATTTCTTACTACATGATACATAAATTCCACTAATTGACCATTTATTATAAGATTAAATGCAATAATCAACATGTCCTATTCCATATTTTAATTTCTAATTTCTCAAGTCAAGGAAGTTATTAATTAATTCCTTATTTATACATTTACATTTTTAAGTAAATAAATTAAATGAATTAAAAATGATACAAATAATTCTAAATCAAATTAAGAAAAAAAACTCAAAATTTTGATACCCCCCAACCCTAGATGGCTTAAGCTAAATTTTGATGGTTCCTCCAAAGGGAACCTTGGTCGAGTGGGTGGGGCTTGCATAACTAGAAATGATAAAGGTAATTTGACATTGGCCTACATGTCTAGCTTGGGAATTCAAACCTCAAATCTTTATAAGGTGCTAGCTTGTTTCAATTGCATATCTCTCTCTATAGACTAAGGGATTTACAATATCATCATTAAACATGGCTCTAAAAATGTAATCATGATACTTGATGGTGATGCATTCGCAATCAAGGTCATGAAAGATCTCTTTTTAAATTCCAATGGATCTTGTCCATTACAAAAAAAATAAAATTTCAATCGTGGCAATAAACATGTCTATTGGAGCAATAAAATAAGCAATTACGACATAATGTAGATACAATGCACAGAAAAAATTCATTAGTTGCGACAATTAATTAGTCAGATGTGGAAAAGAAAAAAATAATATTAATGAAAAAATAGACAATCCTGGTCATACGAATGAGACTAAAACCTAAGATAGTCATCTGCAAATGGTCCATGAGCTTTTGATTCACGTCAAATTCACCAAAATGTCATAGGAAAATTTTGCACACTCAAATAAGAGGGTTAGTAGCACTTATTGATCTAATAATAGAAACCCAAATAAGCTAGTAACGAGAGCCTATGAACAACAAAATAAGAATTAATATTAATAAAAAATAAGAAAACACACTAAAGACATGCGAACGAATCACAATACTCCAACCTTCTATTGCTTCTCTTTGTTTGGTTGAGGTGTGACACTTAATTGTCAATCTGGTAGCACCTTGACTCCGAGCTTTGAGAAATATGATCAAAAAACTTGATTGCTAATGATTGTGAGAGATGAGAGTTTCTTATACAAAATTTTTGGTTAAAATGAACAATCAAGATTAATCAGATAAAATTGTGATCGGTGGATAAGAAGAGATGAGACCGAAGAAGAAATTGGTAGGCTTCCATTTTAACTCAAAAAGTGAGGAGTTGAAAAAGGAAAGATAAGAATGATAAGATATCTTTGATTTTGAGAAGATAAAGTTTCCAAAAACTGAAAATCAAAACAAAGGAAAGATTCTATTTTTTTATGATTTCAAAAGATATGATGATTTTCAAGATTTTGATTTTCAATTTAAAAGCATTTTTCTATTTTTAGAATTTATAATTTCTCATAATTTTGATTAAATTTAGATTCTGTGGAGATTTAATTGAATTAAAAATTTAATTATTAAGAGAGATGAAAATAGAGAAATTAAATAGAAATAAAATCAATTAGAAACTGGTATGAAACAAAATTAATTTGGTCAATTAATTTAATTTGGAGGAGTAATTAGTTAATTTAAATAATTAAATAATAATTATTTAAACTATATGAAAGTGGAAATTTAATTTAATTGATCAATAAAGATTAATTAATTAAAGGTTGATTAATTAAATAAACAAGTAATTATTTAATTAATATTTAAATAATTATTAGGTGATTAAAAGATTGGACTATAGAGAAATAAAGAATGATTAATTAATGATTAAAGAACTTTTAATTAATGGAAGAGTAATTAGTGATTTAATGTTAACTCACAAGCTTGTCCATTTTAGGGTGTCTACACATTATGATTCCAATTGAAGCCAATTTATAATAGGTTAGAATCAATTCTATTGTTATTCTTATTGAATCCTATACTAGTATTTTTGGTTGTTCATTTAAAGGAGTTTTCATTTGAAAGTGTGAGCATATCCTTTTACTTGATGAAGGTATCACTTGTGGATAACTTTGTTAAGCTTGAGAGGGCATGGGAGGAGGTACCAAGATACTTGTTGGATTCAATAATTTTCTATCATCTTATGATAAACTTGAACAACAATACTCACTATTTTTGGAATTTTTTCTCATGCTTCTTCTACTATGAGTTGCACATCTTTCAAATTAATAATTTATATTTATTGAATTATACAATGTGTAATCTTTTGATTCCTCACTATATTGTACAAAATTACAGTTTTTGTCCCTTTTATCCAATTTTATGCAATTCATCTTGGACATGTTACTTCTAAAATTATTCTCAATGGTTATTTGGATATCTATTCATTATATAGACCTACAAATGATAAAAAATTTCTTTAATACCCATTAGTGAATATTTTTAAGTTCCATTAACATACTCTTTCCCATGTGCATGATTGCTCTAATCTTTCTCTTTTCCATGCCATTTTTTTAAGGAGTGTACCTTAAAGTAAATTTATTATGTATTTCGTGATCCTTGAAAAAAATTAAGATACCATTTGAAACATATTCAACACCTTTACTATTTCTTAGAGTTTTGATATACTATCCACTTTGTCTTAACTAGATTTTGAGTTGTTACAAAATCTCAAACATGTGATGCTTAATTTTTAGTAATACATGGATGTAGTCTAATATAGTTTTCAATGAAAGTTAGAAAGTAAAAATATCCTTCAATTGATGGTATTTCCATTGGACTATGCAAAAATTAGAGAAAACAATATCCAATGGTTCCTTTAATTGATCTACCACTTAAGAATGATTCATTGTGCTACTTTCCTGGAAGCTACATCTTACAAATGTTGTATTTGGTTTTTCTATGAGGGTGGTCCCACAATAGTGGGTTACAATTTTTTGCCAGCTTTGATAGTGAAATGAACTCATGGAAAAAAAAACATCACATTCAGACACCTAGTGTTGCAAAACCATTAGAATTTTATAGATTATGTAAACTAGTGATTTTTAACATTTTTGTGCATATTCTAAATATATTTTTAAAAAATAATTGGATTTGATCTTTGCATCCATTTTTCTATCTCATTCAAAAAGTAATTTCTATATAAAAAAACAACATTTTTAAAGAGTGAGATTTATTTGTTCGAGCATAACTTTTATTTTAAAAAGGATAAAAATGTAATTATTTCAAATTTAGGTTTACATAACAACAATATCTAGTCCATCCAATTGGTTTTATTTGATTTGGTTGAATATTTTATAGTTTATTGAGTTTTCTAGTGATAATAACTATAATTTAGACATAGGTTCATTTGTTTGCCCCTAACTTATTTGTATATATTGAAATTTTTTTATATTAGAAATATAACATAAATACCTAGTGTCTAAATATTTTTTATTTTTTTGCCTATTTTACTATTTTTCCATAACCATTGAACATTTAAATTGATATATGGTGCACAACCTATGTTTAGTAAAACTAAAAATATAAAGTGATAATAAACTCAAAATATATTAAAATCATTATCATTGAAAATATTTCTTTTAGTAGTACCATCCTGCATTTGGGTTTGTCAAATTAATTCATTTGATCCCCCAAAAAGCTAATGTCAAAGTGATTTTTTGACAACATTTTGATAGGTGCAAATGAGACTCAATTGCATGTATGACTAAGGAGTAGAGAGATTATATCAAAGATATTTTGATATAAGAGGCTTTTATATTACCTTTTTTAATTAATTCCTTCAAATGGGACCTCTCAAGGCTTAAATCAACATATTTTCTTAAAATTGTGTAATTTGAGCAAAAATGGGGATGTTAAAAAAAGTGTAACCCACTATTGTGGGGTCACCCATGAATGTTAAGAATTTTAACACATCCTTTGTGTAGAAAATTTGAACCTTCAAAATTCATGTGTTCAAATTGTAAGTGTCAAATCCAATTCTCATCTTTTATTTCTAAGTGAAATGTTACTTGAGTGATCTTTCTTCGATAAATGTTGGAATTTCAAAGGTGTCTCTAAAAGATGTCCATTCACTATTTTTTTTTATAAAATTATCTTGATCCACTTGTGGACACATTGAGGACTAGGAGTGAGCTTTAGCAAATTCCACTTTCAAAAATGGTTTCAACCTTCAAAGAAAATATTCTAGTACTCATCATTCAAGCAATTTTTATAAGAGGATTTACACACTCTTTATTTGAAAAATATTTTATACCCCTTCTAAAACAGTTTCCCAATTCTCATCAAATTATTCTTTAACCCAAAATTAAAGAAAACAAATGAAACAAAAATATTCTCCCCCTAATTAATTAGAATAGATCAATATAAATATTCCCCCCCTAATTAATTAGAATAGATCAATATTTATTTTTGTTTGTGATTGACATTTTATTAACATTTACCAAACTAACATATGATTCTACAAATGTTAATTCCAAAATGGAAAATAGTCTTGAATTATCTGTTATGTGATCACCAAAATGTTTTTGATAGATAAAAGCAACAAAAGGGTGTTGGTCTGAGGTATAAAGGGACTAGAGGCACATTAACAACACATTAATGGCACTTGTCATAAGCATTTCAAAAGTAGTTTAACAGCAGAAAAACTAGGTCTAATCTAGTTCTATCAAAAACAAACACCATAGTACTTTTCAAAAAGATTAAACCAAAGTATCTGAAGTGAATAGTAGCAATTAAAATAACAGTTATAAGGCACACAGGGCTATACCAAGGACTAGGCAAAATAACCTTAAAATTGGAATCAAAATAGGAGAACTGAGGGCCATGCCCAGACAAAAATAAAAACCTCATGAGCACCAGCAACTAGTTCTTTCCACCCAGATGTTTGGACATTAGGGTCTTGTCCCACTCCTCCTACAGGAATAGGAAGAGATCCTTATTGTCCTCATTCGCCTTTAGACTATCGCCCACTAGTTTTTCCTACACATTGTAGAGGGTCATAGCCGAAGCATGCATGACCTTCAGCGCAAATTTGTTAGTCATCATACAGTGATGATTCAATCCTGCAAGTCCTTCTTGAATGTCAACAATCTCTTTGTCTAAATCAGAAAACCTTAGCTTGAGGGTGCCTTTAAGTCTGTCTTTGCCAGCCAGAAACCCAGTTTTGTGCTCAGTAGTGGGGGTCTTGTTTTGGTGATCATGGGGTAAAGTCAAAGGTGGGGTAGGGTGGGGAGTGTTGGTGATCCTTTTCTCCAAAGATCAGCTTGGCATCAGGATTGACAGGGCTAGTGTCACATTCACTCAACATTCCAAAACTGACAGGAAAAAGGGCCAACTGACAAGGATCAAAGAGAGATCCTTCTACACTTTAAGCTCCATATCACTCAGGTCGGTATACCTCATTTGCACACACATATTACCTTGTGTCATACTATAGGCCTATAGGTAACTGACTGTGGAATGATTTTCAAACTCTTCTAGGTATCCTGTACCTCAATGAAGCCAATATCTCATGCAATAGCCCAACTTGCATGGAGTGAGTATGAAAACCAGAAACCTACACTAACAACTTGAAAGGGAAAGGGTGGGACAGAAATGAAATGATCTTAAAGATGACTGAAAGGTCCCCTGAGATGCCCTAAATCTCTGATAGACTAGTGCCTTATCCAATGGGCCACAAAGTCAAATACCCTACTGCAAGAGACAGCTATGAAACAAGAAAGAAATAGATTCAATGTGTTGATGCCTGACATCAATCACACACCATGACCAAACCTCAACTTAACACCCACCTGTGCATTCAAGCATGCTATTATCCATCAAAGGATTTTAACCCTCCCCTTAGAAGAGACCTATGAAGGGACAATACATTAACCAGCATCCACTGTAAGACAAGCATGACCTATCTTTGATATTTCAGCTCATACATGCATAAACACTAACCCTGAACCAGTTACCTCTATGAAGATAACTCCACTTGCAAACACTTAGGCAATACAAGTAGAAAAACCAGACACCCTTGATGTATGATTAATGCATTCAAAATTCAAATGGATATAGCTTAGTGACAGTAAGAATAAATTGAGTCCTCATACACAAGACAAATCTGCTGGAGCATGTATTATATTCTCAAAACCAACAATGGAAACAAAACACCCTATATGTAGAGAGAAGGAGAAAATCTACAGAGCAGAAACTTTCACTGGAACTGACAAAATTTAGAACCCTTTCTAAGTCAAAAATTTGACTACATATACCCCTAGCTGCCTTGGAATTCTCAAAGAGAATGCAACAAGCTACGAACAGCTAGGGCTAGGGCTTCACCCAACAGAAATTACATCAAAACTTAATGCAGGGGCAGGAAACCAAGTATCCAGAGAGAGAAAAGCTCCAACATATCAACAATTATGAAAATCTACGAGCCAGGATAGAGCACTAGGAATTTGCTATTAAAATCAATCTAATCGGCCACCTACAAATAGCTTCTCGAGCTCAAAAATAAACTCCACCAGGTACAAAAGTCATCATGAAATCAACCACAGAGCCCCTGGACCACTTCACAACAACCAAACCAATCCAATCAAGCCGCTAACACATTTAAGACCAGTCCTTCTTGTCATTGCAAACTCTCAGCAAATTTGAATTCAAAAACAAATGGCTACCTCCTCTCTTGGTGCCTATAGAGAAACAACAGCCCACATTCAAACCATGACCAACTTTATATCCCCGCCATCAAATCATTATACTTCGCGGGCTCAGTAACTTAACACTCAACTTTAGTGGCACAATCGCACTATCATATCTCTCACTGCCACAGGAAATGGGTCACAAATAATGCTTGGTTGCATGATCGCAAGGCACCAAACTAGCCTTTGTGATCACGCGATCGTGGTCTCCAAACCATAGCCAACGGTCAAAAACCTTGCAGGAAAAGTCCCTGGCAACATTACCACCATAACTCCACAACCGCGATGGACACGTGGTACCCTGTCGTGTGATCGCATAGCCTGGAGATAGGCTATGCGGTCATGTGGCAACCCATAGACCGCTACCGCAACCACCACCACACGGAGACAACATCATCGCCCGCAAGCCAAAAAGGCCACCGCACAACTCTTCAACCACGTCACCGCAAGGGGTTAGTCACATGATCACATAGCCAATTTCTGGGCTATGCAAACATGCGACAACCTGCTAACACTATGCCTCGGCTCCGCAAACAAATCTGACAAGCCATAGACCCCGCCATTAGCTCTGCAACCGCGACGCCTGATGCCACCTGTCACCATGCCATTCGCTGAATGCCACCCCATCACCAACACTGGACCCACACTCAACAAGCCTTTGAAATAAACAGCTGGCGTAAGATCTCATGGCCCTGACAAATTGCATGAGAACTTACGTCAACCGTTAGGTCTATCCACATCTCTGACCCCATTGACAACGGCCCCACCTGAGCTCATCCACGTTAACCAATAAGAAACCTCCACCTGCACAGACATGTCAGACGGTCCCACCTACACAATAGGCAACCTGGCACAATAGAATAAAATCCAACAGATGGCGCATGATCGCAAAGGCTTGGAATATTCCTTGCAATCATACGCCGACTGTTAGATTAAAAGCCTTCAACGTGGGCCTGCCTGACAATAAATCCACCTCAGCATCACGGACACATGTCACCTGGTCACATGATCGCATAGCTGAGAGAAAGACTAAGTGATCATGCGATAGCCAATTCAAAGCCACCACATCATTGCCAGGAACATAGCCCAAACAACAACCACCAACGCGAAGAGCCGGGACCCATGAACCAACCGTCAAGCATTTAGCGACTACGTGATTAACTGCCTGCATGATCATGAGATGCTAGTAGGTAACCGCCAGACATTTGGAGATCACATGACTGAAGAGAAAAAGACCACCCACCAGGTCGCTGAAAGTTAGCCGATAACTGCCCACCTTTTAGAGATCACGCGACTAACAGTCACCAGGTCGCTGGATAGAAAAAGTAACCATTCGGAGACTTGGAGAATCAGTGACAAGAAACCCTAAAGGACTGGGCTCCACCTCCCATCGCACCTGCACAGTTAGAGAAAAGACCAGCAAACAAGGAACTAGTGCAAGGTCAAAAACACATAATGTTTTCGACACAGAGAAAGACTGAAAACACACAGAGCTTTCGACGCCAAAGGATAAGCACACAAAGTAGGAGGCATAGGGTTGAAAACACACAGACTAAAAATATCATAGAATTTTTGAAAACACTATGGGTTTTCGACACTGTGGCAAATTTTAAAGAATTTCCTCCAAACTTTAAACTTTGAATAACTTTTAGGATTTTGCGAATTCAAAGATGCAAATTTGACCAGAAACTGGTGACAACATAAGGAACACAGGGCAAAGGGTATGTCAAGAAAACTTGCAAGGCAATAGGCTATTTTCAAAGGATTTTTTGCTATGGTAGAAAACTAGCCTAACAGTGGCTCTAGTTGGGGATGCATGCCCCCTATGGGCATGGCAAGGATCTAGATCTCTGGGAAGAAGCAGACCAACTCAAAATCACATTCCTTAACACTCCAAAGATTCTCAAAACTCAAAACTCCAAGGCTCTCGAAAGCTGGCTCTTTATTTTGACTAACACTACTGCTGAAGCAAAGTGACTGTACAAACATTTACACAACTAAAACTGCTAAACCACGCCAATCATTTACCTCTATCAAACACTTGGTCCTCATCCCTCTGCATAGAGATGACCCTGGAAATCTTCCTTTCATGTACATGGTCAAACTCATGAAAACTCTTGATAGGCAAATCCACAAGAATGTAATAAGTGTATTCATCTTTGCCCAGTGTATGAGGATCAAAATCTATCTTATCATACCAGACTACCTCACAGATACACCCCTCAGAATCAAGAGTAAAATTAGCTTGTAGTAAAACTTTGTAACCTCTTCCCATTACATCTTGCAAGCTAATGTAAGGCTGATCATCATGAAATGTGAGTACACTTACCAGCTGAGAATTAACATCATCTTTATCACCATGTTCGGCACTTGAAATCAATTCAAAACTAAAACCCTCATACTCACATTCATCCAACTCAGAAACATAATCAGCACCCTGCAAATAATTTCTGCAGCAACTATGAAAAGAAAAACTTTCATAGTAAGGCATGTCTTCAAGCTCATCGAAAACTAGCAAACTATCATAGACATCCTTTTCATCACTAGCTAGATCCTGTTGGAAACAGAGATATTCTGGCTGAAATAGCTCTGGAAACACAGTG
The DNA here is from genome assembly GCA_027943335.1 of Chamaecyparis obtusa. Lineage (NCBI taxonomy): Eukaryota > Viridiplantae > Streptophyta > Pinopsida > Cupressales > Cupressaceae > Chamaecyparis > Chamaecyparis obtusa. The sequence goes on along the minus strand of BSBK01000122.1, from coordinate 418,262 downwards.
CAGTGCATTTTCAAAACATCATAACTCCTCACTGTTTCCAAATATGAAAAACATTTTAAGAGGACAATCACTTCGCCTTTCCTCTTCACTTTCCAATGCAGACCTGGCATTTGGATCAACTGGATAAGCAATATTTACATTCACTTTACAACTTAGTTCTTCCCCATCTGGCTGAAACAAAATATTGATTTCTTCTTCCATATCTCCATAGGTCGCCACTGAAAAACCCTTAATTACTGGGACATATAAATCTGAAAGTGGGATCATACTAACATCTCCATACATGTTCTTATCTTCAAAAAGAAACTTACCTTCAGATTCACAACTTGAGTGATGTTCATCAACAAACCCTTGCTGGTTCAAATCCATCACACTTGTAGACTCATGGTCGGTATCAAAAGAATCATACTCACATTGATACCACCTATCTTCATTCAATTCATGCAAAAATGCTACCCAGCTATCATCATTCAAACCAAAACTACCCACTTCATCAGATGAACATTCATCATCAGCAAAAGACTGATTACAAACACTACTAATCATACCTTCATCTGATACACTTTTAGCATAACCCTCCTCTGATAGACAGCTATCCGGTTCATTGTCATAATCTAAAGGTACACACTCAGTGGGCTGAGCAAGCTCTCTGTCCATGGCTCCACACACCTCTAGTTCTTCAAGTTTCTTACCACTAATGGAAAGGGCTGACTCCAGTTCCTCAATTTGCTACAAGTGCCATGCACACAATCGTTCATCATATTGAGTTTCAGCTAGATATACATCAGCAATAAGTTCATCATCCATATAAGCTTCAGTTACAATGCAATCTTCTTCTTCAAGTGATGCAAGATATGGCTGTAAGTTACTTTCCTCTACATGATCATGGATCATATCCTGCCTAGAAAACTGAGGCACATCACTAATAGGGACAAGAATATGTCGATATGGCTCTAAACCTTTCAGTGCATCCCTTTTCCTATTATCTACCACATTCTGAGAATGAAAATCAGCATCAACATGTGGTCTTCTTACAACATGATATCTCCAATTAGATTCAATATCCATTGCAAACTGAAAAGCCTGATACAAAGTTAGTGGTTCCCTATTCCTTAAGTCAAGATTGAAATTCTTATCAAAAGCATTCAAGTAGATGATCAAATAGTTATCATCACTTGGCCTGCACTTCCCAGGGATATTTTCCCATGTCTTGATAAATCTAGCATTGAAACTGGGAACCAACTCATCTTCCTCCATTTGTATATCCACAAGGGCCTTAAGCATGTCAAAGTCATTCACCCTTTCAACAAATCGGACTAAGAAACTTGCAACTAAATCATTCCATGAAGAGATGTCATTATCAGGCAGACATGAGAGCCAATCCCTTGCATCTCCTATCAATGACCGAATAAATAATCTCATTATCACATCTTCATGCTCAACACCATAGTCACACATCAGATCTGAAAAATTCCTAGCATGTTGATAGGTAGACTCAAAGCATTCCCCACTGAACTTTGGTAAGACTTTTATAACATTTAGGGGAATGAGTTTGGGTAACTAGGTATACCAGCAAAATTCACAGCCGGGTAACCTCTTAAGTAAGAATTTCCTTTAACACCCATGACTTAAAAAATCTTTTCAAAGGAGTAAAACCATTTACCATTGAAATTCTTGAAACTTAATTTGAGAACTCCTTTGAAACCACTACATACTTAGAAAAAGGAGAAATACCTGGAACACCTCCTGAATGTTGCTACCTTCTTCTCAACTAAGTGCAGTCCCAACTGCACAACTCAGGTTCTTTAGCATAGAGTCACCACCTCTCTTCAGAGGACACAAACTTATTGATCTGTCTTGAAACTTCAATAGACTCTGAGCACTCCCACAGCAAAGCCACATGTAAATAATTCAGCAAATCCAGGTAACACACTTGCAAATCTGAAAAACAATTTTTAGATTGGAAAACATATAAGACTCTTCCCTAAATTGAATACAGCAAGACTCTGGGATACTCTTATTAGTAAACTTATTTCATCTCAATAGAAGAGTCACCATCTTGTTGGTGATCTTTTTCCCCAAAGGTCAGCTTGGCATCAGGATTGACAGGGCTAGTGTCACATTCACTCAACATTTCAAAACTGACAGAAAAAGGGTCAACTGACAAGGATCAACGAGATATCCTTCTACACTTTGAGCTCCACATCACTCAGGCGGGTATACCTCATCTACACACACATATTACCTTGTGTCATACTACAGGCCTGTAGGTAACTGACCGTGGAATGATTTTCAAACTCTTCTAGGTATCCTGTACCTCAATGAAGCCAATATCTCATGCAATAGCCCAACTTGCATGGAGTGAGTATGAAAACCAGAAACCTACACTAACAACTTGAAAGGGAAAGGTTGGGATAGAAATGAAATGATCTTAAAGATGACTGAAAGGTCCTCTAAGATGCCCTAAATCTCTGATAGACCAGTGCCTTATCCAATGGGCCACATAGTCAAATACCCTATTGCAAGAGATAGCTATGAAACAAAAAAGCAATAGATTCAATGTGTTGATGCCTGACATCAATCACACACCATGACCAAACCTCAACTTAACACCCACTTGTGCATTCAAGCATGCTATTATCCATCAAAGGACTTTAACCCTCCCCTTAGAAGAGACCTGTGAAGGGACAATACATTAACTAGCATCCACTAGAAGACAAGCATGACCTATCTTTGATATTTCAGCTCATACATGCATAAACACTAACCCTAAACCAGTTACCTCTGCGAAGATAACTCCACTTGCAAACACTTAGGCAATACAAGTAGAAAAATTAGACACCCTTGATGTATGATTAATGCATTCAGAATTCAAATGGAGATAGCTTAGTGACAGTAAGAATAAATTGAGTCCTCATACACAAGACAAATCTGCTGCAGCATGTATTATATTCTTAGAACCAACAATGGAAACAGAACACCCTATATGCAGAGAGAAGGAGAAAATCTATAGAGCAGAAACTTTCACTAGAACTGACAAAATTCAAAACTCTTTCTAAGTCAAAAATTTGACTACATATACCCCTAGCTGCCTTGGAATTCTCAGAGAGAATGCAACAAGCTACGGATAGCTAGGGCTAGGGCTAGGGCTTCACCCAATAGAAATTACATCAAAACTTAATGCAGGGGCAGGAAACCAAGTAATCCAGAGAGAGAAAACCTCCAACAGATCAGCAATTATGAAAATCTGTGAGCCAGGATAGAGCACTAGGAATTTTCTATTAAAATTAGTCTAATCGACCACCTATAAACAGCTTCTTGAGCTCAAAAATAAACTCCACCAGGTACAAAAGTCATCATGAAATCAACCACAGAGCCCCTGGACCACTTCGCAACAACCAAACCAATCCAATCAGGCCGCTAACACATTTAAGACCAGTCCTTCTTTTCATTGCAAACTCTCAGCAAATTTGAATTCGAAAATAAATGGCTACCTCCTCTCTTGGCGCCTGCAAAGAAACAACGGCCCACATTCAAACCATGACCAACTTTATATCCCTGCCGTTAGATCATTATACTTCACGGGCTCGGTAACTTAACACTCAACTTTAGTGGTGCAGTCACGCTGTCATATCTCTCACCGCCATAGGAAAGGGGTCACAAATAATGCTTGGTCGTATGATCGCAAGGCACCAAACTAGCCTTTGTGATCACGCGACTGTGGTCTCCAAACCATAGCCAACGGTCAGAAACCCCACAGGAAAAGTCCCTGGCAACATTACCACCATAACTCCGCAACTGTGATGGACACGTGGTACCCTATTGCATGATTGCATAGCCTAGAGATGGGCTATGCGATCATGCGGCAACCCGCAGACTGCTACCGCAACCACCACCACATGGAGACAACATCATCGCCCCCAAGCTAAAACTGCCACCGCACAACTCCGCAATCACGTCATCACAAGGGGTTAGTCACATGATCGCATAGCCAATTTTTGGGCTATGTGAACATGCAACAACCCGCTAACACTATGTCTCGGCCCCACAAACAAATCTACCAAGCCATAGACCCCGCCATTAGCTCCACAACCGTGACGCCTGATGCCACCTATCACCACGCCATTCACCGAATACTGCCCTGTCACCAACATCGGACCCACACTCAACAAGCCTTTGAAATAAATGACTGGCGTAAGATCTCATGGCCCTGACAAATCACATGAGAACTTATGCCGACCGTTAGATCTATCCACGTCTCGAACGCCATTGACAACGGCCCCACCTGAGCTCATCCACGTTAACCAATAAGAAACCTCCACCTGCACAGACATGTTAGACGGTCCCACCCGCACAACAGGCAACCTGGCACAACAGAATAAAATCCAACAGATGGCGCATGATTACAAAGGCTTGGAATATTCCTTGCGATCATACACTGATCGTTAGATTAAAAGCCTTCAACACTGGCCTGCTTGACAACAAATCTACCTCAGCACCACAGACACGTGTCACCTAGTTGCATGATCACATAGCTGAGAGAAAGGCTATGCGATCATGCGAGAGCCAATTCCAAGCTGCCACATCGTCGCCAGGAACACAGCCCAAACAACAACCACCAACACAAAGAGCCAAGACCCACGAACCAACCGCTGAGGATTTAGCAACTACGCGACCAACCACCCATGTGATCGTGAGATGCTAGCAGGTAACCGCCAGACATTTGGAGATCACGTGACTGAAGAGAAAAAGACTGCCCACCAGGTCGCTGAAAGTTAGCCGATAACCACCCACCTTTCAGAGATCACATGACTAATAGTCGCCAGGTTGCTGGATAGAAAAAGTAACCGCCTAGAGACTTGGACAATTAGCGATAAGAAACCCTGAAGGACTGGGCTCCACCTCCCATCACACCTACATAGTTAGAGAAAACACCAGCAAATAGGGAAATAGTGTGAGGTCGAAAACACATAATATTTTCGACAGGGAGAAAGACTGAAAACACACAGAGCTTTCGATGCCAAAGGATAAGCGCACAAAGCAGGAAGCACATGGTTGAAAACAACATAGGTCAAAAACACATAGACTGAAAACATCATGGACTTTTTGAAAACACTGTGGGTTTTCGACACTGTGGAAGATTTTAAAGAATTTCCTACAGACTTTAAACTTTGAATAACTTTTAGGATTTGGCAAATTCAGAGATGCAGATTTGACCAAAAACTGGTGACAACACAAGGAACACAGGGCAAAGGGCATGTCAAGAAAATTTGCAAGGCAATAGGCCATTTTCAAAGGATTTTTCGCTATGGCAGAAAACTGGCCTAATAGGGAGTCTCCATGGTTTGCTAAGGTTTGGGATGGGGAGTGTTACAAATCCTAATTGGACTCATGTGATCATCAGAAGAGCCCTTCATGGACTCATTAGAGTGAGAATCTTTTTCAGACAAGGACTACTCTCTAGAGACCACTTCCAAGATTTTGGTTTTACACTGGTCCTTCACAATTCTGTTAGACCTTCAGTGACCCGAGCCACCTAAGTCCACCTGCAGCTTGACCTGGCTCTCCAACAACCTCCATTTTTTGGAATTCTATTCAGTCTCAGGAGTACTATCAGACTCCTTTCAATCTCTAGTCTCTAAAGATTCAGAGACATGAGACTCCTCCTACTCTTCCCTCCTATTGAAAGGATTTTTTACACATGTTTTGTAGTTTCTACCCTCTTTAGGAACAAGATTAGACTCCTGATTAACCTGGATGGATTGGGAGGTGGAGTGTGTGGGGTTTTTAGTTTTGGATGGGGAATCCTCCTGGGCTACCTCTTGGATAGTCAGGGGTGGGTTGGGGCGGAGGGTAGATAGCCTTGTGGAAGTGGTAAATACAGAGAAGGAGTCCCCGATGGAGAATATGGATTGCTTTATCAAGGTTCTCCTTAATATCCAAAATATTACTTTCTATGGAATGTAGGAGGTAGAAGGGAATGGAAATTAAGTCCTTATTTCTAATGTGATTCAGAAAAGGTAAGTGGTAGTAGTAGAATAGCGTAAACTTACCTTCCAGGGTGAAATATTTCAACACAATGAGACAAAGCTTGGGCTAGAACTCCGAAAGCTCTTCCTGGTTGAAACCCCCTTGCTTCTTGATAGGATTCTCTCCCTCCCTGAAGCACTAGTTGAGACTAGTAGGGTCAGGCATCCAGCTGGTCTTTTTATACCTTCTCCCTTCCATAGAGAGGCTCATCTCCTTAACAATGACCTGCTCATTGATCTGGAAATGGATGCCACCAACTGAGACATTCCTATTATTCCAGGATGAGATGAATTGTTTGGATATCTGCTCATCATGCCCACCTTTCATGCACTCCATAAAACCCCAGATACCTCTCTCTTTGCAACAGTGGGTCACCAAAGGGTCGAAGGTGAAGGTCTCATCGATCTTGTCTGGTTTGATGCGAAGGGTATTGCCTCCCATGTCAATACTTTGCATCACTTGCATCAGAATATCCTGAGAACCAAAGGGCCGAGCTTCTTGACAGATAGTATGAAACCAGTTGCTTTGGTTTGGCCATTTCGAGAAATGGTTATACTCAAAAGGTGGGCCTTGGGTGAATTTTTGGGAGACAAGCTCCATACGGCAATATCTAACGGATCTCCAAGTGCCATTATTAGCAATAACGTCAGGGCTACACTTAATGTCCTTGTTAGCCAATTAAGCCTGCCAATTTGGAAAAGTATTTCTCCACATGCTTGAAAGGAAATGATGATTCTTTATGGAGTTTTGGGTATTCCATTTCCCAATCACAAAAATACTAGATTATGCCAGCACATGATCAAGGTAGGATTCGCAATAAATATGACAGCTTGGCTCATTTAAATATTAGTGGTAATATTCATTTCCCCTTCGATGAGCTGCTGAGTCACCATAGGTAGCTCGCTGACCATGCTCCAATTGTTAAGTTTGGTTTTCTTTAGGCCAATAGAAGCCATCGAATCAGCCACCGAATTCCCCTCTTTATACGTGTGGCCAATAGTCATGCATTGGAAGTTGTTGAGAAGCTCATAGATCTCTAGCATAATGGAGCTAGCCCACCATCCTGCATTAGCTCCTCCTTTGATAGCCTCCACCACCACTTTGGAATCCCCCTCAATTTCCAACAATATAATGTTCATTTGGATTGCAAAATTAATCCCCCATAGAAGAGCCATTCCCTCCGCTTGGTTAATAGTGCAATTATTGAGCAACCCAGCATAAGCCAAAAGGTAAGTGCCTTTATGGTCTCTTAGCACACCTCCCCCACCCTAAGAAATGTTATTAGCTACCCCATCAAAGTTTAATTTGGTCCATCCTCTGAGTGGGGCAATGCATCTGGTAGCTTTTCTAGCCATCAACTTAGCATCGTCGAACCTGGAGAACCCAGCTAGCAGGTTCCAACTGTTAGCTATTTTGACTTCCCAGGTAGAGGGGGGTATAGAGGGAAGCTTCCACTTAGCTACATTGGCATCCTCACAAAGGAGCTTGGTACCAATATAGAGACAAATCTTAGACTGATTACTAGCCTCCTTGAATAACCTATTGTTCCTTTCCTTCCAAATAGTCCAACGAACATGTGGGGGCAACATTCACCAAAGGATTTGGAGAAGGGGGTGATTGGAGGGACATCTCTAGTTAGTAAATTGATGCACATCACTACCCAGAGCCCACAAGATACCCAACTTGCTGATGACCTCTTGCCAGATGCTAGTGGCATAGTCACAATGTATAAATAAGTGGTTCACCATTTCCTCCTTTTTACATAGGACACACCTATTCACCATGGAGAAGCCCCTCTTTATAAGATTATCCTAGGTTAGGACTTTACCATGCATGAGGGTCCACCAAAAGAAATTGGTTTTAGGTGTGAACTGAGAAATCCACACCTTCTTCTAGTCCCCCAAGTTATTCTCTTACTTCAAAAGTAGGTTATAAGAAGATTTTATCGAGAAGGTACCAGCTTGGGTAGGGGCCTAGACAATGGAGTCTTGGCCACCTAGCCCTAGGATTCTAACATTAGTCAGGGTTTCCATGATCTCCTTGGCCAAATATTGAAGGTCCCATCTGTCTCTTACCAGATTAGATATATCTTTCCAGTTCCTACCCAAGATGTAGTTGGAGGTTCTGTTACCAAGGATAGGTCTGAGGTAGTCCATAAGTGGTTTGAATCTAAAGCCCAGGTTAGGGTAGTTTAGGATCCAATATTCATTCTAGAATCTGTTGGATCTCCCATTTCCAAACTACCAGAAAGCTCCTTTAGATAGCAAGGTCTTGCATTTATAGATGTTCACCTAGGGTTTGGATCCACTGAGGAGGTCACTATCATGGTACATCCTCCTATAGGGATGTCCTTGGAGGTACTTAGCTTCCATTATTTTGCACTAATTTTATTTTCCTTCTATGAGTTTCCAGGCCACTTTCATGGTAAGGGCTCTATTCATCAAGCCAATTCTCCTTAGGCCCAGGCCACCCAATCTTTTTAGGAGGTAGATAGTGTCCCAATTGACCATAGACATCCTCTTTTTTTCTTCAGAACCAACCCACAAGAAAGTTCTCTGAATTCTTTCAAGTTTGTCTTCCATGTTGCTTTTGATCTTGAATAGAGAGAGGAAGTAAACCGGGATCCCTTGGAGAGTGGAGGCCACTAGCTATAGTTTACCAGCATTGCTTAGTATCTTCCATTTCCATCTAGCGAGTTTCCTTTACATTCTTTCCAAGATAGAGTTCCAGAAGTCCTGGGACACCTCCTTAATCATGAGGGGGAGGCCAAGGTAGGTAGAGGGGAACGAAGCTGATAGACAACCCAGAATTTGAAGCACTCTATTTTGTATCTCCATGGGGGTATTGAAGAAGAACAACTAACTTTTTTGATAGTTAATACATTGTCCAAAAGCCCAGGCATAACTTTCCAGGATTTGTTTCCACTGTCTGGCCTCAATCACTGAAGAATACCCAAAGAGGAAGGTGTCATCCACAAACTACTCTAACACAACCCAATGAAGAGTAGAAGCAGGTTTGATGCCTTTTATTTTTCCCATGGAGGAAAGCATAGTCAGATTCCTGCTAAGAACATTAGCCACCATAATAAAAAGGTAGGGGGAGAGAGGGTCTCCCTATTTGAGACCCTTTTCAGGTTTAAAGAGGCCACTAGGGGTGCCATTGACAAGAATAGAGAAGCTAATAGTTTGGGTACATTCTTGTATAATATGAAAAACCTTCTCATTAAAGCCCATTTAAGCTAGAATTTTAAGTAGGAATGACCAATTAACTTTGTCATAAGCTTTAGAGATATCCAGTTTAAAGGCCATACCTGGGACCTTGCTCCTGTCCATAGAGTGGATGATTTCATGAGTGGCTATGGCCGCATCGAGGATCTGTCTTCCCAACACAAAACCTTTCTGAGTAGTGCTGATAATCTTATCTAGAAGTGGCTTCATTCTACCAACCAGGATCTTAGTAAGGATCTTGTAGAAAGTGTTGCAGAGGTTGATGGGCCTAAAATCCAGAATAGAGGTGGGGTTGTCATGCTTTGGGACAAGCACCATAAAGGTTTTATTATGTTGTATGAGGAGATGCCCCATCCTGAAGAAATCTCTGGAAGCACAGATAACATTAGTCTCCACAATGTCCCAATATTCCTGAAAGAATGCTGGAGGAAAGTTGTCAGGACCTAGGTTTTGTAAGCTCCCATAGCGAAGATCGCATTCTTGACCTCCTCATCAGAAACATGCTTCATGAGCTGGTCATTATCACTATGAGTTATAGCACTTTGGATGTGGTCCAGGAGTTGATTTTGGACACTATTCGGGCACGTTTATCCCTCATTTGAGTACAACCCCTTAAAGTAATTTTCCACAACCTGATTAATTTTTTTCTTCTCCATGATCACCAAAATGTTACTTTGGGCATGTTGTAGATTTTTCCAAGGGTGGAGTTCCATCTACCCTACATTGGTCTACTAAATTTGTTCATAATGGTAAAATATTTTATAAAATAAATGATTTTGACTCCTTCCAATATTATCAATAGCCTAAATTAGGTCATGAAAATATTTCTTCTATATCTTATTCTATGCACAATCTCATGCCTTCTTTATTGTGTAAACCACATACACCATTATAACTTCTATTTCATCTTAATAATGTTTAGGATTCCTTAGACTTCACCACTTCTTGCCTTGGTGCATATAAGGTTGAATTTTCTCACTTAGAAATCCATCTACAAAACTTGCTTTGATATTATCATGATAGAATTTATTTATGTTATCAATTATTCTACTAATTCTCCAACATGTGGCTATACATCTCATTTTGGCAAGGCTAGAGATGTGGATTGTCACTCTCTTTCTAACTCAGAGGCACATGATGGGACTTTATTGAAAATTATTTCGAAACATGGATATAATGGAAATATTCTTTGAGGGCATGGAAGCAAGATTCAAGGTCCATGTGAAACCTATATTGCACCTTATTGTGGGTTTAGGTTCTTATCCTTTTCCTTTATCTACATCACCTCATGTAATTTTGGTTAGGAATTGCACCTTTCTCCACATTCAAAATGAATGATTTCATCTTGATATACTTCTTCTCTTCCACCTAAACAAGATCATATCTTGGATATGCTCTAAAAATCTTTCTTTACCACTCTTCCTTCTATCAAACACAATAAATTCCCTAAATAAGTCAAATCAACACTTTATTCTTTTGCATATCATCAATTTATTATCTATTCCACTAATAATTTAAAAATCTTAGAAAGTAAAAACTAACACCATTTTTATATAAGTGTCATACCCATTTTTTGTACTAATTCACATTTATCTTCCTTAGATAATATAGAACATTGAGGTTCACCTCCATTTCAATTATACATGACATTAAAAATTAATAGAAAATAAAACCTCAAACAATTTACAACTACCTTATAATATAACTTTACTATTAAACAATCAAAATATAACAATTTATGAAATTTATACAACAAAATAAACTTCAGATATTTCAACTAATTACACTGAAGGCATTTCTTATATGAAACACATCTGGCTGGGTTAAGGCCATCGATGGTTGTCTTGCATGTCGTACGCATGAAAGATGATTGAAATCATCCAAATCATCTATCGCATTTGAAAAAACCCTATTTTGCAAAAGTTTATTAATGTGAACGTGTCTGAAATTTGAAAAAGCACAATTTATCAACTCGCACATAATCGGGGTTAGCCTACAGTTTACAAGACGTACATTGATTTTATTTCAAGGTTTAAGATCTGAATCATCCATTTGTAAAGTACTTTACAATGTCAAACACCTGCTATATTTCTCTGATAGTTTTTGGTGTTATTAAAGTCATTCATTACTTGAACCATTTTGAAGTCATTGCTTCAATGTTCTATCTTTTCCAAATTGTTGGACAGAAGAAAAGGATAACAATGGTGATGTTTTCTCTGATTAATGAAGCTGGGAAGACAGTGAGCATGATGGCGACAATAGCCAAGTTTTTCCTTGAGGAGGAATACTCATTATCTCATGTGACCAAGGGCTTTCTGGCAGATGTAGCCACTCAGATAGTGAGTATGATAGCGTTGATAGCCGAGTTTCTGCTTGAGGAGGAATACTCCTTATCACCTCTACATGTGACCAGGGGCTTTACAAATACTAAGATGTTAACAAAGGAGGCACAGTACTCTATGATGCTCGCAACAAGTTATGGACTATTGAGGGTCGTGCTTTACAAAAATCACCTATCCATTGTTTCACAAAAATGTCTAAAGAGGGTAAATTATTTGGATTTGACTTCATAGACAAAGAAGGAACTAGTATATATATAACTTGTTTCAATGAATTGGTTGATAATTTTTTTGAAATTATTCAATCAAATAATCTTTATTTGATTTCTAACGGTTCTGTAAAAGTTGCAAATACAAAATTTAATAGTTCAACCAATCCCTATGAAATAGTCCTTCAGAGTTCTTCAAGAATCATACCTTCCACATGTGTTCAGTCTGCAGTTCCCAAACATGATTTCCATATGAAGAGTATTGAATCTCTTGAAACTTTTCCTATTAATTCACTAGTAGATATGATTGGAATTGTTGTTTCTAGCAATACATCAAGTACCATTAGAAAAAAAATGGTACAAAAATAAAAAATGTAATATGCGTATCAAAGATATCTCCAGCTACTCTATTGAAGTGACTCTATGGGGACATCATTGTGAGAATGAAGGCCAACAAATTCTGAATTTGTTCAGGGAATGTAAAACAATTGTTGTTTTAATTAAATCTGGTCGTTTGCTGTCATGGTCTAGTAAGTCATTGGATACTATTTTTTCAACCAATGTTCTTATCAATCCAATTTTAACTGAGGTTGCTACTCTATTGACATGGTCTACAGGAATAGGAGAAGATCGGTCTTCTATTTCTCTGACTAAAGAGCCAACAATACTTGCCAGATTTAAAAATCCACAAACAATGTCTACTTTTTGTACTAAATACTTCCATTCCATGATTCCTGTTTGCGTAACAACACAAATTTGTAGACTTGATGTGGATAATTTTTATTATCTTTCATGTCCATGAATTATTGATGGCAAAAAATGTAAAAAGAAAGTTCTTCAGAATCATACTAGGAAATATGAATGTCCTAAATGTTGTCTTCATATTCCAATATGTGATTTCAGCTACATGCTTAATATGGATTTGCAAAATCCATTAGGTGAACTTCACAATGTTACTACCTTTGAAGGCCCTGCAAATGCTTTATTGGGTGTGGATGCAGAAGATTTTTTAGCTGCTGCTTGTTGAACCCGGTGCGGAGAAACAACTTTTGGATAATCTGTATGGTTTTGAGTTTGTCTTTGATCTAAGTTTGAAAACATCTACTTTTGGTGGGCAAGAAATTCAAAGCATAATTGTTCTCACTTTGAAAATTGCTTAAGATAGTAGTTTAGTTATAATATTGAACATATCTAATCATATGTTTACGTATATATGTATATTCGACAATAAACTATGTCATGTCAATGTTATGTTCAATTTTTGTGAAATATATTTTGTAAAGAATCGATATTTCCATATTTACCATTATTCTTTTTAGATTACACTTCCATATGTCAGTAACAAGGAACTGGTATACATATAACTTGTTTCAGTGAATTGGTTCATCAAACAACTTTTGGATAATCTTTATGGTTCTGACTTTGCATTTGATCTAATTATCTAAACATATTTTGCTTGGCAAGAAATTCAAAGCATAATTGTTCTTGCTTTGAAGCTTGCTTAAGACAGTAGTTTACTTCTAATAATGAACATATCTAATCAATGTTTATCTATATATGTATATTCAACAATAAACTGTGTCATGCTAATGTTATGTTGTTAATTTTTTGTAAAATATATCTTACAAAGAATCGATATTTCCAAAATCAGCATGATTCTTTTGTGATTACATTTCCATATCTCAGTATTGTTTAAAAATTTATGAATTCCAATTACTATAGATATAAATAACAATTATATTGTTCTGCATAGATCTTTTAAACAAGGAATATTTCCAAATTTATCATGATTATTTGTTTATTACATTTCGATATCTCGATATTCTTTTTAACTTGCCACTTTTCAATTAATACAGATATAAAAGGCAATTATATATGCAGTCATGGATAATGCAAATAATGAAAAAGAGGCTAAGCGCAATCACAGAAATAAGATGCAAAGAGCTAGCTATGATGCCAAAAAAAATGATATTAACAAAAGAAGACGAGAAACATCTCAGAATATTGAACTTGCAATTTCTGTATCAAATTTACATAGTTCAAACACCTCATATCATTTATAACCAGTTGAACTTCAAAATTCATATCCTCTTCCAAATTCAATTATTGAGAATCCTTCCTTGCCAGAAATTCAAATAGCTGATTGTATTGAAGATCATACAACATCCATGAATACAAGTGACTATATTCTTACTTCACCTTTCTCCAAAAATTATTAGAATGCCAGAAAAGAATTTCATATAAAGATAGATGGTATTTCAAACTATAGAAGGTGTTCAATATGTATGAAAATATACCCTGGAATTAAAATGTGCATATCAGATGAAACTTCAATATGCTATAGCTACAATTCAGAAAAAGATGGCCATCGGTTCTCAAATTGGAACAATATGGATTCAGGTGAACAACCATTGTATTTGAAAATCTTAACAACAATTGGAGAAATGCTGATAGAAAAAATAAGTCCTATTTTGCAAGTTACATATGCAAATGGTGGTCAACACAGATATAGTGGTCATACTATTTGTTTTACTCAAAATATTTCCTATATCACAGCATTGTTGCGAAGATGAATAGATGCATTGGATATAATCATTGTTAACAAAGAGAGTATAGGAAATAAAAATTATAGTTTTTATGTTAGTAGATCTCATGTTTATGAGGTATTGAAATATAAAACATTGAATGACCCATACTATAGGGATGTACAAATAGATGAAAATGCATTAGCATCATTGCCTTTACAATGTATTGATATTTTAGACCTAATTTTTAATGCAGTGGAAAATAGTCATCCTATTGAAGATAACTCATCTATGTTAGATGAGATAGAAGAAAGTGAGTTTGATCAGAGTTTAGAATTTAACAGCTCATTTGTTTGTAATTTACCTGCTCCACATAGAGAAATAGAAGAGATCCACTCTTTGTTGCATTTAGGTGAAGGTCGGACAACAGAATCTATTGCATGGCCTCCTATCACACATTTTCCTATTAATGAATACACAACTGAAGGTTTATTTGTAATGGTGTTTCCAACTTTGTTTCCCAATGGAATGGCTGCATTCAAACAACCACGTATCAAAGATTTCAAACTCCATGATTATTCTCTTCACCTTTTATGGTACTATGATAACAAATTTGGGCAGCATTCAAGATCTTGATATTTTATATTGAATATTATCATGCATCATCGATGCTAGGCCACAACATCCATGTTTGTTTGCAAACAATTAGATGGTTCTTTACCTGTAACAATTGCAGATCTTCGTCAAAAGCTATGGGATGTACCTGATGATAAATTGGTAGATCAGTTGATGAGATTCGGGTCTTCTGTATGTGGAACTAGACCTTTTTGGAATCAACAAAGACAAGAATTGATAGACATAGTTATTCAGCTTGGTTGTCCTACACTTTTCTTCACCCTGAGTGCCGCAAATACCAAATGGCCTGATTTACACGATATCATGCCATCCGGCATGCCAAAAAATCCATCAATGGCTACATGATGGTGAATACAAAATATTATTGAAAATCATCATTTGACAGTTGTATATATGCATCATAGATTCACTGCATTTCAAAAGCAAGTCTTGAAGAAACTTTTTGGTGCAATTGACTATTAGTACAAGTAAATAATCTATTTAAAAAAAAATTCCATAAAACAAATAAGAGTCAATTTTGATTAGCTCTCTCTCCGTCCACCACTTTTCCTTCTTCAATAATATGGTTTACTGACTTAAATTTATATCAAGTCTAAATGGAAAAATAGAGGTCAGAAAAGTTATCACTTTAGAGGCTAACTTCAAATCAAAGCTAGTCTCACTCAATTAGCACCCAATGGACAATCACCTGTAGACTATTAGGATTTGTAGCATTTAACATCAAGCCATCTACAATTCATTCAATTCTATGTATTCCTATCAAAGAGATGGTTTCTTTACAAGGTCAACAATTGGCAAAATTATAGGAAAATATGTATTATGTTCAGTACATCATAATAGATGAAATGAGTTTTAGTGGTCCTAAATTATTTGAAAGAATTGATATGAGATTGAGAGAAGCATTTCCAAATAGAAACCACATTCCTTTTGGAGGTCATTAAATGATTCTCTTTGGTGATTTGGGTCAGCTTCGTCCAGTTAAAGATATTCTGAAGTATGCTTCAAATTTATATGGTGGACAATTATGGGAGTCATTCATAAAATTTATCACTTTAGAGGATAACTTTCACCTAATTGGTAACATAGATGTTCAGATACAATTATGTTCTCTTCTTAGAAATATAAGAAATGCAGAACCAACAACTGAAGATTGGACTTTACTCATGTCACAGACATGTACTGCTCTCAGTAAAGAGGAACAAGAAGAGTTTCATTCTAAAGTCAATGTTTTTACAACAAATGAAATGGTAGCTCTTTATAATAAGTGCATGTTATCATCTCTAAATCAACCTATGGCTCTTTCAATAGCAGAACAACAAAAAGATTTTGAAAGTTCGAATGTAGATGAAGAACAACTTCAATCTCACGTTCTTTTATATATAGGGCAACAAGTTATTCTATGTACTAATTTATGTGTCCAGACAAGCTTGGTTAATGGTGCTATAGGAGAAATCAAAGCTATTGTATATAACGATGGTGAAAAGCCTCATCAACTGCAATTGATAGTTGTGGTGAACAATTTTTTTACTACATTGGTCCATCTTGGGATGATACTAATCCCAAAAAGATTCCTATCACACCAATTAAGAGGGGTTGCCACTGTCAAATTCTTCTGCATATGTCATGGGCTTTAACAATACACAAATCACATAGTTTGTCACTTGTAAAAGCAACAATTGACATTTGAATCACAAAGCGACAAGGATTAACTTTTACAGCTCTTTCCAGAGTTCATGAACTCATCCAGCTTTCAATTTTGAAAGATATTCACACATGCAACAAAATGCAAATGTTACAAGGTGAAAAGAAGAAGAGAAACAATTAAATGCGTTGACAAAATATTAACCCATTTTTCCTATCACTATTGTATATTCTTCATTGAAATTACAAATATGTATACATGTTTCTCAGATTATGATCTCTGAACTTACAAAACATACAGTCCTTTCAAAAAATATATTAACTTAGTAATGATAAGCATTTTTGGGGAAATTTTACTTTCTATTGAGACTCAGGAACTATAGTCTATTTTGTTGTTGTTGTAAGATTTATCGTCAATTGATTTCATTAAAATAGAAATACAAAAAAAATTGTTGTTATAAAAATCCTGATAATTTTGTTTACCTTCCGAAATAAATAGAGTATCCTTTATTAACATGTTAAGCATATTTATTGAAATTTCAACCATACATTCAAATGTCTTTAACACTACAAAGATGATCTAAATTAGCACACAAAATCACTTTATTTATCTGACTGATGCTACATACATCAACATTTATAGGAAGATGTCCATTGACATTCAGCAACAATAGAATGTTTCAAAAAATTAGCCACAAGAATTTTTTGAAAAGGAAAGGCATTTAGGGTTCCAGACTGTATAGAAAGTAAAATCTCTATATTCAATATAAGTCGTAATTAAATAACCACTCATGAGAAAATGCTAAATACCTTTCCTTTTCAAAGAAAACCCTAGGTCGGTCTTTTAAAAACTATTTTACCGTTACTTTTACAAAATCACTTAACTTCCTACAAACACACATGTTATAATTTATCATCCACCCGATTCATATTCCTAATATTTTTTTTCCTAGACCCGACCTCTTTTTAATTTTCCTAACTCTAAAAGGTGAAGATATTTTATTATTTCCTTAGGAATTTAAAAAATTTATTCACTCATGTTTCGATATTATATTTCTATTTTTAATCTATTATGAGATCTTATGGTTGTTGCAAAAATGCAACGAATCCTTTATCTTTAAGGGATCATGCGACATACATTTTTTTTTTTACAACTCAGCACGGCTACCAAGTAGCTCCTCGTTATAAAGGTACTCGATCAAATGTGGGATTTAATAGTTGTCGACATAAAAATTTGAAACCCACATTCATAACCATTAATTAGTAAAAATATTAGTATAACTAAATTATAACAATATTGAAAATTTCTTATTTTTTTAAAATCTTATAATTAAGTTACTAAATTGATTAGCGTATAATATGCCAGTAACTACTATCTAACATAGCTAGTTCTAGTATCTTATTATCACATATCCAACTTAGCTGTTAAAAACTACTAAATCCAAAATTAATTACTTTCAAAATACTTGTGACCGCTTACTTAACGAATCAACATCGGATGAATGATCTAACAGTCATTGTTTGTTTTCATGGAAGCTTACGAAACTTTCCGATCATGTGATAACCTTTGATTTAGAATCAAGGCCACGATGAATTACTTTATGTCTAATCATAAAAGAAAATTGTTACTACCTACTAAGTGATGCGATTATGGGTTTACCATCAATTTCATGATTCGAATGACTATTCATTGCTACTCAATTACTACATATCCTCACTGTATTTGCACTTTTTCCTTGTATACCTAATGCATTAAATTGCATTCAATGTTAAATGGTTTGGTCAGTAACAATTTTTTTCTTTTTCTCTTCAAAATGACCACCTTAATTGACCATCATCATAGCCTATATAAGAACTATTCTGCTAATAATTTTTTGAACCAGTAACATATTTTATAGAAACGTTTATACAGATTTCAATATATACATTCATCTGACCATCAAGACATTTCAAGTTCATCATTATGGAGGCATTGTTATCACAGGTTGTTTTAAGTTATGTTTTTAGGGTTCTGCATTTTGTTCATTTCTTAGATTTGAACATCGAACAAATTATTTGTATCACAAAATGATATGTACATTTTTTTTTCAACAATACATCAGTGAGACATATAGTATATATGTTTATGATATACTTTTGTTTAGTGACATCAGACTATCTGCCATTAAATAGGTAACAAAAATGGCCTTATTAACAAAAGGAACAATTAATCAAATAATGGATGGTATTTCCATCAAAGAACCATGTTTTCAAATTCTATCATACATTCTATTGAACAACAACATACTGTGAGCATAATTGTTCTCACTTTGAAGTTTTCTTAACACACTAGTTTACTTATAATATTGAACATATCTAATCATATGTTTATGTATATATGTATATTCGACAATAAACTGTATCATGTCAATGTTATGTTGTTTAATTTTTTTGAAATATATTTTCTAAAGAATCCATATTTCCATATTTACCATGATTCTTTTTAGATTACACTTCCATATCTTAGTAAAAAGGAACTGGTATACATATAACTTGTTTCAGTGAATTCATTCATTAATTCTATGTCATGCTAATGTTATATTAAATTTTTGTGAAATATATCTTACAAAGAATCGATATTTCCAAAATTAGCATGATTCTTTTTAGATTACATTTCCATATCTCGGTATTGTTTTAAAATTTATGAATTCCAATTATTACAGATATAAATAACAATTATATATGTTATGCATAGATCTTTGAAACAAGTAATATTTCCAAATTTACCATGATTATTTGTTGATTACATTTCCATATCTCGATATTCTTTTTAACTTACCGCTTTTCAATTATTACAAATATAAAAGACAATTATATATGTAGTCATGGATAATGCAAATAATGAAAGAGAGGCTAAGCACAATCATAGAAATTAGATGCAGAGAGCTTGATATGATGCCAAAAAAATTGTTATTAACAAAAGAAGATGAGAAACATCTCAGAATATTGAAGTTGCAATTTCTGGATCAAATTTACATAGTTCAAACACCTCATATCATTTAGAACTAGTTGAACTTCGAAATTCATATCCTCTTCCAAATTCAATTATTGAAATCCCTCCTTGCTAGAAATTCAAATACCTGATTGTATTGAAGATCATACAACATCCATGAATACAACTGACCATATTCTTACTTCACCTTTCTCTGAAAATTATTAGAATGCCAAAAAATAATTTCGTATAAAGATAGATGGTATTTCAAACTATAGAAGGTGTTCTATATGTATGGAAAGATACCTTGGAATTAAAATGCGCATATCAAACGAAACTTTAATATGCTACGGATGCAATTCAAAAAAAGATGGCCATCAGTTCTCAAAGTGGAACAATATGGATCCAGGTGAACAACCATTGTGTTTGAAAATCTTAATAGAAATTGAACAAATGTTGATAGAAAAAATAAGTCCTATTTTGCAAGTTACATATGCAAAAGGTGGTCAACACAGATATAGTGGTCATACTATTTGTTTTCCTCAAAATATTTCCAGTATCATAGTATTGTTGCCAAGATGAATAGATGCATTGGATATAATCATTGTTAACAAAGAGAGTATAGGAAATAAAAAATATAGTTTTTATGTTAGAAGATCTCATGTTTATGTCGCATTGAAATATAAAATATTGAATGACCCATACTATAGGGATGTACAAATAGATGAAAATGCATTAGCATCATTGCCTTTACAATGTACTGATATTTCAGACCTAATTTTTAATGCAGTGGAAAATAGTCATCCTATTGATGATAACTCATCAAATGTTAGATGAGATAGAAGAAAATGAGTTTGATCAAAGTTTAGAATTTAACAGCTCATTTGTTTGTAATCTACCTACAACACGTAGAGAAACTGAAGAAATATGCTCTTTGTTGCATTTAGGTGAAGGTCGAACAACATAATCTATTGCATGGTCTCCTATCACACCTTTTCCTATTAATGAATACACAAGTGAAGGTTTATTTGTAATGGTGTTTTCAAATTTGTTTCCCAATGGAATGGCTTCATTCAAACAACCACGTATCAAAGATGTCAAAATCCAAGATTATGCTCTTCACCTTCTATGGTACTATGATAACAGATTTGGGCAACATTCAAGATTACAGTATTTTATATTGAATATTATCATGCGTCATAGAAGCCAAGCCATAGCATCTATGTTTGTTCACAAAAAATTAGATGGTTCTTTACCTGTAACAATTGCATATCTTCGTCAAAAGCTATGGGATATACTGATGATAAATTGGCAGATCAGTTGATGAGATTTAGGTCTTATGTACGTGGAACTAGACCTTTTTGGAATCAACGAAGAGAAGAATTGATAGACATGGTTATTTAGCTTGGTTGTCCTACAATTTTCTTTACCCTGAGTGTTGTAGATACCAAATGGCCTGATTTACACAATATCATGCCATCTAGCATGACAACAAATCCATCAATGGCTATGAGATGGCAAATACATAATATTATTGAAAATCCTCATTTGATAGCTGTACATGAGAATCATAGATTCACTGCATTTTGAGAGCAAGTCTTGGAGAAACTGCTTGGTGCAACTGACTATTGGTATAGGTAAAGAATCTATTTAAAATTTATTATTCAATAAAACAAATAAGAGTCAATTTTGATTACCTATCTCCCTGTTTACCACTTTTCCTTCTTCAATAATATGGTTTACTGACTTAAATTTATATCAAGTCTGAATGGAAAAATAGAGGTTCTCCACATATTCATGGATTTATCTGGTTGCCAAATGCACCAAATATTAAAAATTTAGAATGGAATAATGATCTATCAGTGTAGAGAACTTTAGATTACATAGACCAGTATGTATCTTCATGGAATCCATAAAGCATTCAACAAAGAAATCAAGGGAGTTTTTCCAGATCTCTTCATGATCATTGTCTGATGACTATAGAGATGATATATACAATGGACATGGCTTCTGATTATAGTGATTTGATTAATTATATACAACATCACATAAAATTCTCTCTACAGAAATGTTTAAGAAGAAAAGGTGATACTATTTCATGCCATTATAAAGCTCCATGGACGACAGAAGAAAAATTTGAATTAACACTTACAGAGAAAGCTGAACCTAAACATACATCAGTACATAATGATGATCGGCTAAACTTACATAACATACAAATGTTTTTGATCTAGAGAGGTAATATAGATTGTCAACCTATTCTTTCAATTGATGCAGTTATCAAGTATATAACAAAGTATGCAACAAAAGAAGAACAAAAATTTGAAACATATCGTGTAATATTAAGTAGAATATCTTCAAGTTTGAATGGTACAATGCCTACTCCAGCTGCACTTCAAAAAATGCTTCTTGAAAATCTTGTTGACCGTGATATAGGTGCCCAAGAAACCCACCATCTTCTACAAAAGCTTGCCTTATCCCTCTGCAGTAGACAATTTATATCTTTGAATGTGAACCGAAAAAATCTTCAACATCTACCTATATTAGACATCCCAACAAGCTTATGTCGTAACCAAATTGACAACTATATGGCACACCCATCAAGTTTAGAAATGTTTTTGCTTATTGACATAACTCAAAGATGGACATTTAGAGCTACCCGAAAGCAAGAGAAACGGAAACAAAGAAACTCAGCTTGTATAGCTAGAGTCTCTCCTAGATTTATCATGAGTACTCCTTCCAGAGAGGACATTTCTTATCCAAATTTTTGCTAGAGTGAACTTTTGTTATACAAACCATTCCGCAATATTGAAATAGAATTTGTAGCATCAGATGAAGGAATAATAGAACAATGGGAATCTTTTTCAACATCGTATGAACCATGGCATGTATGTAGAACACATTCAGATGTAGAAGAAGCAGATGATCCTACAAGTCCTACAACAGATCCAGATGCAATGCAAGATAGTATACCAGATGAATGGAAAGTTTTAGCTCATTTATATCTAGGCATGCCTATACATTTAAATGATTTAGATATGCTTGGATATTGAGAATTCGACTAAGTAAACAATTTGTTGCAAAATAATATTACACCATTACAAAAAGCTATAGCTACAAATTTGATTCAATCAAATCAAGAAATATTTCAAGAGAATCTAGTTATGCATGAACAAATTTATTATAAATTATCTGTCCAACAAAAAAAAGCATATGATATGATTATATCACATATAAAAAAAATACTGTACAACAACCATTGCAGCTAATTGTACAACGCATTGCTAGCACTAGAAAATCTCAACTAATAGCTCAAATCAAAGCTAGTCTCACTCAATCAGCATCCAATGGACAATCACATGTTTTACTTCTTGCACCAACAGGAGTTGTAGAATTTAACATCAAGGCATCTACAATTCATTCAGTTCTATGTATTCCTATCAAAGAGATGGTTTCTTTACAAGGTCAACAACTAGCAAAATTATAGGAAAATCTATATTATGTTCAGTACATCATAATAGATGAAATGAGTTTTATTGGTCCTAAATTATTTGAAAGAATTGATATGAGATTGAGAGAAGCATTTCCAAATAGAAACCACATTCCTTTAAGAGGTCATTCAATGATTCTCTTTGGTGATTTGGGTCAGCTTCCTCTAGTTAAAGATATTTTGATGTATGCTTCAAATTCATATGGTGGACAATGATGGCAATCATTCAAAAAAGTTATCACTTTAGAGGCTAACTTTCACCAAATTGGTAACACAGATGTTCAGGTACAATTTTTTTCTCTTCTTACAAATCTAAGAAATACAGAACCAACAACTGAAGATTGGACTTTACTCATGTCATGGACAAGTACTGCTCTCAGTAAAGAGAAACAAGAAGAGTTTCATTCTAAAATACACCTCTTTACAACAAATGAAATGGTGGCTCTTCATAATAAGTGCATGTTATTATCTCTACATCAACTTGCAGCTCTTTCAATAGTAGAACAACAAAAAGATTTTGAAAGTTCAAATGTAGATGAAGAACAACTTCAATCTCTCATTCTTTTATGTATAGGACAACAAGTTATGCTATGTGCTAATTTATGTGTCCAGACAGGCCTGGTTAATGGTGCTATAGGAGAAATCAAATTTGTTGTATATAATGATTGTGAAAAGCCTCCTCAACTACCATTGATAGTTGTGGTTCAATTTTTTAACTACATTGGTCCATCTTGAGATTATACTAATCCAAAAAATATTCCTATCACACCAATTAGAAGGGGTTGCCGCTGTCAAATTTCTCTGTGTATGTCATGGGCTTTAACAATACACAAATCATAGGGTTTGTCACTTGTAAAAGCAACAATTGACATTGGAAATGCAAAATAGCAAGGATTAACTTTTACAGCTCTTTCCAGAGTTCATGAACTATCAAGACTATGTATTCATCTAGCTTTCAATTTTGAAAGATATTCATGCATGCAACAAAATGCAAATGTTACAAGGTGAAAAGAAGAAGAGAAATGCTTAAATGCATTGATAGAATACTAACCCATTTTTTCTATCACTATTGTATATTATTCATTGAAATTACAAATATGTATACATGTTTCTCAAATTATGACCTGTGAGCTTACAAAACATACAGTCCTTTCAAAAAATATATAAACTTAGTAACGATAAGCATTTTTTGGGAAACTATACTTTCTATTGAGACTCAACAACTATAGTCTATTTTGTTGTTGCTATAATATTTATCATCAATTGATTTCATTAAAATAGAAATACAATAAAAATTGCTCTTATACAAATCCTAATAATTCTGTTTACCTTCCGAAATAAATAGAGCATACTTTACTAACATGTTAAGCATATTTATTGAAATTTCAACCATACATTTAGATGTCTTTAACACTGCAAAGATGATCTAAATCGGTACAAAGAATCACTTTATTTATCTGAGCGATGCTACATACATCAACATTTATAGGAAGATGTCCATTGACATTCAACAACAATAGAATGTTTCAAAAAATTAGCCACAAGAATTTTCAAGATAGATCTAGTTAGGAAATATAAAAAATGATAGCTTGGAAAAATAGAATAAAAAAATAACAGTTCAACAATGAAATTCTATATCTCATTTCATGATTCAATAATGAAAATTGATTACAATATGCACAGAGTGGATGATTTATATAAAAAACTGACTCTATTGTCACTACTCAACTCTTTACAATAAATTGCTGGTTGAAAATACAATTGTCAATTCTCTATACAATTGATCAACTATAGAAGCTAAGAATCATCAACATTAACAGTAGAAAATGCCTCCATAATGTTGAAAATAAAGGCATGACAGGTCCACTAACATGGTGTTACTTAACAGAAAAAGAAGGTAATTGATCAAATCTTTAGAACCTGAAAAAAAAAAAATTGTATTTCTCCTTCCTAGCACGTAAGCTTTGATACCATGTATAATTTTCAGTGTAGATGTACCTAGGGAAAAAAAATGACAGGTTGTAAAAACTGAATTAAAATAGAGAAGATCAACAATCAAATTCTATCTCTCATTTCTGATTAAATAATGAAAAATGATTACAATATGCACTAGGTGCATGATTTATATAAAACTAAACTACCTTTTCCAACAACAAATTACACCAATCAACATGATCACTTAACAGATCAAAGCTAAAGTCAAACAGACTATCAACCATGAACCATGGATTAGTTTACTTGTAAATCACTGTAAAGAACTGATCTGGAGTGCCACTTGCAATTAACTAAGACCAATCACATCAAAGATAAACAACTTGAATTTGAACATGGTTGAATTTTTTTTACCAAATTTTATGTCTTCTAGTTTGGTCAATTTGTTGTCATCAAATACATAACTAAGTCTTATTTCAACATTCAGGTATTTAGCAGTGCTGGTAAACTTCAGTTTGTGGCCTCCACTCTCCAAGGGATTCTGGTTTACTTCCTATCCCTCTTCAAGATCAAAAGCAACATGGCAGATGAACTTGAAAGAATTCAGAGAACCTTCTTATGGGCTGGCTCTGAAGAAAAAAAGAGGATGTCTCTAGTCAATTGGGACACGGTCTGCCTCCCAAAGAGACTGGGTGGTCTGGGCCTAAGGAGAATTGGCTTGATGAATAGAGCCCTTACCACAAAAGTGGTCTAGAAACTCATAGAAGGAAAAGAGGATTGGTACAAAATAATGGAAGCTAAATACCTCCAAGGACATCCCTATGGGAGAGTGTACCATGATAGTGACCTCCCCAGTGGATCCAAACTCTGGGCGAAGATATGTAAATGCGAGACACTGTTGTCTAAAGGAGCTCTCTAGTAGATTGGAAATGGGAGATCCATCAGATTTTGGGATGACTATTGGATCCTCAACCACCCTAACTTGGGGTGTAGGTACAAACCACTTATGGACTACCTCAGACCCCTCCTTGGTAGCAGAATCTCCAACTACATCGTTGGAAGGAACTAGAAAGATATAGGTAATCTAGAGAGAGACAGACCGAACCTTCAATATTTGGCCAAGGAGCTCATGGAAACCCTATTCGAGGTCAAAATCCTAGGGTTGGGTGGCCAAGACTCCATTATTTGGGCCCCTACCCAAGCTGGCACCTTCTCGGTTAAATCATCTTATAATCTACTTCTGAAGGAGGAGAATAACCTGGGGGACTGGAAGACGGTGTGGATCCCTCAACTCACATCGAAAATTAATTTCTTCTGGTGGACCCTTATGCATGGTAAAACCCTAACCCAAGATAATCTTATAAAGAGGGGCTTCTCCATGGTGAACAGGTGTGTCTTATGTAAAAAGGAGGAAACAGTGAACCATATATTTATACATTATGACTATGCTACTAGCATCTGGCATGAGGTCATCGGCAAGTTGGGTATCTCATGGGCTATGGGTAGTGATGTGCATCAATTTACCAACTAGAAATCCCCCTCCAATCACCCCCTTCTCCTTCTCCTTTAGCGAATGCTACCCCCACACATCTGTTGGAGCACTTGGAAGGAAAGGAACAATAGGATATTTAGGGAGGCTAGTCTCCAGTCTGACAATTGTCTTCATATTGGAACCAAGCTCCTTTTTGAGAACACAAATTCAGCTAAGTGGAAGCTTCCTACTAAACCCCCCTCTACTTGGGAAGTCAAAATTGCTGATAATTGGAACCTGTTGGCTGGGATCTCCAGGTTCGACAATTCTAAGCTGATGGCTAGATTAGCTACCAGATGGGTTGCCCCTCCTAGAGGATGGATCAAATTAAATTTTGGTGAGGTAGATAATAACACTTCCTAGGGTGGGGGAGGTGTTCTAAGAGACCATGAGGGCACTTGCCTTTTGGCTTATGCTGGGCCGCTAAATAATTGCACTGTTAGCCAAGTGGAGAGAATGGCTCTTCTTTGGGGGGTTAATTTTTCTACCCAAATGAACATTAGATTGCTGGTGATCAAGGGGGATTCCAAAGTGGTGGTGGAGGCCATCAAAAGAGGTGCTAATGTGGGATGGAAGACTAGCTCCATTATGCTTGAGATCCGGGAGCTCCTCAACAACTTCCAATGCACAATAATTGGCCACACGTTCAGAGAGGGGAACTTGTTAGCTAATTGAATGGTGGCTATTGGCCTAAAGAAAACCAAAATCAATAGCTAGAGAATGGTCAACAAACTTCCTAAGGTGACTCAGCAACTCATCAGAGGGGAAATGATTTTAACTAATATTTAAATGAGACACGTCATATTTATTATGAATCCATCCCTGATCACGTGCTAGTGTAATCTAGAGATTTTTGTGATTATAAAAATGTATACCCTAAACCCCATAAATAATCATAATTTCCTTTCTAGCGTGTGGAGAAAGTGTTGTCCAAATCAGCGGGCTTACCTGGCTATCAAGGATATCAAGTGCAGCCCTGGCGTTATTGCTAATAATGACACCTACAGATCCATTAGATTTTGTGGTATGGAGCTTGACTTCCAAAATTTCACCCAAGGCAAGTACATTGAGTATAAATTTCTCTCAAAAAGGCCAAAACAAAACAACTGGTTTTATATTACCTATCAAGAAGCTCAACCCTTTGGTTCTTTGGATATTCTAATGCAGGTGATGCAGAGTTTAGACATGGGAGGCAACACCCTTCACATCAAACTGAACAAGATCGATGAGACCTTCACCTCTGACCATTTGGTGACCCACTATTGTAGAGAGAGAGGGATTTGGGGCTTCATGGAGCACATGAAAGGTGGGCATGATGAGAGGATATCCAAACAATTTGTCTCATCCTGGAATAATAGGAGTGTCTCAATGGGTGGCATCCATTTCTAGATCAATGAGGAGGTCATTTCTAAGGTGACATGCCTCTCTATGGAAGGGAGAAAGTACAAAAAGACTAGTCAAATGCCTAACCCTACCAGTCTCGACCAATTTTTCAAGGAGAAAATCCTATCAAGAAGCAAGGGGTTTTCAACTGGGAAGAGCTTCCGAAGTTCTGGTCGAAGCTTTGTATCATTGTGATGATATACTTCACCCTTGAAGGTAAGTTCATAGTGATCTACTACTACCACTTACCTTTCTTGAATCACATAAGAAATAAGGACTTAATTTGCATTCCCTTTATCTCTTGCATTCCATAGAAAGTAATATTTTTGATATTAAAGATAACCCTAATAAACCAATCCCTATCCTCCATCAGGGCCTCCTCCTTTGCATTTACCATTTCCACAAGGCTATCTACCCTGTGCGCCAACCCCCCCATTATCCAAGAGATTGACCATGAGGATTCCCCATCCAAAATTGAAAACCCCACTCGCTCCACTTCCCATTCCATCTAGGTTATTCAGGAGTCTGATCTTGGTCATAAAGAGGGTAGAACCCACAAAAAATGTGTTAAAAATTTGTTCAATAGGAAGGATGAGTAGGAGGAGTCTCATGTCTCTGAGTCTCTTGAGACTAAAGATTGGAAGGAGTTTGACAGTACTCTTGAGACTGAATGGAAGCCCAAAAAATGGAAGTTGCTAGAGAGCCAAGTCAAGCTGGAGGTGGACTTAGGTGGCTCAGGTCACCGTAGGTCTAATAGAATTGTGAAGGAGCAGTGTAAAACTAGAATATTGGAAGTGGCCTCTAGAAAGAAATCCCTATTTGATAAAGATTCCCACTCCACTGAGTCCATGAAGTGCTCTTCTGATGATCACATGAGCCTGAATAGGGATAGTAACACTCCCCCTCCCAACCCTCAACATTCCTTGGAGACTCCCCACCCAACCCCGCCTCATAATTTACCCCTTGATAACCAGGAAAAGCCCCCCATTACTGAAAAAAATTTCGGGGTTCTAGCTAGCAAAGACAGTCTTAAAGGAACCCTGAAGCAGAGGTTTTCTAATCTGGAAAAAGATATTACTGACATCAGGAAAGATCTATAGGAGTTGAAGTTTCACTGCAGGATGACTAACAAATTTGCACTAAAGGTCATGCATGCTTCAGCTATGACCCTCTGCATTGTGCAGGAAAAATGATGGGTGGCATTCTAGAGGTGGATGAGGATAATAAGGATCTCTTCCTTTTCCTGTAGGAGGAGTGGGCTAGGACCCTGATGTCAAAGCATCTGGGTGGAAAGAATTAGCTACTGTTGCTTATGTGGTTTTTACTTTTATCTGGACATGGCCCTGTGTTCTCCTAGTTTCATTTTTGTTTCAAGGTTTTTTTTCCTAAACTTTGGTATAGCCCTGCGTGGCTTCTTACTATTATGTTAATTGCTACTATTCGGTTCAGATACTCTAGTTTAATTTTTTCAAAAAGTACTATGGTTTTCTTTTTGATAGAGGCATATTAGACTTAGTTTATTCTGCTATTAAACTACTGATTGAAATGCTCTGGGCTAGTGCCATTAATATACTGTTAATGTGCCTCTAGTCCCCTTGTTACTCGGGCCAACATCCTCTTGCTTCTTTTATCTATCAAAAACATTCAGGTATTAGGAAAAATTGATCTATAAAAAATACAAATGAAGAAAACAAACATTGCTCAGATGAGAGACACCCTTGTACCAAAATGTGCAGTTTGAATCAACCAATAAGCAATAACTTAATCACTAGTAACAAAACTAGTTTTCTTTCATAAACAAAACATTTGTCCAAAAAAATAGATTATATTTTATTTGACCCATACACAAATTTGAGATATTGTTCATTGCTTGATACAAACTACACATTTTTATACAAAAATGTCTATCATTTAGGCAAACTTTGTTTTTTGCACTGATATCTTTCAAATAACAAATTTTTCTAATATATGAACATGGAAATAAAACTTATCTATGTATTTG
Organism: Chamaecyparis obtusa; assembly: GCA_027943335.1. Classification (NCBI taxonomy): domain Eukaryota; kingdom Viridiplantae; phylum Streptophyta; class Pinopsida; order Cupressales; family Cupressaceae; genus Chamaecyparis; species Chamaecyparis obtusa. Next base: position 388,346 of record BSBK01000122.1, on the reverse strand, counting down.
ATCTTTGCAAAATCACTTAGTTGAAAGCCATAGAAATTTATATATATTATTCAACCATGCCCAAATTTTAGTTTTTCATCAACACCCAATAACTCCAACTCCCATTATTGCCCATTTCCATCTTGCAACACCATATGTTCACTTTTCTTTGTTGTAAACACTAAACCAAATGAGATATCCCATGCATTCATGGTTGTCACAAGATCCCAATAAATACATGTTTGCTTTGTAGATCAACAACAACTATCTGATAAAAAGCAGACTGTCAGCCTTTTTTGACAAAAATCATTGACAACAGCCACCACATTGAAAATATATCCGTTACAAATCTAAGAAATATTTAGTAAATTAATACTATTCCAAACAGTACACAAAGTAAAATCTTTGTATTCAATATAAGTCCTAATTAAATAACCACTCATGAAAAAACCCTAAATGCCTTTCCTTTTCAAAGAAAACCCTAGGTCGGTCTTTTAAAATCTATTTTACCATTACTTTTACAAAATCTCTTAACTTCCTACAAAAGCACATGTTATAATTTATCATCCGCTTGATTCATATTCCTAATTTTTTTTTTCCTAGACCCGACCTCTTTTTAATTTTCCTAACTCTAAAAGGTAAAGATATTTTATTATTTCGTTAGGAATTTAAAAATTTATTCATTCATGTTTCGGCATTATATTTGTGTTTTTAATCTATTATGAGATCTTATGGTTGTTGCAAAAATGCAACGAATCCTTGAGCTTTACGCGATCATGCAACAACTATGGTTTTTTTATACAACTCAGTATGGCTACCAAGTAGCTCCTCATTATAATGGTACTCGATGAAATGTGGGATTTAATAGCTGCCGACATAAAAATCTGAAACCCACATTCGAAACCACTGATTAGTAAAAATATTAGTATTTAATACAGATTTTAAGGTCATTAACAATTTCTAATTTATTTAAAATCTTATAATTAAGTTACTAAATTGATTACCATATAATATGCCAATAACTACTATCTAACATAGCTAGTTCTAGTATCTTATTATCGCATATCCAATTTAGTTGTTAAAAACTACTAAATCTGAAATTAATTACTTTCAAAATACCTATGATGGCTTACTTAAGGAATCAACACCGGATGAATGATCTAACGGTCGTCATTTGTTCTTGTGGAAGCTTTCAAAACTTTCTGCTCATGTGATAGCCATTGATTTAGAATGAAGGCCACTATGAATTACTTTATGTCTAATCATAAAATAAAATTATTACTGCCTTCGGAGTGATGCGATTAACGGTTTATCATCAATACATTGTAATCAAAAAGCAATCCTATGTTCGCATAGAAACTTTCAAATCATTACGACCATACCAAAGCTGTCAGATTATGTTTTAAGGAGAATCAACAATCTAGATTCAAACTTCAAACAGTACTGCTATGAAATTTATTTTTCCTGTTCATAGATGATAGTTTGATTTCTTAGAAAAGTAATGGCTAGATTGTGTGGAGTAAATTGCTGAAAATATTGTGTTTGATTGTTGATATATTGAAGGTTCATGCATTCTCACAAACACAAACATATTAAATTTGCAAATGCCTGGACAACAAAGTTTGCAAACCTAGTTATTGTTTGTTGAAGGATTTCCTAAAAAGGTTAGTCGATATCTGCACATTTCTTGTTCAAAACTTTATAGATGCTTGTGACAATTCTCTTGCATAAACCATAAAAAAATACTTACCCTGAAATGCAGCCAAGAAAAAACTTATCCGGTAAAATTGAGTACACTGACAAGGGTTTGCATGAAGATCTATTAGAATTACTAAATCAGTCGACTACAAATTTAGTGAAAGCCAAAGAATTGATGCCAAAAGAACCTAGGCTACAAATTGTAGACGGTCTCTATGATAAGGATAATTACATAAGGGATGCCAAGATTGGCACAATTAATGCAAGTGGCTCTTCTAATATCACTGGTCTAGAGCTGTTCAAACTAGGGTTTAGCCAAAGAAATGCCCTCCCACCTAGCAACAATGTATGGCAATTTGACCTGGGAAAGCTTGTGGTACCCAGTGTTTTCATGGATGCAGATTTGATGAATCAAATTGCTAAGAATTATGATCCCATTACTAGGGCAATTACGAATGTAAGAGGAGATTTACTAATAACTATCGTAGGTAAAGAAATCAGGAGGGTTTTTAGATTAACTGAACCCTCAAATGACTTACAAAAAATTAATTTTGAGCAATTAAACCAAGTGTACAATACTCAGAGAGACTACCTTAGGACTGTGCCCTTGAAATAGTTCTATGACAATATTGGAGGAATGATTATCTTAGGACCAAGTACACAGGAACCTTTCAAAATAGTATATTTTAACATGAGAGCAACGTTTGCATATTGGTCACTATGTCAGATCTTTGGAGAAGATGTTGAAGAAAGAGTGCCAGTACATTTAATGTACATGATGATTCAAATCTTACACCCTACTGTAGCAGTTACTTTTGACTTTTCTTCCTTCATTGCTGATTTAATTCATAATGGATTGGTAGCTATCCAAAAGGGCAAACTAGACAAGCCTTTCAGCTGGTACTCTTTTATAATGTATATGTTTTTGTCTAAAGGTGCAAGTTATTTTGAGGAGATACTTTTGATGAAACAAAACAATTATGAGGATATGCCAATGCAATTGTGGAACCTTAATATGACATGGGACAAACATGATAGTAGTTTTATAAATTTTAATAGATTTTTTGCAGCCATGCTTAGGCTATTATTTGTTCATGAAAACACATGAATCCCAGCAACCTTGGTTCAACTTTTTAGACCAAAACAATTTGCCAATAGCCTTAAAATTGTCCATAATTGGGGGCATTTCATTTTTATCCCATTTCTATTGTTATCAGAATATATGGTTTTACTAGATCTCCATTCATATTGTCGTATCAAGTACCCCTCAAGATTGGTATTGCATAGTTCATTAGACAATTAGGGGATATTGAAAAGAACATTCTTGTAGGTAAAGCCAGAGGAACTCTATTTCCAAATGTTACAATTGCCCACTAGTTTATAATCAAAAAGGGAGGATGGCTCCACATTGATATATTTCTCACACCCTATCACATGGCTACATCAATTTCTAGGATAGCAGACCCCAAGGGTTTTTATAATGAAATGTTCAAAAAGAAAGTTAGGTGCTCTTCAATACATCACATTTTTAATTTCCCTGAGGATATCATCATAAATATCCCTAATATAGAGGAACAAGAAATAAGAAAGGAAAATTGGTTAGTATACAAGAAGACATTAAAGTTTGTCCAACACTTTGAGAAGGGATATGATCCCCTAAAAAGTATCGAACTGGTTGGAAAGAAAATAGACATTCTTATGGATAATTTTCAAGATATTATTCAAACTGTAAATGAGAAAAAGGAGAAAGCCATAAAAGCTAAACCAGAGAAGGCTCAATCAATATTGACCAACCTTGAATTTGCAAAACTATTACCCCCAGGCAAATAAATGGTACAAAATAAAACTAGTTATAATGTAGTCATACCAGGATCTAAGAAGCACGAACAATAGAAAAGAAGACATGATGTTCCTTCCACATCACAACAGTTGGAAAAATAGGAAATTATAGACATTCCACACTCACCTCAAGATTAGGCATATCAATATATTCCTAATTGTCCACCTCCCTCAAAGAAACATAAATTAGAAGAGAGACTTGTACATGTTGAAGATGATTATTCTCCATCCCATTCACCTCTAAACACAATGGATGATCAGGAGGTTAGAACAAATGCAACAATTGGGAGCCCTAGGTCAAATTTTTATGACTTATGAAGAAATAAATGAGGGGGTTCCTGAACCACCAGAAGAGCCAAAATTAGATTTGACAGTGGGAGAGATGGTAGGTATAGAGCTGGACACAATAATAAAACAAGCATGTGATGAATTCTTAGCTAATGATGCCTTTGTAAAGGCTAGAGCCTTCATGCAATTTTTATGGAAATTAAATATTAGTCAATTTCAAGAAACCTGTGAAAAGAGACATGAAGAGAGCCTAGATAAAGATCTAAAGATCATAGAAAATGATGTGAAGAAGGAGATGATTGAGCAGTTTTAGAGGATCACTCCAGAACAAGGGAGAGACTTGATAAGAAATTCAGGAGTGCTTATCCTCCCAGAGTGGGATATAGCTGATGCAGTGGTTTTTGATGCAGTCATAAAATAGACCACACCAATTTACAACACCAGAGAGGAGGCATAATAGACAATTAAGGGAATCACTTTTAGTTATGATCATCAAGCCTTGGTGATCTGGTCTTTAAAAAAAATGACAATAACAAAGGAAAGGAAATTACTAAAGGTGATATCATAGGTAGCCTCATTGTCAAAATGGTCACTGATACTTCTGTACTTAAGGCATCAAAAATGGTGGTAGCATCAGCCCAACTTACAACAAGGGTCACAGAAAAGGAGGCCAAGGAAAAATAGGACCTTACAATAAGACTAGAAATAGTGTTGAAGGTTTATGCAGACTTGAAACAAGAATTATATAAAAAGGATATATTAATTGAAAACTTGAACAAAAGTTTAGGTAAACAGGGCCCAATTCATTGTTTAGCACAATTGCATATTTATTCTTCACCTGGTCGACCTTTTTCTTCAAGCCCTATTATTGAGTACCCACTCTCCCCTCTCCCACCTTCCATGACTGATGAAGAGCATGAGAAAAAATAGAAGATAAGGTATGAGAAAGTTATAAAAGATACTGGATTTTACAATTTGTTGCAAATGTTAAACCAAGAGAGGTTTATAAAATTGCTAAATAGTTGTCTAATATTTTGATCACTTTTAAGAAAGAGATAGCCACTATAGACCCAAATTTAGAATGCTGGATTGCTAGAAAGAACAGGTTGAAATAAATGTTTTACTTGATTAATGATCAGTGTATTGTCAATATACAACTAACAAATACCTATAAATTTGTTAAAGACCTTTTTGAATTTGAAGTCAATAGGGAAAGCATAAAGAGGAATGCATAAATGTTAAGAGTAAGATACTTTCAGGATGATTTCCAAATGTTTCTAGGTCTTTGTTGTCACTAAGGATTGCACCCTATTTTGCTAAGTATTGAACCCAACAATCCTGTGAAACATGGGACTATTCTCAAGCTATGGGTAACCTATCCGAGAATAGACCTCTGGATTAAGGGCCGCCTTCCCTTTGGATCACTTGAAACTTATCTAAACTTGGAGGGAAAAGAGAGAGAAAATGCATGAAATTAAACAACTACAACTGAAATGAACTAAATGTGATCCACCGAATTTTGAAGAGAAACCACAATTGAGAATAAGCTTACTCCAACAACAAAACAAATCTAGCTCACAACTCAATCCCACTTTCTTAACTCTTACTGAAACAAGGTACCTAAAATGCAGAAAAGGAAGAAAACTTCACAAATCTGATTTTCTTGATTGTACACAAATCACACCACTGAGTTAAGATAAATCCCTGAATATCAACTCAAATTCAACATTTAGATTAAGGATATAGAAAAATCACAATAATCCTGCATATGACTTCAAAAGAAAACATGGAATTATAGAAGAATAAGAAGGATCATTTTTTATTGCTGAAAAGAAACAAGTACAATTGTGTCTCTCAGAGCTAAAACACTCATATCAAAGAGAAAAAGTGAAGAGCTAACCTCAATCACCAAAAGTGAGAGGTATAAAAGCTAAAAATAAGAATCTGCATTCAAACTCCACTACCTCCTAAGAATAGAAAAGTCAGAAAATGGACCCATGAGGCTGCATCATGGTTTGAATGACAGATTCCCAAATTTCTAGGGGCGAGGAAAGTGGGGCCCTAAAAATAAATAGTCAAATATGACTGCTCTATCCACTAAGTCATGCCTCTAAATGATAATCTAACAATGGTTTATAAAAACACCACTTGTCGATATCATACAATAATATATATGCAATGACCTATCAATAAAACATATCCCACTATATCATAAAAGAAAATCTAATTACATTAAAAAAGGTCTCAACCAAAATAGGGAGACACATTTAAAAGTAATAGCATTAAAAAACCACCTATGCCCTAGAAAAACTATGGGTTACATATGTATTTCAAATATTATCAACCCAAATAATGGGGAAAATATTCATAAAATAGTTGCAACACATAACCCAAGGTTTGGAGAAAATGTGGCATAAGGAAACCTCAACCCTAAAAGAAAGGGGAGAAAAGGAATCAAGCATTATTATTGAAACCCCTGTTCAAAAATGAGGAACTCCTGTCATCAAAACCTTCAAACTCGGCAACTGGCAAATTTCCATTCTTACTAGCAGTCTCTCGGTTCAGATTTGGAAACAGCAACTTCAGTCTCGACAACATGTTATCGAGGTAGGAATGCTTGATCTTTGGCATTTTGTCTCTATCATTTTCAAGGGAAAATTGATGTTACTACTGTGTGCTTTTGATTTTGATATTTGACATCATTCTTGAATCGGTTAGGGCACTGTGAATGTTTATTTCTACATCTCTCTGCTTGTACATTCGCTTGTTGCTATGAACTCTGCATTGAAGGCCAAAGGCCATGTTATATGATGAAAGCTAGGGAATCATATTTTGAATATATTTGGGCACTACAAAATGCCTTTTATTTTTGTGTTTCAATTTTACTATTCCCCTGAGCATCAAGGGCATAGTTTTGATGTGCTAGGGCACGGTACTATGATGTTGACATTCATCTTATTGTCAGTGTTACCCCACTGACATGGTGATTACTTTACAGGCACTATGGTTCTATTGAACCCACACCATGTGCTAGTCCGTGGGGTACACTAGGGCATCCACTATTTTATTTCCTTAGCATTGCACACACTCTTATTGGATATGGCTTGTGGGTAGGCTTATGCATTGATGAGGGCATTGCGCTTGCTTTACTCTATTTGTGATGTCTCAAGGCACTTGTTACGAAGGCTCAGGTCTACATAGCCCATGAACCTGTTGGTATTGCATTTGTTGATTTGTGGTATTGACTTCATTTCCTAGTGATGGCATTTTCTTATTGTCCCTTTCCATTTGATATTTAGACTCTCAGAATATCATAAAGCCCGTGAACTATTGAACTAGGGCACTGTATTGTTTTTGTTTCATGTTGTGTGATCTACATATGATATCTACTTGTCTAAATGGAGATAGACTATTGATGGAGTTGCATTCATTGATTTTGAGGGCTTTGACATTCATGGCATTATTTGGTTTAACACATGCATCACTGTTTCACCTATGAGTCCATCGCATGCTGATATGTTTGAACTGGGGCATTTGTCTAAACAGCCCAAGAGCTTGCTCACTATTATTGAACACTGGTGTTCATGCTACATGTTATATTTCATATGCTCATGACCATTGCATTTGTTATTTCTCTATGTTGATGTTGGCCCACCAAGGATGAAAAAGATGCTCACTGATGTAACTTCATACCTTTGTAGCATATTGATATTATTTCTACATCTGATGTTGTATGCCTGTTGATATGTTGTATTTCACATCCACTATCTTGCTATTGGTACCAATATGCTGGATTGCCTTGATAACCATGAGCCTGTGAATATATGCTTTGGTTGATCTCTGTGATCCTGTGAACTAGCCCACATGTTTTTTATTCATTATTGTTTAATTGACACCATGCCCTGTTACTGTATGGATGAAACATCAATGCTGCTATAAATGCTGGTGTAGCCATACCATTGATGCACCATATATCATTGATATCTTTGTTCTATGAGAAGTTTGGCACTTTGACTAATGTAATGGTTAGAGCATGAAGTCCTACTATTGTATCAAATGCTTATGTATTCTGAATGTTCAAACCCATTGGCAAGATAGGGCATTGCATTTGATTGCCTACTTGGTGCCTTGCTAGTTTATCATGTCATCATACTCATGTTACAATATACATAATTTATGCTTTGCACATTGATACTCATATTTGATTTATCATGTTATGTTGCTTGATTGATCCTCATTGGTGTTGAATCATCTGGATGTTCCTCTTTTGCACCATGGATGTTCTTGGCCCTTGATGCGATCATGATGGAGATCTTGAGGTTTCCCTATCATGATTTGCATCAAGGGCCCAGGTCATTCATGGAATTCATTATTGGATTAGCTTCCCTATATCTGCACATGAAACAAACATGTTAGTGAAAACATAGTGCCTTTTGGTTTTGGAGCCTTGATACACATGCCCTGAGCATAGCCTTTGTTAGAGGTGCATGGCTGAGTATATGTATGCATTCTATGAATATTGTGATACCAGCCATTTCTTAGATCCATTGGATCTAACCCATATCCTTTCTTCTCTTCTTACAAGTTCCAGATCTCAGGAGCTTCTGAATAGGACCGAGCCTCAAACACCAATACCAGGCAATGTCTGGTACTCCAGTATTTAACTATTTCTTTATGTATATCTATACTCATCCATTCAATTCTGATAACAGCTATGCTCATGGCCTATGTGAGCTCAGATAGATGCTTTTCCTTTCAGTTCTTTGCTTTTCTGAACAGTATACATGTCACTGATACATGCATGTGTAGATGTAGATGTAGTTCATTCCTCTTTATTTTCATGTACTTTACAATGAAATAAACACAAATATTAAGCAAGACCACCTAATAACAAAAACTGGGGTACTGTAGCATCATTTAGTAATTAGGTCTCCAAACTAAGGATGAGTAAAAATATGACAACATTCTGGAGACCTCTATGGAGTGCTTGCCTGCTAAGCATCCTGACCAGCTGCCTTAAAGATCCATTAGGCACAAATTCTATAAGCCTCAACTAAACCTAGTTTCATTTAGATAACCAATCCTTCTCAACAAAACTGCTAACTACTAGAGATAACTTCTCTGGCTTATTGCTACTCACACCAAACTAAAACAAACTGAATGCAACTGAACTAAAAACAACTTGTGCTAGGCACTTAGGGAACACAGAAAGCTAGAAACTTCTAACCTACTAAAGTATAGGGTAGAAATGAACCTCAAAAACAAGCCTTGAGGTGGATCTCATTCACTAGAATGGGCAGCTCCTCTCCATCCATACTAGCTAGCTGAAAAGCATTATGGGCTTTGCATCTAATCACCATGAAAGGCCCACTCCAAATGGCATCAAACTTAGTATGCCTCCCTGGTTTGTGTTTTGCTTCACCCCACTTGATGACTAGATCCCCTTCTTTGAAGACTTTAGGTGTGGCTTTCTTGTCAAAGCTTTTCTTCATCTGAGCATGATGAGTGTCTAGGTTCTCTAGTGCCAGCCTTCTTGTTTCCTTAAGTTCAACAAGTTCAGCCAGCTCGACTTGCATAGCATCTTCTTCCATAAGATCAATCTCCTTGATCAGACTCAGGGTAGGCAACTCAGTAGATAGAGGGATCCTGGCTTCCTTTCCATATACAAGAGTGTAGGGTGAGTTGCTTGTAGACCTCTTAGGTGTTATTCTATCTACCCACAAGGCCAACTTCAACTTGTTGTGCTAGTCCCTCTGGTTTGCTTCTATAGTTCTTTTGATGATTCTCAGCAAGTTTTTGTTTGTTGATTCTGCCTGACCATTACCTTGAGGATAATAGTTAGAAGAGGTACTCAGAAAGATATTGATCTTGAGTGCCCATTTTGAAATTTTAGTTCCCAGGAATGCCATAGCATTGTCAAAAATGATAGAATCTGGAGCACCAAATCTAGACACAATGTCTTGATAAAAGTTCAGGACAAAGGTTTCATTTGCTTCATTCAGTGCTACAGCCTCTATCCACTTGGTAAAATAGTCTGTAGCAACAATTATCCATTTGTGTCTAACACTAGATGGGGGGTTGATAGGTCCAATAAAATCTAATCCCCATTTTGAGAAAGGCTGCTCTACCTTGATAGGATGAAGAGGGAGGGTTGCCAACCTTTGCTTTCCAACAAATAGAGCACAGGTCTTGCATCTCCTTACCCAATCAAAAGCATCCTTGTACAGGTTAGGCCAATAGTGCCCAGCTCTCATCACCTTTAGAGCAGTGGTTCTGGCAGAAAAGTGCCCACTAGAACCTCCATCATGAAACTCCTCCAGTACTTTATCTACTTGATTAGTTTCAACACATCTCAATAGGACACCACTATGATCCCTCCTATACAGAACATCATTAATAATGATAAATGGAATGGCCTGGAGCCTAAAATACCTTCTTTTACTCTTTCCAAGGCCTTTAGGACATTGACCAGTTGAGAGATAATGCCTCATCTCTATTGTCTAGCTTGTGCTCTATCTTGAATCTTGGTTCATCAGAACAACTTCCTCTTTTTGCTGGTTTGGGTTTGTTGTTGTTTCATTGAGCTACTCACACAATCTCTTTCCTCTAATCAGCTTGGTCACTTTGATCTGAATGTCATACTCCATGACTTTGGTGACCCAACCAGCCCTCTTATGACTTTGCTATTGTTTCATTGAGCTGGTCACACAATCTCTTTCCTCTAATCAGCTTGGTCACTTTGATCTGAATGTCATACTCCATGACTTTGGTGACCCAACTAGCCCTCTTATGACTCAGGTCCTTGTTTAGCAGGAAATCTTTTATGCAAGGGTGAGCAACCATCAGGTGCACTGTGTTATTGGACAACAAGTGCCTAAATTTTTTCAAACTTCTCACAATTGCTAGGACATGCTTTTCTATAGGAATGTAATTAAGCTCATAACCATCTAGACCTTGGTTGTAGAAAGCTACTGACTATTCTTGTTTCTCAGCATTTTGCTAGACTAACATTGCAGAGATACTATCAGTGTCCCCAAAATCATATAGTATAAAATCTTTAGAAAATTCAGGGTTTACCAAAGTAGGAGCAGATGCAATTGCTTCCTTGACTTTTTCAAAGCACCTTTTTCCTTCATTTGTCCAATGAAAGGTTGAGTTATTCTTTAGCATTTGGGTCATAGACTTTAGAAGTGCTGCAACATTTGGAATGAACCTTCTTAAGAAGTTGATTCTTCTAAGAAAACTCTATAGTCCTTTCTTGTGAGCTAGCAGGGGTAGTGCCATAATGGATTTTACCCTCTTAGGATCAATGGTTGTCCCTTGTTTAGAGACAATGTGCCCCAGTAATCTGCCTTCATGGAAAGCAAAAATGCATTTCTTAGGATTTAATGAAACCCCAAACTCTCTGCACCTCTCAAAAATCTACTTCAGATGAACCAGGTGATCTTTAGTGTCTTTTGAAAAGATAGTTATATCATCCAAATAGACTAGAATGAACTTGTTCATTAAACTAGCAAATGCCATCTCCATGGCTTTTTGAAAAGTAGCACCAACGTTAGATAGCCCAAAAGGCATCTTCCTATATGCCATGGTACCCCATTTGGTGGTGAATGTTGTTTTATATTGATCTTCCTCCTTAACCAAAACATAGTTATAACCAGAAAAGCCATCTAGCAAAGAAAATTTATCAGAACCTAAGACATACTGTAAAATCTATTCCATGGATGGCAATGTGTGATGATCTTTGAGTGAGGCTTTGTTAAAATCTTTGAAATCCACACATAAATGGATTTCACCATTCTTCTTCCTAACTGGTACTAGATTGGAAACCCAAGAGGTGTGTTTGATGGGAAAAATAATATTTGCCTCAATCATTTTCCTCAACTCTGTTTTCATCAAGACCTCTAACTTAGGATTGATAGGTCTCTATTTCTATCTCATTGGTTTGGCATGGGGTTCTAGCTCAATGGTGTGCTGGGATAAGTGAGGATCAAATCATTTTAAATCATAATATTCCCATGCAAAAACATCACTAAATTCTTAACATAATGAAATAAAGGCCTGCTTTTCTGGCTGTGTGCATACCTTTCCAAGTTTAAGGGATTTTTCCTTGAGAACTTCCATGGACTAGTAGTGCTCTTCCTTGACTATCATACTAGCCTTGTCTCCTCTGAGCTAATCATCAGAGTTAAATATGGACTCAAGGGTGACCAGTCCCTTAGGAAACTTATTACTTTTCAACTATAGCATCTGGTCATTATACTGGTGAGCATGCTTGTTCTGGTTAACTTTAGAGAGTTCAGCCTCTTCTATCAAAAAGTTAAAAATCTATTCATCATTCTCAAAGACTTACCAGATCACTTGATTGTCTAGTATGGATGGTCTTACCAGAACCTTTACATGCTACGAGTTGGGACTTGTGATCTCTTTTGGAATATCATATTTTGCTCCCATGGTAGCCAGCTTGTCTGCCTATTTGTTCTGATTTCTTGGAACAACAACCAGATTAAAAGCATGAAAATTTTCCTTTTAAATCCCAAACCCTATGCTTATACATCTTAAGTGTATCATTTTTTGTGAGATTAGTGCCATGAATTTGATTGACCAGTAATTCACTATCACCTATAACTTCGAAGCATTTGATTCCTCTTTGTCTAGCCCATTCTAAGCCATCAATCAAAGCCTCATACTCTGATGTATTATTAGTATAGCTAAAAGAAAAATGAACTACAAAGTAATACCTTTTCCCTTCTGGAGAAATTAGGACAACTCCTCCTCCTGAACCAACTTTTCTTCTAGCACCATCAAAAAACAAGTGCCACAACTCATCACTCTGATTTCCAAAATGTTTATCTTCCTTCTTCATCAAATCTAGAATCATGGCCCCCTCTTCATGAATGATATACATTCCAATACTAGAAATCTCCATGTTTCTAAAAGGGTCATCCTCCTTTGAATCACTTTCAGCCCATTCATCTAAGACAACATCAGGAATCCTACCAATAGTGGTCTCAGGTTCAAAATCACTTGGGTCTTGTTCATGAAACATAAGATTGGCATTTATAGGGCTTGGGGTATAAGGTTCGGTGTGATTTTCTGCAAAAGCTTCAGACTTGATTCTAACTCTAGTCATGTATCTAGTTCTGAAATATAGATGAGACCAGTCAGCTGAGAGATATCCCCCCAACCTAGCAGTGAACTCTCTGCTTAGACAAATAGAAAAATGAGGAGGCAAATATATGACATAGACATCTTGGGGAATAGAGAAATTGGGACATTCATGTAGAGTGAAGCTTAGGTCTTTTATGACTCCCAAGGTGCTAACTGATGACCCATCCAACTAGACAAGAGGCCTATCTATTGGTTCATAAGACAATCCTAGGAGATCTGCTAATTGCTTAGAAATCACATAACTACTTGGTCCTGAATCTATCATATAGTTATGAACCAAGAAGTCTCCAACAATAAGAGTTACATAGAAAGGAGGAGGTTTAACCTATGGGGCAACAGTAGGCTGCAAGTTGGCTTCTTTGGTTTTCTGCTCCTTTTGAGGTGTTTTAGCCACTAGGACCCTAGGCTGCTCTAAAACACCTTCTTGATTTGATGAAATCTTAGCCAACTCGCTAAGTATTAGCTCCTTTTGACCAGGAATCACCAAAGTGTCCATTAAAGGCACATTGATAGAGGTCTTCTTCATCTACTCCACAATATTAAAAGATCCCAAATTTACTTTAGGGGTATGTGCAAGATCATGAGGGGCCAAAAAGTGGCGATGTCAGTTCAAAACTTTGACAATGTAGTTGATGACTTTTTTCACCCAAATTTGATAAAATGAAAAGGGTATCTTAAGGAGATTATCAACTTTCTATTGATATAATTTCTGTTGAATTTTGAATTTGGTAAGTAATTATTAGTTATTTTCTAATTGAGCTACCTCTAAAGTGTTGATTTATATACTGATTGAAAAATGACTATAACTTTCAAACGGTATAACATTTTTGAAATCTGAAAAATGCGTCACATTCTATGCTTCGCCTACTATAAGGAAAAATAAATAAAATTGAATTTTGTAAATTTTTGAATGAGTTAAGGTGGTCAGACACAGGATTTGTTTTATTCTCAAAATGTTGTAGCAAAAAATTCATAATTAATTAGTTTTTTGGAATAAAATTACAAAAAAATATGCGTCACATCTGGGCATGAGTCTACTACTTATATATAAAATCTTATAATAAAATATTATCATTTGATTATGATTAAGGTGGTCAGACATACACCTACTTCTTTTTTTCCTAAAATTTTTGTACTACTGCATTGAAATCTATACTTTTCACAAATCATACTAAATTGTTCTCAAAAAAGGCCTAGTAGTTTATAAACTAAATTCAATTTTCTATAGATTCTATTCTTACAACTTTTTGATATTAGGTTCATAGCTAGTTGAAATTTTCACGTCAAGTTGACTAACCCTGATTTGCTGATTTTTCATTGCCACTTAAGGGCATAGTTTGGCCCCTCATGATCTTGCACATACCCTTAGACTATCCTTTTGGTGTAGCAACCTCTGTTTGTGTAGACACCAACTACATAGCTACCTTGACTGGTTCTTTAGCCTCCTTAGACTGGCTTAGGATTGGAGCTTGAACTACTTTGGGTTGTGGATTCACAACAGGAGCTTGCTGACTGGTAGAGGCCACTTGTTCAACCTCTAAAGCCTTCTTCTTAGACCTTGTGTTGGCTGCCACTAGGATGTAGTTTGGGTTATCACTTGGTGAAAAATTCACCCCGCAAAAATCTTCTTTCTAAAAATTCACCAATGCCACCTCGGGAGTCTGCAACTTATTTGGAGTAACAACCAGACCTTGCTGGATTTCTAGCTCTTGAACCATCTCCTGCGGCATCATCACATTGTTCTACACCATGAGGGCCTGAGTATAACCATTGGGACACATCCCTTGGATGTGTTGCTGATTGTATGGGGGGCCCCATTGGTATTCTTGTGCCATATTATTCTAAGCTACAGGAACCAACTCTCTAGAAGCACTAGGAGTGTTTGGATTATAAGGTTGGCTAGCTTTTTTATTGTAATTTCTTGCTTGACCTTGCTAGCCTTGTTGGTATTGGGGCCTGTTCTACTGGTAATGATTTTGATAGGGCTACTGATAAGGCTATTGATATGGTTGTTGATAAGGCTGGGACTGTTGTTTCTTTAGACTAACTAGCTCATTAGTAACCATTTGCAAGGCCTTTTTAATCTCCGTCAACTCTTGCGATTGATATACAACTAGGTTAGCAACTTGTTGAGGAGCTGGGAGAGGTGGAATAGATGCCAAGGTTGGAATTACTTTAGGAATAGGATGAAGCTTAGGAAAAATAGGCATTGGAGGCCTCAGAGCTATCTTTCTCGCTTGGATTAGGCTATTTTCAGCTCTTATGGCAAGATCATATGCTACTGGTAAATTAGTCCCTCCCATGGATTGGATCATAATAGAGATATCACTGTTAAGGGCTCTTAGATAGTATAGAAAAGCATGCTAGCTTGAAGGCCTAACTGAGGCTAGTATTCTATTCCATGTCCTCTGAAATCTGAAGTTAAAATCCATCATATATTCTTGGGGTGACCTTTTGATAGTAGTCAAATGCTTAACTAATGAGAGGTGATCTGATTTATCCTTGAATTGGTTGGTCAAGGCTTGACCCAACCCATCCCAATCAGCTATGGAACCAATTTCTAAGCCTCTAAACCATTGCAGCACTTTGCCTTTGAGGGAAGCTACCAACAACCTCATAGCTACATTATCCTGGGTTATATTATGTAGGGCACAAAGGGATCCTACATCTCTTATATGCTCAATAGTTGAAGTCTGATACTCTCCCGTAAAAATGGACAAACTCTTAAGGGATGATATAGGTATGTCATTGTGCTGCTACAAATTTAAGGGACTACCTTGATTGAAGGCTACAAAAGGGTGTTGCCTAGGTTGAGCCATTGGAGGATTTAGGGGAACTTGAATTGTTGGTGCTGCTTCTACAGGTAGTAATACGTGTATTGACTAGATTGGGGAAGCACTTGTAGGAATGTGAGTAGGCTTAGGATTAGGATTGGGAGTAAGATTTGCAGATTTTGATGCACTAGCTTGGCTGCTTTAGACCTCTTTTTGACAGATGGGAGCTCTGTATACACAAAAGGATTCTTACTCTACTTGGTTGGAATCCCACTCATAAGCTTATATATTGATCTACATAAAACACCATTAGAGTCACCAGGTATGATTTCAAAACACTGTCACTACTCATACCAAACAATAACTTGCATAAAAATTTCTAGGAAACTGACTCGCTGAGTCTTCAGTCCCACTGAGCGTGCCAAAAACTGTTGTCACTAAGGATTGCACCCTATTTTGCTAAGTATTGAACCCCACAATTCTATGAAACATGGGACTATTCTTAAGCTATGGGTAACTTTTTTGAGAATAGACCTCCGAATTAAGGGTCGGCTTCCCTTTGGATCACTTGAAACTTATCTAAACTTGGAGGGAAAAGGGAGAGAAAATGCATGAAATTAAACAACTACAACCAAAATGAACTAAAGGTGATCCACCAAATTTTGAAGAGAAACCACAATTGAGAATAAGCTTACTCCAACAACAAAACAAATCTAGCTCACAACTCAATCCCACTTTCTTAACTCTTAATGAAACAAGGTACCTAGAATGCAGAAAAGGAAGAAAACTTCACAAATCTGATATTCTTGATTGTGCACAAATCACACCACTGAGTTAAAATAAATCCCTGAATATCAACTCAAATTCAACATGCAGATTAAGGATATAGAAAAATCACAATAATCCTGCATATGACTTCAAAAGAAAACTCAAAATTATAGGAGAATCAGAAGGATCAATTTTTATTACTAAAAGGAAACAAGTACAATTATGTCTCTCAGAGCTACAACACTCATATCAAAGAGAAAAAGTGAAGAGCTAACCTCAATCACCAAAAGTGAGAGGTATAAAAGCTAAAACTAAGAATCTGCATTCAAACTCTGCTACCTCCTAAGAATAGAAAAGTCAGAAAATGGACCCATGAGGCTACATCATGGTTTGAATGCCAGATTCCCAAATTCCTAGGGACGAGGAAAGTGGGGCCCTAAAAATAAACAATCAAAGATGACCGCTCTATCCACTAAGTCATGCCTCTAAATGATAATCTAACAATGGTTTATAAAAACACCACTTGTCGATATCATACAATAATATATGTGCAATGACCTATCAATAAAACCTATCCCACTATATCATAAAAGAAAATCTAATTACATTAAAAAAGGTCTCAACCAAAATAGGGAGACACATTTAAAAGTAATAGCATTAAAAAACCACCTATGCCCTAGAAAAACTATGGGTTACATATGTATTTCAAATATTATCAACCCAAATAATGGGGAAAATATTCATAAAATAGTTGCAACACATAACCCAAGGTTTGGAGAAAATGTGGCATAAGGAAACCTCAACCCTAAAAGAAAGGGGAGAAATGGAATCAAGCATTATTATTAAAACCCTTGTTTGAAAATGAGGAACTCCTGTCATAAAAATCTTCAAACTCGGCAACTGGCAACTTTCCATTCTTATCGGTAGTCTCTCGGTTCAGATTTGGAAACATCAACTTTAGTCTCAACAACATGTTATCGAGGTAGGCATGCTTGATCTTTGGCATTCTATCTCTGTCATTTTCGAGGGAAAATTGATGTTACTATTGTGTGCATTTGATTTTGATATTTGACATCATTCTTGAATTGGTTAGGGCACTGTGAATGTTTATTTATGCATCTCTCTGCTTGTACATTCGGATGTTGCTATGAACTCTGCATTGAAGGCTAAGGTAGTTTTAATCTTTTCCTAGTAGGCCCTTCTATCTTTTTTGGTATTAGGAGCATAAATATTAAATATGAACCAACTTTCATTATCTTTTATTTTAGTAATTTGCAAGAGAAGGTTACCTCCTTTGTAGATGACTTCAGCTTTGAGGAGATAAGAATTCCACATGGTCATGAGACCTTCAGAGGCACCATCTGAACTAGTAGCTTGGTTTTCCATGACTTTACTAAAATTGATCATACACACAAGCTTGTCCTTCTACATCTTAGTTTCTTGGATTAAGAAAATGTCAGGTTTGTGATCCCTTATCATGTTTCTAATAACATCTTGCTTGTGTGAGCTATTTAGCCCACGTATATTCCAGGATATGACATTTATTTCTTATTGGAGGTACAGACTACCTGGATGGTTTTCTAAGTCCCATCCGCTATGTTCTTGCTAGCTTCTTCTTGCTTGATCTGGCTAGCCCTCTTTCTACCTAGATTTTTTGGTTTAACCCCTACATCTTCTTTGTTTCTGCTTCTGGTAGCTGCAGGGGAAACAAGTGACGGGTCTTTGCTGTTAGATTTCTTCTTCTTGTGGACAGTGGTCCAAACCTCCTTTTCTTCTTTATACTCGTCAAAGAGCTCTTCCATTTTGGTAAACTAGTTAGGGGAGGTTGTAATCATCAGTTCTTCCATCTGTTGAACTTTCCTTGAATCCTATTTCTTAGGATGAGGTAGGGAGTCTTGACAGGAGGTTCCTCTCTGCATGCTCTATTTTAGACTAGAAAAGCCTTCTTCAGAAGGGGAAGCAACAGAGTTTGGAACAAAGGAAACAAATGTGGTGTTGGGACACGAGTTGCCTCCTTCAGCTAGAACTTCATTCTTGTTTTCTTTCAAAATTTCTTGCTGAATGTTATTTCTAGGTCTATTCCCTCCAAAAGGGGGGTCTCTCCACTGGTTTCTTGGATTTCAAGTTGTTGTCTAGGCAACTCCCCTTATACAATTGTTTCATTATTGGTTTTGATTTCTTGGATTACTGGAGCGGTCTCAACTTCTTCTTTTTTCTTCCAAACTCTTTGGATTTTGGCCTTATTACCCTCCTATAGGATAGTTTTCTCACTTGTTGAGTCTACCTGTTCTCGACTGTTATTTTTCCCTTTGTTATTCTTTCTTAGTGCTTGTCTAGCTTTCCTTTCTTTCTCCTGGCTTTGGAACACTGGACATGATTTAGCTCTGTGTCCTGCTTTCTTACAATGGAAATAGGAAAAGGGAACACTTTTGTAGTCATGTTTCTACACTTGTTTACCCAATTTAGATCCGAGCTCAATGGTTTTTGGCATATCTTGGCCTTCTTCCACCCCTATGCAGATCCTAGCATAGGTGAGGCGTCACCTTGCTATAGTCATTGGGTCAATGGAAAGAAGGGTGCCAAAGGATTTGGTTATCCCATCGAAAACATCTTCATACTAGAACTCCAGGGGAAGTTCAGGCGATCTTACCCACACCGAGGCATGGAAAGAGAAGAAATCAGTGAGGTCAGGCTTAGGAGTCCATTTCTGCAACACTAGACTGGCCTTTCGTATGGCCCGGGTTCCAGTGCAGAGGATTTTGTCTAGGTCATCTTTGTAGGAGAACTCAAAAGATAGAAAGCCCTTCGCCATGGCTGTTACCTAGACTTGACCCTTTAAATCCAATTTACTTTTTGCAAAGATCCTAACAATGTCTATATTAGGTCTTAATCCAACAAACTTACCAACAAGAGTATGATCCATGGTAGTAATATAGTGATCTACTAGTTCGTTAGGAATCTCTATAGCGTATTTTCCTTTTTCCTTGTCTGATAAATCCTTAATAGAAGGGAAAGAGGACTTTCCTTTGGGTTTAATCCCAAAGAGAGCTGACCACTAATGGTTGATGGATTTTATATCTAGTCACATGCCTAGGTCTTCATGGTTGTGGATGGTCTTAGAAGAATTCCCAGATTCTCTTCCTCCACCCCTTCCCCCTTTCCAGGTTCTTTTTCCTTTTCTCGTGGGACCCCATCCTTTTTCTCTAGATTTGCAGAGTCCTATTTTGCTAGAGAACCATCAAAACATGCATTGCCTGAGGATCCCACAGCCTACAAACCTATATTCCCACCCACCTTCAAATTCAAAAAACCTCGCACTCCCACTCCTTCGCTCACCATTAACAACTGAATGAATATTCCCAACACTTCTAAATTATTAAACTACATGCATGATTTGGATTAACCAACATTGTATCCTTAATATGGTCCACATAAATTACCTCTTCCCAATTTTTTAGTAAATCAATCAAGAGAAAATAAAGAATAAAAGAATAATATATTTCAATGTTTAAAGTTTTCTAAAATATGAAAGCACATCGACATTTTGGATTGGTTTCACAATCTTCATCAACTTATGATGCATTTGGGTAATCAATTTAAAACAAGGAAATGACCAATGATTTTAGATGTTACTATTTTATGTTTTTGATGGAAATAGATCAATTTGTTGCAGTTGTACCAACTGGAACATACAATGAAGATGGCACATCAAGGCCAAATTCATAGAAAACATCCTCACCAAAGGAAGACATAAGAGGGAAATTAAATATGCATCCCAAGAAGAGTATAGACACATTTTCCATTGTGTATTAGAGGGGAACAAGACAAAAAATTTTCCTTATTGAATGTCACCTATAGAAGCACAAGAACACACAAGAACTCCTACTTGACTAGAACCATTGGCACCACCATGGGTTGTAAAGAGATTATTAAAATTAATATGATAAGAAGGGAATTTCAAACATTTCTTAAGTTGCACAGATTAGTGAAAGAATGGATTTGATGTTACAAATTCCACTTCAGCCAATAATAGATTATAGATTTGAGAACCATATGAGTCAGAATGTAAAATACTCAAGTATTATTCTAATTAAATATAAAAATTACAAAGTCATAGAATATAATGGCTATAATGGCTAAAATCAATTAAATTCTTGAATACATATTTATTGGAATTAGGAGAGATAGGTACTGAGAGGGGAGGGGTGAATCAGTGCCTTCAAAACTTTACTTGTAAAACCTTTCAGATCTAAAACTATAAACAGTGATAACCGACCAATATAACTTGAATATAATTGCATGAATCATTTATCCACTTAACATTAGTAAGTAAACAACATGAAATACATAACACAATCACATGACACAAGTATTTTGGTAATGCAGAAACCCTTGTAAGAAGGTAAAAACTACGGTGGGGATGACACCCAAAAATTCTTCACTACTATAGATAGAAAAGGTTTGCCTATTAGGGCTACAAGTTTTGATCACTTTTGATGATCTCACCCTATTAGGAGTGACATGTTAGATCAACTAGATCTACCTAGTTATAGGATTTTAGCAACACTAATGAAGTGTGCACTCGGTTAAGAGATTTACATAAGACTGTTAAGTATACTCTGTTAAGAGATTTTATCCAAAAACTCTATTACAATTGTCAGAAAGCAATTGGTATTTATCTTCTTGTTTGACACTCAATTGTATATTATAGATCTATAAGTTCTGATAAAAATGTCACCTTACTTGTGATGAATCTCTGCTATGAATCTACTCAGTAGCCTCTGCTAATTCTGCTCAAAATGAATTCTACTAGGCTCGGTTCTATTATGTAAACTGATAGATGTGAAGATAGACAAAATGCTTCAAGTTCTCTGTGATTCATATATCAACTCTCTTCAAAAATGATGCGAACATAAATATTTAGTGTTCTATTTTTGCCGCTTTAACACAATTAAGTTACACCCTATAATCATAACCCTAAGATCTATGGTGTAAAATGATAACCTAGATCATCTATTACAAAAGATATACATTATATTTAATGAATATCATTACATTAAATGTTCTTCAATCTTAGTAAAATGTTTTTACAAACTGTTGTAACCATTTGCATAGAAGAATGTGCCATTCCTGATTACTATGTCATCTCCTATGATCATTGATAAACACTATGTAAATTGATCAGTGTATACTGCGATGCTCGATGTTTGCTATCTATCAGTGTCGGTGTCTGTTGGTACTCGGTAAACTATCTGCAGCTTGGTGTATAGGCTTTACCGACTAGTCTATTCTGCTTTATGTTACCGATTAGCTCATTGTAAGTGACCGACCAATATCTATACATACCTTTGGTACTAATGACAACCTTAGAAGGCTCAATAGAGATAAAAATCTCCCCCTTTGGCATTAGTATCAAAAATTCAAATGTATAAAGACAAAAATCTCTATGTGACTTATATGTCCTTATATCTTTGCCATATACATAAACACATCAAAAAATTTCTAAGTACGAAGTACTCCCCCTTGGTGGATGCTTCTAATAATATAGTATACATAGCATCCATGTACATAATATAATATTTGACATAATAGCATCTGATACATTGTTTTCCCCCTTTTTTATAGTAATGCCAAATACAAAATTTGAGGTAGTATACTCACAACTTATCAAAAATTGACTGATGGGTATTCTTCAATGAATCCAAGAGGTTTTCCCATTCCTCTTTCAATTTGGTGAGAGAAATGTGCTCAAGACCGATTTGTGCATGCATGTCAAAGATGTTTTCTAACACTGAAATTTATGGTGTTGCAACTAATAGCTCGACTTTGACAATATGTTCTTCAAAAAAATTTAGGTACGTAATGAGTTCGGTCTGCAACTCAGTAACCTGATTTGTTAGGTGTGCTTCTTGTTTTTTCAAATCTGCTGTCAACCGTTGAAGTTCTTAAACTTGGTGAATATGCTTTAGGAAAGCTTGTGGCTCGGTGATAGCTGCATTGGTACTCAACTGTATTTTGGCTTCTAAACCTTTGATCTTTTCACTGAATTCAACAGTGAAGGTGTCTAGAGTACATAGCTTCAATAAGTATTGACAAATTGTCTGGTGATGGATTTTGTGTCAGTAATTACCTTAGATAATTTGACCTTAAGTAATGCCACTTCTTGGCTGATTTTCTTGGCTAATTTGTGTTGTATTTTGGATTCTGCCCTTCAATTCTTTTATTTGCATTGGTGTCTGGGGCATTGATCTTCTCAGAAAGTGTAGCAAGTTGATCTATAATAGGCATATCCTCATCAATGTGTATCTCAGGTACTACTTGTTGGAGGATATCCCACACATCATTTAGTACTTCTTTTCTTTTGTGCTCTTGGTTTAGCTTCTCTTGCGCTGCCCTTCTTGAACATAATTCCCCATATTTACTAAATTCCTCAGGGCTTAGGGTCCTCAGGTCACACTCAGGTAAAATAATCACTTCATCTAGGGTGACCAAACCTTTTCCTTTCTTTTTCTTCTTTTGTGCTAGGGATGATTTCTTCTCTATGATAGAAATGGATCTATCTCTAGTCTTCAGAGTGTCCTTCCCTATTTGCATTTATTCTTCCTTATTCTACTCCTTAGTAGTGGTGGTCTTAGTTGTTGTAGCAAGAGTCTTGGTTGTGGTGTTTGGTGGAATCACCTCAGTTTCCTATGGTTCTTCTATGTCCTTTGTTGCATCTTTTTCCTTTGGTTCAGTGGAAGGTGCCTCTATATGTGTAGGCTCATTTGTCTCTGCAAGTTTTTCTATGTGTTGATCTCCAATTGTATCTTTGTTTTTCTTAGGATCTGAGCTGTCAGATTGTACTTGGGAAAGAATTTTTGCTGCTTTGGCAAGTACAGGAAGTTCACCCGGTAGAGATGTAAATAGACTGGCAGTGTCTTGTGCTTCATCTTTGTTTGGTGCAATATTTACATCTACATCATGTTGGTCATCAGGATCACCATGTGTGATGTCTACAATGAGTACATCATCATCGGTTTTCTTTTCCAGTTGGATTCAACTTTATCCAGTGCATCCTGTGAAACTTTTATTTCTTCCTTACCCTCGGTTATATCAATTGCCTTGGTAACTGATATACCGGTACTCTTTGATTTCTTTGCTGGTCCTTCATCAATGTACATACCTTTACCTTTAGAAGTTTGTCTCTTCTTAAATAGGTTCAAAAATGCTTGTTGCTCAGCTTTTTCTTCAGCTTTCAAAATTGATGTCCATATAGAATCTGTAGTGACATCCATATCTACTACATTGTCATCCATGATCATTAAGGCTCTATTCTTGATCATAAAGTTTTCTTGGTACTTGGTCAAGTATTCACTAACTTGCCCAAAGCTTAAGTATGCAGCTGCCCAAACTAGAGAGCGTTCTCTCTTTCTCTTCTCGATGTCTAATGCAACAACCCATTTCTTAGTAATTATATCATCCAATTTCTTCGGTAATGCACATGAAAATTCCATTGGAACTTTCTTAAACTTTATCATCATTTGGATGACAGCCTCTTCAATTTTAGTTTGATCTTCTTTTGACATTTTGTCAAATCTGTCTAGCAAAGGATCAGTGAGGTCTCCATGTTCAATTATGTCCTCAATGACTTCATCTATTGTTTTGGCCCTTTCTAGTGACCACTTTGAATTGATTTATATCATCCTCTATCTCTGTATCCTCTAAATCTTCCTTATTTCTTATGCATTTCCTCTTTTTCTTTGGTGCCTCAGCTACTATCTTGTTCGTTCTCTTAATGTATTTCTTCGTCAATGTAGCTGCTCTTCTTTTTTTTACTTTTACTACTTCTTCTTTCTCAGTAGGTGGTGTTGTAGTTGAAGAACGTGTCTTCATACCTTCATGTATTTGTGACTGCATCTTTGTAGGAATTTCAGGTGGAGGAACCTGTGTAGGATCTACTTCTTTGTCTGACTCGGTCTCCTCACTATCATATGGTTTGTCGGCTAATTGTAGCTGACCTTCAGTTGCTTGTTCAACTGGTATTCCTTCAGATGTTTCTGACTTATCTCCATATTTAGAAATAAGATCCTTCTTCATTTTCTTTACCTTTCTGTGAATTTTACCGATCTCAATATTAGTAGATATTCTAGATTTAGCTTCTTCATATACTTCGAACCTAGTGGCTATGTGATCCTTCGGTACTGCAAGCAATGCATTAATAGATTTCAGTGTGAAATCATGATTTATCTCATATCCCATTGGTGTCAACCATTTTATCCTAGGCTCAACTACTTTTATCATGGTATAATCAGTGTCAACCATAAAACATATGTCATCTTCAAATTTCTAAACTAATTCCTTCAGAATTTTGCTTCTCTTTTGCATTTTAGATTGAAATTCAGTGAAGTAAGCATTGAACTCTATTCAACTTATCTCCTAACTTGTTCATCATTTCACCAATCTATTTTGTTATTGGTACATCTGGTATCTAGTTTACTTTACTGGTGCCAGGCACAAACTTTTGTAAATAGAAGAATATGCATGCAAGTAGATATCTGTACTTGCATGTGTTAGATTTCTTTTTCCTTATAGTCTTCATATTCTCTTGGAGTTGATGTAACAGTACCTCAGCAAGACCAACTTGGTGACCTTTCAGTACAATTTTGTGTGCCATGTCTACTGCACTGCAGGGTATGCTGTTGAGTTTGCTTGATTGAAATAGCTTATACCTGATCACATGTGCTGCAAATTTTACTGTTGGGTCCTTGATAGTTGAAATTTTTAATGCCCGACCATCCCATTGTACTTTAGTGTACTTGTCAACATTTGGTTGTGAAGAACTTCAGAAAGCCTTAGCTTTGTCAGTAGTAG
Organism: Chamaecyparis obtusa; assembly: GCA_027943335.1. NCBI lineage: Eukaryota > Viridiplantae > Streptophyta > Pinopsida > Cupressales > Cupressaceae > Chamaecyparis > Chamaecyparis obtusa. Next base: position 362,979 of record BSBK01000122.1, on the reverse strand, counting down.
GGAGCCCAGTAACCCCACTAAGTACTTTCTTGGTGACCTCAATCGGTTTATCCAGCCAGAACTTGTCATCATGATATCTGCTCAGAATGATTCTGATTCAATCTGATTTGAATGATTGCGGCAAGTGTGTAAAATATGATAAACCTAATTCCTCAATCTTCTTGTAGTCTGATTTCATTTTTCAATCGGGGCCACAAAGTGGTTGATATGCTACAATTGTTTCAAAGTCCCCAACTTATCTGACTTTGCAGTGAATATAAGACCTTACATCTTCTATCAGTAAAACCCTTTCTGGTATGCTCGAAAATGCACCCATTGAATATATCTATGTTGCAACCTTAGGATGTGGTTTAAACTTTGGCTCAACAAAATTTTCCCTAACAATTAGGTTAACTTCCTCTTCAACACTTTGAGTTTTGCTTGCAAATGATGTCGATGCCATAAATTAATTCTAGGGTTTTGGCAAGCAACAGAATAGGAAGTATTTGATCGCAAATGAACTTACTCGGTATCATGAAGAGTGATGTTGATTTGATCTAGTGTAGCATGAATCCTTCGGAAAATCCTTTAGCTCAAACTTTGCTTCTTTGAATTATCAACTCTTTGAAATTGCATTGTAGAAATGAACTCTATTCCCATGTATTTATAGACTTTCGATGTTCCCACTCAAACTTTTATGTAATAAATGCTCCATCTAACTTTTGGTACGACACAACTGCCAGCTCAGTGACTACTAAAACTCTCATCTACTCGATTAACATAGGTTTTCTTCATCAATTGATACATATGCTCAGTTAACCTTAGATATTGATTACCGATGGATAATCAACTCTCGGTCTCTCTTTTACTGACTGTATAACATTGTTAGCTCATGACAGCTAAACCACAGTGCATCTTTATTCATGCTAATTTGGTATAAAAACATTATGCATAAGGAACTGTATGTAAAATGTGATCTTTTGAAATATCAGTCCCATACATACCTATTTCACTTTCAGTGGAGGTACCGATGTCACCCAATCCAGTGGATGAGGTTTCACCAACAACATTACCTGACTCAGCATTCTCATTAGATGCCTTCTTCCACATAGTGTTCCTTAACTTTGTGATATCAAAAATAGTATATCCACTTTCAAATATATGGTTTTTATCTAGTGCTCACTCTTTGTAGTTCTTGCTTAAATGACCGACCTTATGGCATTTCATACAAGCCATCCTAGAGTTTTTCCAGTTTCTTGATTGTCCAATATGACTCTTTCTATAATAGTTTGCTGCAATGTGTCCATATCTACCACATACAACACAATTAATCCATGTATTATAATCCCAAACATAAGAGTTACCTTGTCTCTTCGGTTGATATGGTCTGCATTGTGGTTTCTCCTTAGGTGTCCAGACTTGCTTCATTTTTGCCTTGTAGTCTCGTGCAGTGTGTCCAGGCTTCCTACAAGTATAGCATATTTTCTCCATGGTAGTATTATTAGCAAGATCATTTTTCTTAGCTCTACACTCATAAGCAGGATGTCCAAACTTTCCACATTAATAACAATATCCATTAAACTTAGGAGTGACAAGAGGTTTACCTTATGCTTTGCTTCTGCACACATTAGATGTATGTCTAGGTTTTCCACAATGATAACATGTCAACACTTTAGATTTCTAATTTTGACTAATGTTGACTTGTTCAGCTTGTTGTGATGTTTCTCCTTCACCGGTGTAGCCTATACCGACTTTGCTCCCAAATCTTCTTTGATTAGTTAAAAAGTCATCAATCTTCTTGGAACTATCCTTAGCAAGTTTCTTCATTTCATTTTGCTGCTATTGATTTTTCACTTCATTCCTTAGCTTCTCATTTTCTTCTCTGAGTCTTGAAACATCTTCTAGTTTTCTTGACAATTATGCATTCACTCGGTTTCCCTCTTGATTCACAATCATCACTTGATTAGTTACTTGAAAATGTTAGTTAGTGAGTCTTTGTATCTCACTTTCTTTAGTTTGAAGTTGTTCACTCATTTGTCTTCGGTCATCGATTGCTAGATTTCTTTCTTGCTTAGCTTGATTTGCTTTGTTCATTGTTTCTATCATTCTTACCATATGAGATTCTTGATGTATTTGTAGTGCTTTCACTTGATCAGTTAAAAATTGATTCTTTTCAGATAGATCAATGATTATGCTTTTAGATCCATCAGAGATGCTTCCAAAACTAGATCCAGTGTGCTCGAATATGTCATCAATAGGTTCTTCATGATAACTAATCTCATTCTGTAGTCTTGCTAGATTCTTCCTTTCATCCAGTAATTTCTTCAGTCCTTCCTTGGCTTGCTTATACTGTTCCACAAACATTTGCATTTTTATCTTCTGATTCTCAATAGTCTTGTCAAGCTTGTATCTCTCCATGACTTAGATCTTTACCCTTCAGTGGTTAAACTGTTCAATAAGAGAACTAGGCTCTGATACCAATTGTTGGAATTAGGAGAGATAGGTACTTAGAGGGGAGGGGTGAATCAGTGCCTTCAAAACTTTACTTGTAAAACCTTTCAGATCTAAAATTGTAAACAGTGATAATCGACCAATATAACTTGGATATAATTGCATGAATCATTTGTCCACTTAACATTAGTAAGTAAACAACATGAAATCCATAACACAATCACATGACACAAGTATTTTGGTAACGTAGAAACCCTTGTAAGAAGGTAAAAACTGCAGTGGGGATGACACCCACATATTCTTCACTACTGTAGATAGAAAAGGTTTTCCTGTTAGGGCTACAAGTTTTGATCACTTCTGGTGATCTCATCCTATTAGGAGTGACATGTTAGATTAGCTAGATCTACCTAGTTATAGGATTTTAGCAACACTAATGAAGTGTGCACTTGATTAAGTGATTTACATAAGACTGTTAAGTCTACTCTGTTAAGAGATTTTATCCAAAAACTCTATTACAATTGTCAGAAAGCAATAGGTATTTATCTGCTTGTTTGACACTCAATTTTTTGTTACAGATCTATAAGTTTTGATAAAAATATCACCTTACTTGTGATGAATCTCTACTCTGAATTTGCTCGGTATCCTCTACTAATTCCACTCAAACTAAATTCTACTATGCTCGGTTCTATTCTGTAAACTGATAGACTTGAAGATAGACAAAATGCTTCAAGTACTTTGTGATTCATATATTAGCTCTCTTCAAAAATGATGTGAACACATAAATATATAGTGTTCTATTTTTTCCGCTTTAACACAATTAAGTTACACCCTATAATCATAACCCTAAGATCTACAGTGTACAATGATAACCTAGATCATTTATTACAAATGATATACATTGTATTTAATGAATATCATTACATTAAATGTTCCTCGATCTTAGTAAAACATTTTTACAAACCATTGCAACCGTTTGTATAGAAGAATGTGCCATTCTGAATTACTATGCCATTTCCTGTGATCCTCGGTAAACACTGTGTAAACTGATCAGGTATACTACGATGCTCGGTGTTTACTATCTGTCGGTGTTGGTGTCTGCTGGTACTTGGTAAACTGTCTGCTGCTCGGTGTATAGGCTTTACCGACTAGTATGTTCTGCTTTATGTTACCGATTAGCTCATTGTAAGTGATCGATCGATATCTATACATACCTTTGGTACTAATGACAACCTTAGAAGGCTCAATAGAGATAACAATATTTGTGGATTCTTAGGGTTTGTTCAAGGATTCTGATAAGAAGTTTAGGTTAGGGTTGGAGATGAGAAATATTGTAATGCTTGATATTTTCCTAGATCTTAAAGCTATTTAGTAATTTTACGTTATGATGTAGTTATATTTCTTTTAGATGAATTACCTAATGGATTGAGGCATCGATCACTGTTGTAGTGTTTTTACTAGTCTTATGGTGTTGAATTTCATCTTATTTTTCCATAAATTTTATTAAATCACGCTTTATCATTTTAATTTTTATGTTGTATGTTGTATGTTGTATGTTGTATGTTGTTGTTTTTATGGCATGCCCCAATTTAGTTGAGGATCAATGGAGAACTAGCCATTCTTTAGTATTCTCCTTTTTTTTAGTTTTTATGTGAGATATCTGATAGTTTTAATTCTATCCATAATTTGGTGTAGAGGTTGTGAATGAATTAAGGGATCACCCTCCTGGGTCTTGTAGAGCCCAAAGTGTAGAAGGGTAGAATTGTCCTTGTCAGTTGGTCCAAGTCCTATAAATTATTGATTATTAGAGTTGGCATCTCTATATATAGTGGATTGGTGATCTTGGTGGCTTTTTATCATAAACCCTTATTCAAGAACCAACATCACCTTTAGTATACTCACACTCTCATACCTTTGGATCCAAATAGATGCTCTATATATACATATATCTAATGAAATAAATATATATGTCATACTATAAAGAAACATGTCAGTTCGAGTAAAAAATTATAGTTGATATAGTTCAACACACTAGCACCATACCTAAAAGATAGATCACACATATGAGAACTTCATACCACGTTACCACAGGACCCAAAGATAAGTCACACATAAGATAAGAACATTAAATGGCATAATCACTAAAAGATAAATATATTTTGGGGCTGATGTGAATTCTAAAACCAAGACCATGTCTTGATCTACAAAAAAATTGTACCAACCAAGAGATAACAAAAGATATGACCTGCCCAAAATTGAATACAGCTGTCATACCAAAATCTTCTGATAAAATGCATGAATGTCTAGGTAGAAGAGATACCTGAAAGATATCTTAAATATAGTAGTCAATGATATCCATCCAAAAATTCATTAATTTGAATTCACCAAATACCATACATGTAAAAAAATGATATATTATCATCACCAGATTAGAGGTAATCATTCGCAAGATTTATTACCATAATCAGTTTTAGAGGATATATCAAATCTATACATTACCCAATGCAAAAAAATCTGGTACTAGGTCTTTGACATCAATAACAACAATGCCAACATCTCAACAATCTCCCATTTTGGCATTGATGAAAAAACAACAAAAACAAAATAACTCCAAAACATCCAAAAACCCCCAAAAGCCAATAACTCCCTCTAAGTTAGATAATACCATTCATATTTTTTCTCTCTTCTTCTTTCCCCCTTTTTTCCAACAATGGAAAAGGGCCAATAGAAAAATTCAGCAATTTGAATATTAAAATAACATTCTTTAAAAGAAATTTTTTCTTGGGCCTTTCTCTTATAATTGGAAGATTCCTCTTCCAACCATCCATAGTATAATGTATCTGAGCATACAAACTATCATGTTGCACCATAAAATCAAATGATTATGAACAATCCATATATTGGTACCAACATGCATAGTCCTCTATGTTAGAAATAATTCCAAAAAGATGGTCTAAGCGGACTTCAACCATGTCCTTTACCAACTAGAAAGGTTTCACCAAATATTCTCTTTGTCTTCATACATGAAAAAGTTCACCTTGCAACTCACCAAACATGATTCTTTGTTTTCCACTTCTATGCTTGAATAAATCATAGTTCTTTCCGATATCATTCAATTCAGTCTCAATACTTGCAATCTTACTTTTGAAGTTGTCAATAGTAGCAAGCTACCTAAGACAATACGGATAAATATCAGAAATTCCCTTTGTGCATTCTCTCGTCTCACAAATATGTTTAGATAACTTTTTTTTTGTGTGTTATCACATTTCTTCTCAATCACATTTTTGAATACATGTCATTTAGAACATTCTTTCAATAATTTTTCCTCAATAATTCTTACTAGATCATTCAGTAAGATACCTAAAATAGTAGAAATACTGATAATTTTACCTAGAAAATTATCCTTCAAATCATTTTCAATATTAAACCTATTATCTGAGGATCAATCATTCCATGTCTCATAAATTATATCAAGTTCACCTTCTTCCAACATCATTTGAACCATATCTAAATCAACAAAGCGTGATTCAAATGGAGAAAACTCATCTTTTTCCATCTCCTCTTCTCCCTTATCTTCTACTTCCTTCACTCCTTGTTTTTCTTATTCTTCTTCTATAATAGAGTTGATATATTTTACTTTCACAATGGTTTTCCTTCTCTTAGGTTCCAAAGGGGAACCAACAATAACAAAATCCAATTCATTTTTACCAGAGGAGGAACCCTCCTCAATATAGCCAATAGTTAAAGCACAGAAACAACCATACTAAAACAAACATTCTTTTTTAAAGATATAGAATAAGCCTTGCATGCATCGATCTTATTTTCTATAAATTCCAAGTACTTGTAAATCTTCTTTCTAACAGAGATGTTGGACCTCTATTCCATGTATTCTCTACTCAAGATAGAGATCTCAGAAAAAAAAAAATAACAAGCACAAAACTATGTTGGGTATCCTAAAAAAATTTCGAGGTTTGATGTCCAATTCCTGGTTTAAGTCTCCATGCGAGTGTTTTTCCTGGACTAGGGTTTGTAAAGTGTCGTGAAAATGGTCTTGACATGTTCAGAAAAACACTTACCCTAGGTCTTGTCTTCCAAAATGTTTCCAATTCGTTTCCAAGCTTCATGTGGCCTTCTTGTTTCTTTTTCTTGGTTACCTTTTAATCACTTAAGTCGCTATTTGTGCACATGATTATTTGCCCCTAGTGTTCGCTGAATCGGGAAGTGTATTATCAAAGGTCAAAACAATCTGGCGATTCAGCGAATGAGTCATGTTCATGTTCACTACTAATGTCAGTTGCCAGTTCTCTAGATCCTCTAGCGGTTATCCCAAACATCCAGCGAATTGGTGAATGCATTAAAGCCAAGCTTTTTAACCCTTTGTTCGCAGTGTCTCCAAGTGTTTCGGCAGTTTCATGTTCCTTTCTGAGAACTAGCGAATGGCGGTTATCTCCAGTTCTCGCAATATTTGGCGGTCTTTTGAAACAATCTGGCGATTCAGCGAATGCTCTGTGTTCGCTTGTTCTCAGAATCTGGCGGTCAAGGGTCGTTTCAACTAGAGAATTAGCGAATACCGTGGATTGCTTTCATGATCAACGGCCCTATTTTAATCTCAAAATATCTGTGGGTCCTGCATATTTGATCTGGCGAATGAGCGACTAAATGAAAATAATGCTATCCTCTAAATTTGGCGGTTCTGATGGTTTGCACAAAAGATTTCAGCGGAGATAAGTTTTCTCACATTCGCTTATTCTCGGAATAAGTTGGTGACATGCTAAACCATTTAGCGATTCAGTGAAGCCTTTGGTCGCCAGTTCTCTTAATAAAAAGGTAAAGGTTAAAACAATCTGGCGAATAAGCGAATCAATGGATGATAAGTTTTAAGGTCTCCGTCGCTTATTCTCGAAATGAAATTTTCAATGATATCAAGGATTCAGAGAACTAGCGAATGCTCTTTGTTCGCTGATTCTCGGAATTAAATGGTTAAGGGTTTTGATATTCAGAGAACTAGCGATAGCCATCGATTGATGAAGATCAACAGTTAATCTGGAATCCTGGTATAAAGTGATGGTTAAGGAAAGATTCAGCGAATTAGAGATTAAAGGAGTTCGCCAGTTCTCCAGATAGTCAAGCGGTTAAGTATATCTTTAAGCGAATGCGCGAACCCTTTGTTCGCTAGATCTCCAGGAAAATTGACCGTCAGTCATAACATTAAGAGAATGGGAGGTGGCTTTGTTCGCTGGTTCGCCAAATGGTAATTGCAGGTTAACTGTGTAAGTGGGAGCCCTTTGTTCGCTGATTCGTGAAATGCATGGATGGTTAAGGATAGGATTCCGAGAACCCGCGAAGCTAATAGTCGCTAGTTCTCCAGATTTGAACCAGGGTCAAACAAGGATTCAGAGAACTAGCGAAGCCAGTGGTCGCCAGTTCTCTGGTTCATAGCTAGGGTTAGCATTCTATTCAGCGATTAAGAGAAGCCATTAGTCGCTGGTTCGCTAAATGGGCTCAGATGGAAAAGGTCATAAAGGGAAAAGAAAAAGGACCGTTGCCACATAGATAAAGTACTTTGTCGATATGGACATAAAACCAGTAAGCCATCAAATTAGCTTCAAGAAGAAAGATTGCATGACGCAAACAGTTTTCAAGTACAGAATCATGATCATTCCCTCTTCACCTTGTTTTCAAGTAGTTTAATCTATCTGTCAACATCCGGACATGGCGAGCTCGAAATTTGAAATTTGAGGGTACATGAAATTGAATATGGGATCCATTAAGGAGATTTTCATTAACTTTGGTGGTTGCACACCTTGGATTCATATCGATAAATAAGTTTAAGCTCATTGTTTATTTGTTCAAGTTTCAGTTGTTAAGAGTTTCTGTCTGTCCAGAGCATTTTCGAGCATAAAGCATTTGAGATACAGAGAATTCAAGGTGTTTTTGTAGCAAGGATGAGTCAACCTGAGAAGAGTGCAGCGTCTTCCAGTAGTGAGGCCAAGTCCAAAACTGGTGAGGACAAGAATAAGCCTAATTTTTCAGATGAATTCTTGAAACTGTTGCTGGTCTCCAGTCAGAACAAGAGGGCTGCTGATGATGTGTTTGAAGATCTTTTGGAACGATGTAGAGACCCAATCACTCCGGAATTCACAGGTTAAACCATTTTCAACTTCTTTTACAGCAATAGAAATAAGCATGTTCCTGTCTGTAATGGTTGGGTGTTAGGATTAGGAAAAATGGTTGTCCCTGACGTTTTCCTAGATATTGATCTAATTGTTTCCCTAGCCAGAAGATATGACCCTATTTCAAGGACAATTAGAAAAGAAGACCAATCACCCTTAGTTACTCTTCATAGGGGATCTTTTATGAAAGATTTTGGTCTATACACATCCTTTTCCACGGAGATTGATTTGAACAAAGAAAAGGCAAGATACAAAAGCAATGTAGGGTCAGTAAAAGACCAGTTGGTTAAACATATGCCAAAACAGGATAAATACATAGCCCCCCTTCCTGCTAACATGAATGCCCCATACCAGTTCAAATCCCTCCATTATTATATGAGATATACTTGCTATGCATTATGTAGAGTTTTGGGAATGGATGGGAATGCAGAATTTTTACCAGCTGACTTGCTGATGATCATCCTGGATATTCAAAATCCCTTGGTAAACACTGACTATGATTACATCCAGTATGTTATTGATAGGATGCATCAAGGGCTGATGTCTGTAAAAGAAAGTAAAAGTCCTATTGAGTTCATGCATTATTCTCTATTAATGCATTTGATTCTATTTTTCAACATCAACAGTTTTGATGCAAACATGTTAAAACCAAGGTTCACTTTCAAGGATCAGCACAACCCAGTGCAGTTGTGGGTGAGGATATGGAATTCTACCTCTAATGAAGCAGATTTTTGTGTTTTTCAGAATTTCATTGTTTATCCAATTATCAGGATGCTAGGCATAAATGTCACCAGGCTATCTCCTAGAGTCCTCAGGCTTTTAAGACCACTACAGTATGTAGATAAGTGGGATGGAAATCATAATTGGGGTGATTTCTACTTAGGAGATAGTTCCACCATTATCAGAGTTTATGGTTGTCCCCAACCCCCACATTTATTACCAAAGTATGTGCCTCCGAGATTGGCTTGTTTGGAATTTGTTTGGCAACTAATGTGTACAGATAAAGATCTTCTGGTCCCTCACAGAAAGGGTACATTCACACTCAGGCAATTCAGGGTAGGTGACTTCCTGATAGGAAAGAGGGCTTTTCCTCAAATTAGTGCATGGCTACAACAATTCAAAATGGTTACTGGTGCTTGTAGGCACATAGATCCTGAAGACTTCATCAAGATTGCCAGGATGACTTACATCCCAAACATTGGTGTGATCAAGGAGCATGAAGGTTTGGATGAAGAAGATGTGATTAGAAACATCTTAGATGAAGATGAGGTTAAAAGGAGATGGTACAGATTCTTTGATTTAGTGGATTTGTCCAACCAATTGAAAGCATCTCAGATTCCTTTTGAGGGTTTTTTCCCTGATCTTCCTTATTTGAAGAAGATTGATGGGATGATTGAAAAATATGATACCTTGGCAAATCAATTGGAAGGCTTGATTGATCAGAATGAGCCAGAGAAGAAGAAAAAGAAAGATTATTCATCTTCTGATGAGAAGGAATTCACTGATGAGTCACAAGAAGAAGATAGTCCTCCACAGGTTGAGAGACCACCAGTTGTTGATCTTACTCAAGATCAACCAGAAATGCAGGATATTTCAGAGCCACCATTGAAGAGACAGAGGCTTGAGGAAGGTGAACCTTCAAGGCATGTGAGACAAAGAAGGGAAATTGACAGAGCATCTACTCTTGTACCAGGTGATAGGCCATACCATCATCAATTGAGGAAAGCAATAAGAGCAGGCAAGAAGATAGCCATTGAGCAAGAAGGCAGAGAAAAGTCCTTATGGTTAGAGAAGGATATCAGAGAGGTTTATCAAGAGGAATTCTTGAGTGATGATCAGTTCATTAAGACTGATGAGTTCAAGAGTTTTCTCATTTGGAACAAGCAGCAAGAAGTAAAGAAAGCTCTGCCTGAAGGTATGGAGCCAAGTGAAGAAACTTTGAGAGCTCTTGCTTCATATGATCCTAGCCTTGATCCTATAACAGTGGACGAAGCCAGAGATTTGGTTAAATCAAGTGGAATGTTGTTAACCCCAGGATGGGATCTGACTTCTGCATTCCTCATTGATCAATTGAGAAAGCAACCAGAGGGTAGCCTATCATATGAAGTTCACATTGGTGACATGATAACAGGAAGTGGCTATGACCCTAAGTCCCAAGCTGTTGCAATGTGGTCCATGGCTCCCAAAACTCAAAAGCCATCTCTATTGAGTATAGAGGATAAGATGGAGGGGAATAAGATTATATGGACTGTACAAAATACAACAGACCTTGAAGTCTCCAAGGCAGTAACTCATTGGGCTAATCTGAATGAAGCCAAGATAGCTCAGCTGTTAGAAAGATATGCCAAATTGTTTGAAAGTTCAAGCATGGTAGCCAAGGACAGGTATTTGAAAATGATGAGGATCAAACAGTTGGAAGATGAGCTGGCAGAAATAAAGGTTAAACTTGAGGAAGCCTCAAAAATAATTCCTCCTCCTCCTTTGCAAGTTGAGGTACCTGTTCAGATAAACTTGGAAGCACCTGAGGGACCTGTTGAAGACTTGGAGAAGGTGAAATTGGATGCATCCCTGGACACTATAGCCAAAATAGTGCAGTACAGGCAGGAAAAAATAAAGGACAGGATGGATGCAGTTCATAAATCAGTCAGCCTATTACATCATACCAATCAAAAGGTGAATGACTATTTAGCCACCTTGGAGCCACTCTATAGTATTTGGTCTGGGAGGAATTTATTGTTTGATAAGCTTGACAGTTTACAAGAACACAGGTCTGATATCCCAAAAGTAGTAACTGATGTGTTTGAAAGGATTGGCCTAATAAGTGCAGCGTCAAAGTTTTTCAAAGGAAAGTCAAACCAAATAAAGGCTAAGTTATCCATGTTTGATAAAGATTACAGCAAGTATTTGCCCCCGGTATATGATGACAATGGAAATGTGGTTAAGCTGAAAGATTGGAAGTTGTCAATGGGTCAGTTGGTCATCAATCAAGATGCCTTCCTAAAAGATAATAAGGCTTTGGATGTGGAAGGAACTAACAATATAATTGATAGTTTGTTCAAAGTTGAAAGTGACTGTATCAAGTTTATATTAGAAGTTAAAAATGTGACTGATTCTACATGGGAACGGCAAGTCAACTTGTTACAGGAGCTGCAGAGTTACGACTGGCCATCTGATGATGATGTGGCAGCTTGGGAAAAGTTAATCACAAAGAAGAAGAAGAAACCGGTTATCCAGCTGACAGAGGAGGAAGAAGAATAGATCGCACTTAGCACCTGATCCAGAATTTGAGGGAGAGCGTGTTCAAACAGAGAATGATGTAAATTAGCTTGTAATGGCGGTCATCATTCATATGACAAACGTGGTAACTGCTCTGAAAATATCTACAAACAAAGGTGCCAGCTGCGGAAGTTGTTCAGAACTGAAAAATATGCCTTGCTGTCTTTATTAAATATCTTTCTGTTTGTATTTTCTTTTGTTTTCTAGTGCAAATTTCTATCATCCATCCGAAGCTTGTTGCATCCTTTCGAGGATTCCAGGATGGTTGATTAGTATAAATAGTCAGTTCCTATTGATGATCGAGGTTGGAAAATATTTTTGTAAAGGAGAGGTCTGAAATATAGAACCTGATTTTCTGTGAAATCAAGGAAGATTGTACGAATGCATTTTATCAATTAATACAAATACACTGGAGTTCTGTGACTATCATTTGATTGTCTTTACATGTGGAGTGTTTTAGTTTCTTTATGCATTTAAATTGTAAGACAGTTTAAATACATCTTTCACAAGGTGAATGTAGGGGTTGAGCTTAAGTATCTTTCAAGGAAAGAGTAAAATCTTAGGGGAGGTCTCTGGGAATTGAATATCTATATGTGGATTTGATGACAAGTGTAGGAATGGAAACAATGATATGTTAGGCATGTTATTTGAGTTTCATTGTATTCGTTTTAATAGATATATGTGAAGGTAGAGTTCGACTCTGATGCCCAGCGGATAAGGGACTGGTTTTAGATCCACTTACATTGGTTTACCATCCAATATATAATTGATTGAAATTTTACTTTATATGCATAATTTCCAGACTTGAGTCATATTATGACAAGTTCATAAATATGTATTTCAGTGCTTTGAAGAAGCAATAAACGAGGTTAACCCTTCCCTGAGTTTAACTCTAAAAGGAAGAAGGATGAATGTCCTTAAGCCATTGTATCGTGTTGCAGTTTTTATAATCTATATCATGATGTTGTGTATCAGGATGATTTGGGTTATACTCAGAGTTTTAGCAACTTATTGAGTTGGATTTTGAAGGCAGTAACAGAGCAGTGAAGGAGCAGGTTCTCAATTCAGAGCTCAGCTGAACGTTGAATTGATAGAGGTACACCCGCCTGAGTATATATTACTCAAAGTGAAGAAGGTCTTAACCTTAATACCTTAGTAGTTTGTAACTTGCTAGGTTACAGCCATTGGGATTATTTGAGTATTTGATTAATCTGCAGGTTCAAACACTAACAAAATTGGCGACTCTACTGGGGATTTATTTTGATAGCCTGCAATAGGTTAGTGCAAATCTTGTCTATTGTATGTTTGTAGACCAGTAAAAATAATTTTTCATTCCCGCTTGAGTAGTGGGTGGCGACTCTAACAAAATCTGTGTTACCAGTTTCTTTTTTGCAAAATTTTGTAAAAATTATTGTCATTTACCATGAGTCGACCCAGAAACACTAGGTCTTATTATAGGGATCATCCAGAAAATAATATAGCGGATGAAATCCACACACCAAGCAGAAAGCAATGGTCTAGGAGAGGCCAAAATAATGCTAGTTCCCAGGCTCATTCTCGAGAAAGATTTTGTGTTCCACTTCCTCATGAAACTTCTTCGTCTTCTAGCGATCCTGAGCATGTCAAAAGGGTCACACCAAAGGTCTATATGCAGAAAGAAGTAGTCACAGAAGTAGGTTTTTTCCCTGCTAGAGAAACCCTTGAACAACCTGATGAAACCTCTACTGCTGAAACAGCTTCATATGATTCTGAGAAGTTAAGAGAGGAAGTGATTGCCTTGAGAGAAAAGGAACGTGAAAAATTAGCAGAAATTGCTAATAGAACGAAGATAAGGGAACAACAGCTTCGTGAATTGCTTCTGGAAAGGGAAGAACTCCTCAAAAGAACCAGGAGAAATGAGACCCATGTTAGTGATCTAAACCAGGATGTACAAGGTTTGGATAAAGACTTCTTTGGTGATATGCAAGATTTGAGAAAGCAAGCTCAGGATACCAGGCCCAAACAAATTGAATTTGAGGGAACAGGCCATGTTTTAAGACAACTGAATCCCTCTGAAATCAAAATAAACAAGGAGATTAAAATTGCCCCCAAGGAAATCCCTGATAAGGGAAAACAAAAGGTGGTGGGTGTTGCTATAAATGAACCGAAGAAGGTTGTGCCCATTCCTAATGTGCCTACTCAAGCGAGTACAGATTTAGACAGAGCTAGGAAAGAAAAGGAGGATTTGGCTATGCAACTTGAGAAACTTGAGTTAGAGGCTGCTGCAGATGAAATGAAGAGGAAGATTGCCTTTCTACATGCTAACATGAATACATCTGCTAGTAGTTCTGTCCCTATTACCATAGGAACAACTTCATCTAGTCAGCCTAACATTTCAATTCCAAATACTCAAGCCTTTCACTCTGGACAATATCCATCTGGACAATTTCCTAGTCAAGTTCCCTTGGTTTCTCAGGGTACAGTGGGAACTATACCCTGTCAAAATGTTGCAATTACCCCTCTGAATCAGCCAACTATCCAAAGATGACCAGTTCATTTGGATAGATATAGGCCCTTGTTTTTTGATGGTATTCCTGGCCAACCTAATGCCATTCCTAATGAAATCAGGAAGAAGATCCCATTATTCACTGGGAATAATGTTATTACTTGTGAAGAGCATTTGAAGTTTTTCACAGATAAAGTTAATGACTATGAGATTGAGCATGAAGATGTCATTATGAAACTTTTTGTTCAATCATTGATTGAAGATGCTAGGGATTGGTACAGAGGGTTACCTGAGAACAGTATTGCTTCATGGGATGAATTTGTCAGGAGTTTTAAGGAGCAGTATGCTGAACATGAGAATTCTAGTTACATGCTCAATGAATTCAATAATATCAAGAAAAATTATAATGAGAGCATGTCAGAGTTCAATAGCCGGTTTCAAAAGGCTATGTACAAATTGTTCCAGGTATTGAGGTTGGATGATGCAGTTTGCATGACCACTTATTTCAATTCCATGGATGGTAAAATGTCTTATCTCCTAAGAGATAAAAATCCCCGCACCCTTAGGGATGCATTTAAATTGGCCATAAATATTGAGAGTAATCGAAAGGCATCTGGCCAAATGTACAAGAGGGATGAGGGTAAATTGTGGAAAGAGACCAGACCACAACATGCAAGGCCTTTTAAAGAGGAGGATAAAGGACCGGGTGCTAACAAGGAGTTCCCAACAAGATTTGATAAAGGTGGTAGAAACTTTCAAGATGCAAGACCCCCTTATCAAAGGCAGGACAAAGCCCCTAATTTGAGAGATATGCCTTACAAAACTAATTGGAAGGATGGGAGACCTGTTCTCGACAGTAATGAAGTACAAAAAGGGAGAGATACCCCAGATCCCTTAAAGAAGAATACTACACACAATGTAGAAAACACTCCTTGGTGTGTAGCTTGTAATATGCCTCATTCACCCTTCCAGTGTGCTGTGGCCCAAGCCTTAGGAGAAGAGGCTGATAACTCATGTGCAGGAGATTATGAAGAATCTGAAAAGCCTGCCATTAACATGTTTACTACAGATCCAATAGAGGATTTTGTGTCCTCAGATGATGAAGCAAGCTGCCCAGATGTTGATCATAAGAGAAAGATTTTCTCTGATTATGAGCAACAAATATTTACTCAATCTGATCCTGAAGAATTTGATAATAATGATTATAAAACTCATATGGTGGGATCCAGATTAGATGAGAAGCAATGGAGGAAGCCCAGTGAAGAGGAAATCAAAAACTTAACTGTGGCTGCCATAACACAAGCAAGATCCTCATACAATTTGAGGAACAGAAAGGTGGATAATGAACAGGGAATTCCTAGATCAGTATTCATCAAAGGTAGTCCTCAAGATAAGGGTTTCCCAAAGCCCAATGTTATAGATGGAAAGGATCAAGAACTTGTGGGTGAAAAGAAGAAAGGGGAGGAAGTTAGTGCTGACAAGATGAAGAAGAAAACTAGTAGGACAAAGGATCAATCTGATTCTCCTGCTGATTCCCCTGCATTTGATATGAGACATGCGTTGTCTCAGATGAAAGTGTCCATCCCTTTGCTTGAAATGTTGAAAATAGAAGAGCACAAGACAACAGCCTTGACTCTTATAAATGAGCAAAGATTTTCTCCTACCAAACAAGAGGAAGGGAGTTCTATAAAAAGGCCTATTCCCATCTCAGATGTATGTGTTGGGATAATTGTAACACAAGAACCTTCTTCCATCAATCCATTTTATGTCACTTTAATTGTGAATGATTTATTGTTAAAAAATTGTATGATAGACTCTGGTGCTGCCACAACTGTGATGCCATATCATGTAATGAAAGAATTAGGATTGCAAGTTGACACTTCTAATGGCAGGTGTTATGCAATGGATAATAGGGCAGTGCCTGTTGTGGGGACTTTGGTTGGAATTGAGGTAAAAATTGCTGCATTCCCAGAGGCTACATACAAAATGGATGTAGTTGTTGTGGATACAGAGCCTCACTATGGCATGTTATTGTCAAGACAATGGGCTGCAGCAGTGGGTGGAAAGCTGGAACTAGATCTATCTTATGCCACTATTCCAGTGAATGGGACTGAAGTAAAGTTGTACAGGGAGCCCCGTTCTTCAGTTATGGTGGAAATGGTTGCTCCGGAAGCCCTTAATTGTTTTGTAGATATTGACATGAACAATTTTGTGATTGAAGAAGTGTTACCTCAATTGAAAAACACAGACCCGATTTTGGAAGAATTGATGATGCAACAAGATAGCTTGTGGCAAATGTTTTTTGATGGTGGATGCTCCAAAGAAGGATCAGGAGCTGGTGTTGTTTTCATTTCCCCATCAGGTAATACTTTCAAGTATTCCTTCTTGTTGACTTTCAGTTGTACAAATAATACTGCTGAATATGAGGCCCTGATCTTGGGATTAGATGTAGCCATAAAGCATGGTATTAAATGTTTAAAAGTTCATGGTGACTCCCAATTGATTGTAGCCCAAGTAAGATCCCAATATGCCTCCAAGGATGAAAAACTCAAGTTGTATAAGCATGCTGTCTGGGATAGATTAGAATTTTTTGAAGCTTTTAATCTGCTCTGGGTAGAGAGGTCAAATAACATCATGGCAGACTTTCTTGCTAATGTTGCTTTGAAAAACAATGATATCACCCTCTCTGGTGTTTCCATGTTGGAAACTAAAACTAGGCCTGCAGTTCCTGACAATGTGTACAATTGGCAAGTTTTTGAGGATGATCTTGATATCCTTAGATTCCTTCAAGGCCTGCATCAATATGATGGTCAACAGATAGATTTCAATGAGGTACAGGAATGTATTGAAGGAAAAGAATGCATCATGGGAAATGAAATAGTTCAATTGCCTTCTAATCATATACCCAAAGGATTGGTAGAACTGGAGGGAATGTTTAAAATAAATGATGGTTGTCTGTCCCAAAAGTCTAATATGAAATTGGAAGACTTAGAGGAGATAAACCTAGGATCAGAAAATTCCCCACAAATGGTATACATTGGAAAGAAACTGAGTAGAGAGATCAGAGGCAACTTGATCAGACTTTTGAAAAGGTACAAACATGTGTTTGCCTGGTCATATGATGACCTCAAAGCTTATAGGGCTGATTTATTTCAGCATGAAGTTCCTCTAAAGGAGGAAACCACACCCTTCAGACAAAAGCAGAGACCCATTAATCCTTTACTGGCCACCAAAATGCAAGTTGAGTTGACAAAACTGAGAGATGCTGGTATTATTGAACCAATTAGGCACTCAACTTGGGTTTCAAACCTTGTACCAGTGAGGAAGAAGAATGGTGACATTCAGCTTTGTGTTGATTTTAGGAACCTAAATGTGGCATCACTCAAGGATAATTATGGATTGCCTAATATGGAGGCCATGCTGCATAGGGTGACTGGATGTGAACTCTTGTCAATGATGGATGGTTTCTCAGGGTATAACCAAGTGCTAGTCAAAGAATCAGAGCAATTCAAGATAGCCTTTACAACTCCTTGGGGAACTTATGTATATGTTCGCATGCCTTTTGGTCTAAAAAATGCTGGGGCAACTTTTCAGAGAGCCATGGATGTTGCTTTCAAAGAAATGATCAATGTCTTAATGGTAGTATATCAAGATGATCTCACTGCTTTTTCCAAAAGGGCTGATGATCATTGTTCTCATTTAGAAAGGATTTTTCTCAAGGCCTTAGAGTTTGGTGTGTCCTTGAATCCCAGGAAATGTCAATTTGCAGTGACAGAAGGAAAGCTACTGGGACACATAGTATCAAAAGAAGGAGTCAGGATTGATCCTGAAAGAGTGGAAGCCATCAAAAGGGTCCCTCCACCAAAGAATATAAAGGGTGTGCAATCATTTTTGGGGCAAATAAATTTTGTGAGAAGATTCATTGCCAACTTTGCTAAGTTGGTCAAGCCAATAGTTAAGTTCCTTAAAAAGGGAATGAAATTTGAATGGAACCTGGAAGCTCAGCAAGCTTTTGAAAAAATTAAACAAACAATTCAAGAAGCTCCTGTTTTGGTATCACCTGACTATTTGAAACCTTTTTCCCTGTTTTCTTTTGCATCTTTCCATACTATTGCAGCTGTCCTTCTGCAGAAAGATCAAGAAGGATATGAACATCCTATAGCTTTTTTCAGCAAATCTTTGCAATCTGCTGAATTAAATTATGAAATAATGGAAAAGCAAGCTTATACACTTGTGAAAGTAGTCAAGGCTTTCAGACCGTATTTGGTTTGTGCAAAGGTTAATGCTTATGTACCCCATGTTGCAGTAAAGGATATCTTAATACAGAGTGAAGTTACAGGGAAGAGATGTAAATGGATAAACAGGATTCAAGAGTTTGACATTGAGATTCATATTACCAAATTGGTAAGAGGATTGGGACTTGCCAAGTTCATCACTGAGGAAAACATGGACCTTGTCCAGATAAATAATGTTGCTGCTAATGTTGATACAGTTACTAGTATTGAGATGCAACCCTGGTACAAGGATCTTGTTTATTTTATTAAAAATGCTAAGTGTCCACCTGAATTGAATGATAATCAGAGAAGAAGCTTGAGATTACAGGCTCAAAGATATGTCCTCATTCAAGGTGATTTGTACTGGAAAGACAATGATGGCATTTTACTCTTTTGTTTGGATGAACATCAATCAGAGAAGGTGCTAAAAGAAATGCATTCTGGAATGTGTGGAGGGCATTATTCTGCTCGGTCAACAGCTCATAAAATTTTGAGGGCAGGATATTATTGGCCTGTATTGTTTAAAGACACCCACTCTTATGTTAGAAAGTGTGAACCTTGTCAAAGGTTCTCAAAGAAGCTAAAATTTTCAGGTGCATTGTTATTAAATCCAGTTGTTGCAGAAGCCCCTTTTGCAATGTGGGGTATGGATTTTATTGGAGAGTTCTCTGAAAAGTCCAGTGGAAGACGTAGTCACCTTTTGGTGGCTACTGATTACTTCACCAAGTGGATAGAAGCTATTCCCACTAGAGGAGCAACAAGTGCTGTGGTGATTGATTTCCTGATGAACAACATAATCACAAGATTTGGTGTCCCAATCAAATTGGTTGTAGACAATGCAATGAGTTTTAGGTCTCAGGAAATTACTAATTTTTGTGATGAAATGGGATTTATCTTGTCTTATTCAAGCCCATATCACCCACAGGCCAATGGACAAGCTGAGTCTAGCAATAAGAGCATTTTGCAAATTTTGAAGAAGACCTTGGAAAAGAACAAAAGAGGTTGGCATGAGAAGTTAAAGTTAGCACTATGGGCTGATAGAATTTCTGAGAAAAAAGCCACAGGGAAGTCCCCCTTTGAAATGGTATATGGTGCAAAGACAAGATTGCCAATTAATAATTTCCTTCCCATCTACAAGTTCATGCAAGAGGAAGATATTGAAATCAGTAACCCACTGCAAGATAGGATGGTTCAGCTGATTGAGTTGGATGAGATGAGAAGGGAAGGGCAGAAAAATAATATCAAACTGCAGCAAAAAATGAAATATCTTTTCGATAAAAGGGCTACTGTGAGAAAATTTCAGCCTGGTGACATGGTTCTTCAATGGAATGCTAGATTTGAAGACAAAGGGAAGCATAAAAAATTTGAGTCCTTATGGATGGGTCCCTTCATTGTTTGTCAGATTCATGGCAAAGATTCCTATTTTTTGCAAGGTATGGATGGTGAAGAGCAAGAATTGCCAGTGCATGGACAATTCTTGAAATTTTTCTTTAGTTGAAAGTTCTTTTTCCATGCACAGTAGGCTTGTAATATATGTATAGGTGTGTTTGCTTCTCGTTTTAGGTTCAGGTTTTGTGGTCTGCCTCCCAGAGATTCATGGTTTCTTGCTGTGATCTTACAATCAAGCATCCTCAGATAGAGCCACTGTTGGGTATCCTAAAAAAATTTTGAGGTTTGATGTCCAATTCCTGGTTTAAGTCTCCATGCGAGTGTTTTTCCTGGACTAGGGTTTGTAAAGTGTCGTGAAAATGGTCTTGACATGTTCAGAAAAACCCTTACCCTAGGTCTTGTCTTCCAAAATGTTTCCAATTCGTTTCCAAGCTTCATGTGGCCTTCTTGTTTCTTTTTCTTGGTTACCTTTTAATCACTTAAGTCTCTATTTGTGCACATGCTTATTTGCCCCTAGTGTTCGCTGAATCGGTAAGTGTATTATCAAAGGTCAAAACAATCTGGCGATTCAGCGAATGAGTCATGTTCATGTTCACTACTAATGTCAGTCCCCAGTTCTCTAGATCCTCTAGCGGTTATCCCAAACATCCAGCGAATTGGCGAATGCATTAAAGCCAAGCTTTTTAACCCTTTGTTCGCTAAGTCTCCAAGTGTTTCGGCAGTTTCATGTTCCTTTCCGAGAACTAGCGAATGGTGGTTATCTCCAGTTCTCGCAATATTTGGCAGTCTTTTGAAACAATCTGGCGATTCAGCGAATGCTCTATGTTTGCTTGTTCTCAGAATCTGGCGGTCAAGGGTCATTTCAACTAGAGAATTAGCGAATACCGTGGATTGCTTTCATGATCAACGACCCTGTTTTAATCTCAAAATATCTGTGGGTCCTGCATATTTGATCTGGTGAATGAGCGACTAAATGAAAATAATGCTATCCTCTAAATTTGGCGGTTCTGATGGTTTGCCCAAAAGATTTCAGCGGAGATAAGTTTTCTCACATTTGCTTATTCTCGGAATAAGTTGGTGACATGCTAAACCATTTAGCGATTCAGCGAAGCCTTTGGTCGCCAGTTCTCTTAATAAAAAGGTAAAGGTTAAAACAATCTGGCGAATAAGCGAATCAATGGATGATAAGTTTTAAGGTCTCCGTCGCTTATTCTCGAAATGAAATTTTCAATGATATCAAGGATTCAGAGAACTAGCAAATGCTCTTTGTTCGCTGATTCTCGGAATTAAATGGTTAAGGGTTTTGATATTCAGAGAACTAGCGATAGCCATCGATTGATGAAGATCAACGGTTAATCTGGAATCCTGGTATAAAGTGATGGTTAAGGAAAGATTCAGCGAATTAGAGATTAAAGGAGTTCACCAGTTCTCCAGATAGTCAAGCGGTTAAGTATATCTTTAAGCGAATGCACGAACCCTTTGTTCCCTAGATCTCCAGGAAAATTGACCGTCAGTCATAACATTAAGAGAATGGGAGGTGGCTTTGTTCACTGGTTCGCCAAATGGTAATTGCAGGTTAACTGTGTAAGTGGGAGCCCTTTGTTCGCTGATTCGCGAAATGCATGGATGGTTAAGGATAGGATTCCGAGAACCCGCGAAGCTAATAGTCGCTAGTTCTCCAAATTTGAACCAGGGTCAAACAAGGATTCAGAGAACTAGCGAAGCTAGTGGTCACCAGTTCTCCGGTTGATAGCTAGGGTTAGCATTCTATTCAGCGATTAAGAGAAGCCATTAGTCGCTGGTTTGCTAAATGGGCTTAGATGGAAAAGGTCATAAAGGGAAAAGAAAAAGGACCGTTGCCACATAGATAAAGTACTTTGTCGATATGGACATAAAACTAGTAAGCCATCAAATCAGCTTCAAGAAGAAAGATTGCATGACGCAAACAGTTTTCAAGTACAGAATCATGATCATTCCCTCTTCACCTTGTTTTCAAGTAGTTTAATCTATCTGTCAACATCCGGACATGGCGAGCTCAAAATTTGAAATCTGAGGGTACATGAAATTGAATATGGGATCCATTAAGGAGATTTGCATTAACTCTGGTGGTTGCACACCTTGGATTCATATCGATAAATAAGTTTAAGCTCATTGTTTATTTGTTCAAGTTTCAGTTGTTAAGAGTTTCTGTCTGTCGAGAGCATTTTCGAGCATAAAGCATTTGAGATACAGAGAATTCAAGGTGTTTCTGTAGCAAGGATGAGTCAACCTGAGAAGAGTGTAGTGTCTTCCAGTAGTGAGGCCAAGTCCAAAACTGGTGAGGACAAGAATAAGCCTAATTTTTCAGATGAATTCCTGAAACTGTTGCCGGGCTCCAGTCAGAACAAGAGGGCTGCTGATGATGTGTTTGAAGATCTTTTGGAACGGTGTAGAGACCCAATCACTCCGGAATTCACAGGTTACACCATTTTCAACTTCTTTTACAGCAATAGAAATAAGCATGTTCCTGTCTGTAATGGTTGGGTGTTAGGATTAGGAAAAATGGTTGTCCCTGACGTTTTCCTAGATATTGATCTAATTGTTGCCCTAGCCAGAAGATATGACCCTATTTCAAGGACAATTAGAAAAGAAGACCAATCACCCTTAGTTACTCTTCATAGGGGATCTTTTATGAAAGCTTTTGGTCTATACACGTCCTTTTCCATGGAGATTGATTTGAACAAAGAAAAGGCAAGATACAGAAGCAATGTAGGGTCAGTAAAAGACTAGTTGGTTAAACATATGCCAAAATAGGATAAATACATAGCCCCCCTTCCTGCTAACATGAATGCCCCATACCAGTTCAAATCCCTCCATCATTATATGAGATATACTTGCTATGCATTATGTAGAGTTTTGGGAATGGATGGGAATGCAGAATTTTTACCAGCTGACTTGCTGATGATCATCCTGGATATTCAAAATCCCTTGGTAAACACTGACTATGATTACATTCAGTATGTTATTGATAGGATGCATCAAGGGCTGATGTCTGTAAAAGAAAGTAAAAGTCCTATTGAGTTCATGCATTATTCTCTATTAATGCATTTGATTCTATTTTTCAACATCAACAGTTTTGATGCAAACATGTTAAAACCAAGGTTCACTTTCAAGGATCAGCACAACCCAGTGCAGTTGTGGGTGAGGATATGGAATTCTACCTCTAATGAAGCAGATTTTTGTGTTTTTCATAATTTCATTGTTTATCCAATTATCAGGATGCTAGGCATAAATGTCACCAGGCTATCTCCTAGAGTCCTCAGGCTTTTAAGACCACTGCAGTATGTAGATAAGTGGGATGGAAATCATAATTGGGGTGATTTCTACTTAGGAGATAATTCCACCATTATCAGAGTTTATGGTTGTCCCCAACCCCCACATTTATTACCAAAGTATGTGCCTCTGAGATTGGCTTGTTTGGAATTTGTTTGGCAACTAATGTGTACAGATAAAGAGCTTCTGGCCACTCATAGAAAGGGTACATTCACACCCAGGCAATTCAGGGTAGGTGACTTCCTGATAGGAAAGAGGGATTTTCCTCAAATTAGTGCATGGCTACAACAATTCAAAATGGTTACTGGTGCTTGTAGGCACATAGATCCTGAAGACTTCATCAAGATTGCCAGGATGACTTACATCCCAAACATTGGTGTGATCAAGGAGCATGAAGGTTTGGATGAAGAAGATGTGATTAGAAACATCTTAGATGAAGATGAGGTTAAAAGGAGATGGTACAGATTCTTTGATTTAGTGGATTTGTCCAACCAATTGAAAGCATCTCAGATTCCTTTTGAGGGTTTTTTCCCTAATCTTCCTTATTTGAAGAAGATTGATGGGATGATTGAAAAATATGATACCTTGGCAAATCAATTGGAAGGCTTGATTGATCAGAATGAGCTAGAGAAGAAGAAAAAGAAAGATTATTTATCTTCTGATGAGGAGGAATTCACTGATGAGTCACAAGAAGAAGATAGTCCTCCACAGGTTGAGAGACCACCAGTTGTTGATCTTACTCAAGATCAACCAGAAATGCAGGATATTTCAAAGCCACCATTGAAGAGATAGAGGCTTGAGGAAGGTGAACCTTCAAGGCATGTGAGACAAAGAAGGGAAATTGACAGAGCATCTACTCTTGTACCAGGTGATAGGCCATACCATCATCAATTGAGGAAAGCAATAAGAGCAGGCAAGAAGATAGCCATTGAGCAAGAAGACAGAGAAAAGTCCTTATGGTTAGAGAAGGATATCAGAGAGGTTTATCAAGAGGAATTCTTGAGTGATGATCAGTTCATTAAGACTGATGAGTTCAAGATTTTTCTCATTTGGAACAAGCAGCAAGAATTAAAGAAAGCTCTTCCTGAAGGTATGGAGCCAAGTGAAGAAACTTTGAGAGCTCTTGCTTCATATGATCCTAGCCTTGATCCTATAACAGTGGACGAAGCCAGAGATTTGGTTAAATCAAGTGGAATGTTGTTAACCCCAGGATAGGATCTGACTTTTGCATTCCTCATTGATCAATTGAGAAAGCAACCAGAGGGTAGCCTATCATATGAAGTTCACATTGGTGACATGATAACAGGAAGTGGCTATGACCCTAAGTCCCAAGCTGTTGCAATGTGGTCCATGGCTCCCAAAACTCAAAAGCCATCTCTATTGAGTATAGAGGATAAGATGGAGGGGAATAAGATTATATGGACTGTACAAAATACAACAGACCTTGAAGTCTCCAAGGCAGTAACTCATTGGGCTAATCTGAATGAAGCCAAGACAGCTCAGCTGTCAGAAAGATATGCCAAATTGTTTGAAAGTTCAAGCATGGTAGCCAAGGACAGGGATTTGAAAATGATGAGGATCAAACAGTTGGAAGATGAGCTGGCAGAAATAAAGGTTAAACTTGAGGAAGCCTCAAAAATAATTCCTCCTCCTCCTTTGCAAGTTGAGGTACCTGTTCAGATAAACTTGGAAGCACCTGAGGGACCTGTTGAAGACTTGGAGAAGGTGAAATTGGATGCATCCCTGGACACTATAGCCAAAATAGTGCAGTACAGGCAGGAAAAAATAAAGGACAGGATGGATGCAGTTCATAAATCAGTCAGCCTATTACATCAGACCAATCAAAAGGTGAATGACTATTTAGCCACCTTGGAGCCACTCTATAGTATTTGGTCTGGGAGGAATTTATTGTTTGATAAGCTTGACAGTTTACAAGAACACAGGCCTGATATCCCAAAAGTAGTAACTGATGTGTTTGAAAGGATTGGCCTAATAAGTGCAGCGTCAAAGTTTTTCAAAGGAAAGTCAAACCAAATAAAGGCTAAGTTAGCCATGTTTGATAAAGATTACAGCAAGTATTTGCCCCCGGTATATGATGACAATGGAAATGTGGTTAAGCTGGAAGATTGGAAGTTGTCAATGGGTCAGTTGGTCATCAATCAAGATGCCTTCCTAAAAGATAATAAGGCTTTGGATGTGGAAGGAACTAACAATATAATTGATAGTTTGTTCAAAGTTGAAAGTGACTGTATCAAGTTTATATCAAAAGTTAAAAATGTGACTGATTCTACATGGGAACAGCAAGTCAACTTGTTACAGGAGCTGCAGAGTTACGACTGGCCATCTGATGATGATGTGGCAGCTTGGGAAAAGTTAATCACAAAGAAGAAGAAGAAACCGGTTATCCAGCTGACAGAGGAGGAAGAAGAATAGATCGCACTTGGCACCTGATCCAGAATTTGAGGGAGAGCGTGTTCAAACAGAGAATGATGTAAATTAGCTTGTAATGGCGGTCATCATTCATATGACAAACGTGGTAACTGCTCTGAAAATATCTACAAACAAAGGTGCCAGCTGCGGAAGTTGTTCAGAACTGAAAAATACGCCTTGCTGTCTTTATTAAATATCTTTCTGTTTGTATTTTCTTTTGTTTTCTAGTGCAAATTTCTATCAGCCATCCGAAGCTTGTTGCATCCTTTCGAGGATTCCAGGATGGTTGATTAGTATAAATAGTCAGTTCCTATTGATGATCGAGGTTGGAAAATATTTTTGTAAAGGAGAGGTCTGAAATATAGAACCTGATTTTCTGTGAAATCAAGGAAGATTGTACGAATGCATTTTATCAATTAATACAAATACACTGGAGTTCTGTGACTATCATTTGATTGTCTTTACATGTGGAGTGTTTTAGTTTCTTTATGCATTTAAATTGTAAGACAGTTTAAATACATCTTTCACAAGGTGAATGTAGGGGTTGAGCTTAAGTATCTTTCAAGGAAAGAGTAAAATCTTAGGGGAGGTCTCTGGGAATTGAATATCTATATGTGGATTTGATGACAGGTGTAGGAATGGAAACAATGATATGTTAGGCATGTTATTTGAGTTTCATTGTATTCATTTTAATAGATATATGTGAAGGTAGAGTTCGACTCTGATGCCCAGCGGATAAGGGACTGGTTTTAGATCCACTTACATTGGTTTACCACAATATATAATTGATTGAAATTTTACTTTATATGCATAATTTCCAGACTTGAGTCATATTATGACAAGTTCATAAATATGTATTTCAGTGCTTTGAAGAAGCAATAAACGAGGTTAACCCTTCCCTGAGTTTAACTCTAAAAGGAAGAAGGATGAATATCCTTAAGCCATTGTATCGTGTTGCATTTTTTATAATCTATATCATGATGTTGTGTAGCAGGATGATTTGGGTTATACTCAGAGTTTTAGCAACTTATTGAGTTGGATTTTGAAGGCAGTAACAGAGCAGTGAAGGAGCAAGTTCTCAATTCAGAGCTCAGCTGAAAGTTGAATTGATAGAGGTACACCTGCCTGAGTATATATTACTTAAAGTGAAGAAGGTCTTAACCTTAATACCTTAGTAGTTTGTAACTTGCTAGGTTACAGCCATTGGGATTATTTGAGTATTTGATTAATCTGCAGGTTCAAACACTAACAAACTAGAGATCTGAACCATAAGTCACAACCTTCTTTAAATAACATTATGATATTTTCAAATAAATTTTCTAATAAATAACTACACAGATCAAACTCCACACTTTCCTTAACCATTTTATGCACCAAATAGATAGATACAATAGACATAGCACCTTATCTATTAAAAAAATAGATTTTATATGCAATTATGTAAGCAATATACCTATCAACTAGATCAAAAAGGGAATTAATTAGTAGAGTGTAGAGGTCTATGTCTATACTAGTAATCTCTTTTACATCCTTATATACTTTACTAATTTCTTCCTTGGAAGATCTCCAACACTTCATAGATGATTAATATCATTAACTACTTCCTTTGTTTCCACATAGGGTTTGTTCAATATCAAATCTCCATCCTTGAACTGACTCAGAGAGGATAATAAATTGGTTCCTTACCTGTAAACCAAATAAATTCTCCTTATAAGTCCATAACCAAGGTACAAGGCCTCTGCAATTCTTTAGCTATTAACCCAACTTCCATTTTCCTAATCTTTTCATGATCAAATTATTTTAATTTGACTCCTTTCAGAATTTGTGACATAGTGTCACTAGACTTATGAACAACCAACCTTGACTCTATTTTCACTCTTAACCAAACTTATCAAATACTCACAAGATCTATAAATTCATCAATTTCCTCTTCAAAAATAGTGACAAATCCATCAACCGAACTGATCAAGATATACCTTATTAGCTGAACCATACTAGAGACACATCAAATATAATTGGTATCACATCTAAGAGTGGGAACTAATAGATTTAGAATTTTAATACTCCTCTTGAGCCAAAGAAATAGGCTCATTTGTTGGAAGAGCTAGTATCAAGATACGATACCACAAAATTCTCTTCACCAACTATTTCATTCTTCGACACCTTGACTGTCCTCTGAGATTCACCTAAAATTGTAACAATCTTATCATTCCCAAATTTTTTAGAGAAACAAAAAATCTTCCATAATGACTAATCTGATCACATTTGAAACAATCAATACTCTATTATCTCAATCTTACTAATTGGACCCTAGATCAACACTGGTTAACCTTTTGACCATAATTGTGACATACACAAAAATTTGCATGAAAGATATTGTTCATCCCATTCCTCTTAACTCTAGTAGAAACTCGATTTTCCTTATGACTAAAATTTTGACAACTAAAATATTGAACATTTTTTTCCTTTCTTCTCTTACATTCTACAACATATCATGTGGCTCTCATTGCAGAACCTCTTGCTCTTTGATTTCTTCATATTTGGATTTTTCCTCTTTCATCAAGTCTATGTTTGGAAGGGATCCTTCTCCAAAGGTAGGCTTAGGCTCATGTTCCTTTTCTGGAGTTTCACCATCTCCTCTAGAAGCCTCAGAAGAAACTTGCATTGAGGGACCCTTTGGGGTAGTAACAATAGGAAATGATGCTCAGTTCTGTGACGAGTTTGACAATGTTTATCTAGAGCTTCCTTTCTTCTTCTTAGTTTGTTTCTTGTTGCCCCATCTTTGAGTTCTCTTCATTATCAGAGTCATGCACACCAAAATTATCAATTTATGGAATGTCCCAATTTATGGGCTTTATTGGGGTTCCTTTAATTTTCTTTAAATAATGTGGGTCAATTGATTCAGACCCATCATACTAGGCCGCTAATATTGAGGCTCACCTTGTATAGCTTGATTTTGTCTATAGTAAGTCTTAACCAAGACCTTTGTCTCATTTCAATGTCAACTTTATAATTTATCCAAAAATATTCCAACTCTAGAACATGTCAAAATGCTAACCCTAGATGTAGATTGTCTTTGACAAAGCTGTTAGGATCATACTAGGTCCTAATGACCTTTTATTTCTGGAAGGGATATCTAGTTGTGGCAACTTTGACTAAATTTGTAGCATTAGAACTAGAGGAGCACAAATACACCCCTACTATTATAGGAAATGGAATCTTGGTCTTGTACCTTTCACGAAACCTTTTGTTCACTTTGAGTATTTACCGACATAACTCGATTAGTTCACCATTTTGTCATTGGGATGTCTAGGCAACTTGTAGGGAAAATTATCAAATGAACCAATGCAGAAATATGTGAAAGTTGGGTACTATGTGAAATAGCTTCCATAATTGAAAATTGTACCAGCTGCCTCTCAAGATAACCTTCATTCTAGATACCCTTGGAATTCCCTGGTCAATCTCATGGTAAATGTTTCATTCACTCTCCTAAATTCTGCATAACTCCTGTGTAGCTACAAGAAAGGATAAAAGTCCTAGATATGTATGTCATCTTCAAAATATTCGACATGACTTAGACCAGGCCAATGTTTGGTGCATGCAGGGCATAGATAATATACAAAGACACGAAGAAAGAATAATGATGCTTGGCACTCATCATTAGGAATCCAAGTCTATCACTAATAAGCCCTACCCAATCTATGTATCTTTCATTTGCACACATGGTTTGTACTAGAAATAATTCCACTCTTCCAAGTTCAGTGCTTCTTCTCTACCCTTGTTTATGTGTAATAGGAACAACATGTCAATGATTTCCCTTTTCAGATTAGCACCATAGTCTTGGGAAGTTTGGATTTTCTAGACCTCTCATGCTTAAACTACTCTTTTCACATTACAACCCTCCACCTTGTTTTCTTTTCATTGAAAACTAAAGCTGATAAAGAGAAATCCCAATCTGTGTACACTTCCCTCATGGGTAGGCAGAATAAATTCTAGATAGTGGCTCTTTCTAGTGTGATGAGAACCTCGCCATTGGATTTTTTTATTTGCTTGGTTGCAAGGTCAAAATGAGAAATGCACTTCCTAATTAGCTCTAGAGATTGCATGGTGATTGAAAATCCAGTTGCTTCCATGAGACCGTTTTCTATTAACTTTTCTATAATTGGGTGCCTTGGTTCATGGAAAACCCTTCTGTGAAGGTCTCCCAAGTCAAAATGACTTAGCTATGTGTCACCAATCTATTTTCATTCTCTCTCAATACTCTTAAGGTGGTCAAAACTAGCGTACCTGAGGGTCATTCTATGAATTTAGAGGATATCATAGATTTTTGTTCTTAGAGAAAATAATGCAAGAGAATTTACTTCTATGTCTTTGTAGTGATGCTCAATTTAACTCTCCCACAAGCTACTGCATAATTGAGGAAAATCTTAGACAGGTCATGGAAAATAAATAGCATTAAATGCATTAAATGTTGGATAAAACATTCTTTCAGATAAATTATTTTGTGCATTTAATGTTCCGAACTAAGGTGAGAAACTTACATCACTAAGGATTTTTAAAATTATTGTGATTAGTGGAACTTCAGAACTAGCACTTCAACAATATTGATTCTGATTCTTCTTGTCCTTGTGGGTATGTGCAGGATCATGGTATGCCAAACTAGGCCCTTAAGTGGCAATGAAAATTCAGAAAATCATGTTTAGGCAAGTTCACATTAAAAATTTGAACAAGTTATAAATATTATATCAAAAATATGTAAGAAGAGAATGTGTAGAAAATTGAATTTAGTTTCTAAGATACTAGGCCTTTTTTGAAAAACAATTATTCTATATGTTAAAAATTTTAAATTTCAATGTAGTAGTATGAAAATTTCAGAAAAAAATAAGACGTAAGTGTATGCCTGACCACCTTAAACACAATAAAATGATTAAATTTTTTTACAAGATTCTATATATAAGTAGTAGACTCATGTCCGGATGTGACACATATTTTTTTGTGATTTTTTTCCAAGTAAATAATTAATGATGATTTTTCTTCTACAAATTTTCCAAAATACAGAAACTCTCATGTCTGACCACATTAACTTAGTCTATACTTTACCGAATTGATTTTTATTTTTATTTTTATTATAGTAGGAAAATCATAGAATGTGACACATGTTTTGGATTTCAAAATGTTATACAGTTTGAAAGTTATAGCTATTTTTCAACAAGTCTATCAATCAGGACTAGAAAGATAACAAGTAGGTGTATGTCTGACCATATTAAACAAAATCAAATGATAATATTTTTTTATAAGATTGTAGATAAAAGTAGTAGACTCATGTCAGGATGTGATGTATATTTTTTTATATTTTTTTTTCGAAAAAAAATAATTAATTATGATTTTTCTGCTACAAATTTTCCTAAATACAAATCCTCTCGTGTCTAACCACCTTAACTTAGTCTAAAATTCATCAAATTGAAAGAATTATTTATTATTATTGTATTAGGTGAAGCATAGAATGTGATGTATATTTTGGATTTCAAAAATGTTATATTATTTGAAAGTTATAGTTGTTTTTCAAAGAGTCTATCAATCAGGACTTCTTTTTCACATCGCCACTTTTTGGCATAACATGATCCTGCACATACCCTTGTTAGGTGAGGTTTACATGTATTACTATAGAATCCGATGATATTCACTTGCATGCCTCAAATTCATAGGGAATGTGGAGAATTCCCAATCGCAATTGTCTTTTCTCAATGGGTTAATTTTGTCCAAGTAGAATCTTCCTTATCTTTCTTCTTTGAGAGCCACACATGACTTTCTTTCAGGAATTCAAAAAATGAATCATTTGACTGCTATTCTTGATCATTGGAGGTTTCCTACTTCAACTTCTTTCCAAGTCTTTCAGAAATCGCACCTCTCCCCTTTGATTTTTGATGAAATGAGTACTTCAAAAACCTCTTTCCCAATAAAAGAGTTCTTCTTTCATAATTTTATAAATCGTACTCTTCTGCTATTATTTCCAAATGGCCTTAGTAGTTAAAGCATGCTTTTCTCAAACTTCCACTTTTATGCTTTCTTTGCATGAACTTGGGACTTGGACTGACATTAGTCAAATTCTGATGTGGCTCAATGCAAAAATGGAAAACTTGAATGAACATGATTACCTAATTTCTTGACATCCCAACTTCAAAAACAAGGCTTGAATTCTACTGCAAGAATAATATTCTTGGGGTGGTAAGAGGACTAAATTCTTGAAAATAAAACCAGATACTTACATTCTTTCAAATACAACATTGATTTTAACATTTAGAGACTAGAATATGGCAATAGGGCTCTTGGGTTTCAATGTGTTAAAGCTTATTACAGGGCATGTTAATCTAATCTCATACTTATGCATAAATCTTGCTCAGTTCAACAAACGCGTGTTGTAATCCTAGGTTGGGTCAATTACCAATATGGAAATCCATGTTGAGTTCTTCTTGAAGGATTTTCTTAACAATTTGTTAAGCATGGTTACATGATAGTTTCAGATTATTACTTTAAGGTAATTTTACATGGTGGTTTGATTGTTACATGGTTATTCATAAGTTGATGGATACAAGGATACTTGCGGGAAAAAAAATAGTTTTCTTTAAATTGTTCCATGATAGTTACTCAGTCAGTTTGGGAGGTTAATCTTAATTAGATTCATGTGGTAGATTCATTTTGGTTCCTTTGTAAGGAACATTATCTAAGCATTGTTTTGAGAAAATTATTATTGTACAAAGCAAGAGATTATGGGTTTACTGGAAAGATTCATTCTAACTGCAGTATATTATGCACATTGTATGAAAAGAAACAATATTTTTAAAAGAATGAAGTTGTATTGATTTACTATAATTTATTATTAAGTATAAGATATAAAATATACTTAAGGATGTATTGTAATAAGTTTTGATAATCATTCTTTGTAAAAACATTATGACTCTATATGAAGATCATAGCTTGTAAAATTGAGATATAGCCAGTGAGGAACTGAAAAAGGCTACCAACGAGATAGCACAATCAATGAGAAAAACATACAGTCAAGGAGGCATTGTAATACAGGTTTTTGACATAAGCCAATGAGACACTTCAAGTGGTTTTATTTCCTAAAGGGCTTCCACTCAAGACAAATCATTGAGCCATATTCTTTGTGTGTGTCTTACTTACATAGTTATCCATTTCATTTTAGTTTCTTATTGTTCCAAGTTTGTTAAAGTTAGAAATTTACAATTGGATTAAACTTTTCATACCATTGGTTCACCCTCCCCGCTTAGTGGTATTGTACTCCAAAATAAATTATTGATCTATAACATATTTACCTAGATAAAAGATTCAAAATAGGCTATGGATTTAAATCTAGGTGTAGCATAAAAAGATGTAGTGGGGATTGTCATGGAGATATAATGAATGACATCACAAGCATTGTTGAAGAATACATGAATATTTTTAAGAAGGAATGTGCTAATCATAAGAATATAAAAATTTCCATAATCATTTTTGAAGAGATCAAGGAGACAAAGGACCCATTTCCATTGAATATATTATATGTCTTTCAATCCTTATAGGAGGTTTCCAAGTCTTACGAGGAACCATTCAGATTTAGGTCATGATGGAAAAAAGTTGTATCATCTTCTTGAGGAAGTAATTGACTTAGTTAGAGGAATCTCTAAGCATATTGTGTTATAAATAAATTGACTTATGAAATGAAGTTTGAGAGTAGGTTGACCTGGTGTGTAGTTTAAGAGAAATAGTTAAAGACCTAACTAGAAAAATATAAATTGATTAGAATCCATCAGACATACTATAGGAAAGAGGCATTTTTTTTCTTTAAGTCTATGGGCTATAATAAAATGTAGTGAGTCTCAATGCATGTGTACTACAAGATAAGGATATTAAGTTTACAAATAGTTAAATGAGCTTTGCACTAGTACATATTGGTGAATGTAGGACAACATTTGCAACATAGAAAATAGTGCCACTTGATCCAAGTATTAAAGAGGGGTTGTGTCATATGATAGTTATATCAAGGCCTAAAAAATACTAGGAGACTATGGGATGCGTTAAGAGAGCTTTGAATACTGATGAAAGGTTTACATAAATGTTAAATAAAGACATCCTACATCCCACTATAGTGGGAAGATTATAATGATAAATATTTGATTCTTGCAAGGCATTTTGTGGGACATCATGGGCTTATTGACATAAGTTTCTTGGAGAAACTTTAGAGTTCATTTTGGAGTTATCCTTTATTGGTATAATTTGATTCCATAATCTATTTCTTTTATCCAACAAGGATTTCATTAGAAAGATCTTGAAAAGCATGTACAGGTGGCCTAGGAAAAAATCTTCTCTATGGATTTTCAATCATATATGCAATATTTTCAACCTTGATTATATCCATAATTGAAAATAGGCATCATCCCTATAATTTTTAGCTCTCATTGTAGATGTGAAAAACACTTATTTGGTGAACTCATCTTCCTTTATGTAGAGAAATCAAATGAGAATTTCAAAATGCATGAATACAACTTGATGACATTTAAAGTGTAGAACAAATGAGGAAGAAAATTGAAGTTATTTATTATATTATCTTTGAAGGTGCATGATAAAATTTTATAGTAAAACAAAATATACAACTAACCTATATGTACAAATTTCTCAATAAAATGTATTGAAAAGCATATGCTCATCAAATTTTGGTAAAATTTTTTAATTATAAAGTTAATTTGACTAAATTTTTTAAATGGTTTCTTTGAATGAATTGAAACATACACTCATGAATAGGAATTTACAATAATATATATTTTTATATAAAGTCTGAAAAGTAGTTACTAGATTTGGTTAGGAATTAGTTACAATTTGGAAAGCTACAAAACAATTTAATTATTGAAATGTAAAGGGACTTTTATAGATGGGGAATTTTGAAGAAGGAATATTTTGAAAGAATATTGTCTTGATGTTTGGTACTTTGAGATTGTATAATTTTAAAAATTATAATAAAGATAATATATAGTTCATGTATTCTAATTACATTTTCAAATCTTAAATCATTGATTTTAAATTAATGTGTCAAGTTTGTAATCCCTTTTTTCTTCGGGGGAAATATTTTTCTTATCTTTAAATTCTTATAAATAATGTAATTAATATAATAAATAATGATCACAACTTGATATCTTACTCTAGCTATGTTGAAGCAACCCATCTCTTCATATGTTGATATTTATGAGCCCTCTTTTTTTATCATTACATATCAAAATACAAATTATGGTGAAAACCCCTTCCAATTCATCATAAGAGTGTAAAATCCTAGTTGATATTTTTGTGTTTACAACTATGGTTTTTGTTAGTAGTTTCTTTTCTAAATTTTCCTTTATACCTTTTGTATTTCTAGTGAGAATATAGAGGAAGATCATTGTCCCATATAAATATCTCTAACTATTGTAGTAATTATCACTACTATATAGGTGAACATGGTCATTCTTCAAAACATAATCATATAATAACAAATATTTTTACTAACAACAATCAAAACCATAACTCTTTAGTGTACCATAATTGTTTGATAGCTCCATTAAAAACACAGGCAAGCATGGGACCCCAACTTTTGGGAACATGCAAAATAAAAATTTCAATGTCTAGCCATATGTAAGTCAATTTTATTGTAGTCCTAAAATGGATGTCAAAATGGAATACTTCACCACATCTTATGCCTATGACCAAATATGTTTCCACCTC
This sequence comes from Chamaecyparis obtusa, assembly GCA_027943335.1. Lineage (NCBI taxonomy): Eukaryota > Viridiplantae > Streptophyta > Pinopsida > Cupressales > Cupressaceae > Chamaecyparis > Chamaecyparis obtusa. The sequence continues at coordinate 327,463 of BSBK01000122.1, read as the reverse complement.
TATGAGTGTAATTAAAACATATTTTGAAATAATTATTACTAAATATTTTAGCCTCTTATATCCCCTAATCATCCATCCCATTCCAAGAAAGAGATGGGAAGTACATGACATATTTGCAACTTAAGATGTGAAAGCTGACACACCTTCAACATGAGATAGCAAAACGATGGATGCTTCATGTTATCAATAGCTAAGCATTGAGGTGTAGAATATTTAAAGAGAGGTTAATTATGATGGAAAAAATAAAAAATGAATGGATGTAAATTTATTTTCTAGAAGACGCCATACATAGTAAATTCATCACAACAGTGTAAATTCCTAGTTGATATTTGTGTGTTTACAATTAGGGTTTTTGTTAGTAGTTTCTAGTCTAAATTTTCTTTTTGACTTTTGTATTGCTAATGAAAATATGGAGGAAGATTATTGTTCCATATAAATATCTCTAACTATTGGAATAATTTTCACTACTATATAGGTGAACATGGTCATTCTTTAAAACATAATCATATAATGAAAAATATGTTTACTGACAACAATCAAAACCATAAATTTCTAATGTACCATAACTCTCTGAGAGCTCCATAAATAACACATGCAAGCATTGGAGCCCAACTTTTGGGAACATGCAAATTAAAATTGTCAATTTATATCTGGATATGCAAGTCAAGTTGATTCCACTCCTAAAATGGATGTCAAAATGAAATACTTCATCATGTCTTGTAACTATATTACCAAATATGTTTCCACATCTATGAGTGTAATTAAAATATATTATAAAATAACAAATACTAAATATTTTAGCCCTCTCATATCCCCTAAGCATCCATTACATTCTAAGAAAGAGATGGTAAATATGACATATTTACAACTTGAGATGTGAAAGATGACATACCTTCAACATGAGATGGGAAGATGATGTAACCTCACCTTCAAGTTCTCATTGCATAAGATTTTGCATTCATTGTCTTTGTTTTTCTTTAAGCGGATGCTTTGTGTTATCAATAGATAAGCGTTGAGATATAGAATATTTAAAGAGTGGTTGATTATGATGGAAAAAATAAAAATGAATGGATGCAAATTTATTTTCTATAAGACATCATACATAGTAAAAAAATGTGATCAAATAATAATACTAATATAATAAATACAAATCTCCATATTTCATGTATGAAAAAAAAAAATTTCTACACATCATATTTTTTTTGCATTTCTTATTTTATATTTTCTTAATAATTAAAAATAAGATCAATTAAAATATCAAATCTTCTTTGAAAATAAATAAAAATCAAACCCCACACATTAACACCTATCATATAATATAAATTTATTAGTGACAATTAAGATGTTACAAGTTATAGACCTTTCAAACATTTAAACTAATTAATATTAATACTCAACCAGTTAAGAATTATAACTACTCTTAATACAAACAGCTTGTTTCTATAATGGCTAGTTTCTTGAAAACATCAATAACTAGATGACTACTAAAAATTTCTAGTAAATACAATTATCATTAATGAAGGTTTGGAGGGACCTCCCATATTGTTCCAGGTCACCTTCTAATTTGCCTTCCAATATCCGGACAACTTGAGCCATGCTTGGCCTTGCATTCTCATCCTCTTGAATGCATAGAAAACTTACCACAGCTGCTCTTCTCACCTCTTCATTATCTGCTTTATCTGCAATCCTTCCATCCACAATACCGATGATGTTTCCCTTCTGAATTTGAGCTGCTGCCCATGTTGGAAAGTAGCGCTGAGATTCCTGCATGCCCAAATCATTATTTCGTCGGCCTGAGATTATTTCGAGCAGGGTCATGCCGAAGCTGTATACATCCACCTTCACTGTTATCGGCATGCCCGTCAGCCATTCAGGAGCCAAATATCCTATCGTCCCTCTTGTTGTTGTGAGCACTTTGCTGAAATTTCTGCCAACAAACTTTGCGAGTCCAAAATCAGCAACTTTTGGAGAGAAATCTGCATCCAGAAGAATATTTTCTGGCTTGATATCACAATGGATGATGCGATCTCTGCATTCTTCGTGGAGATAAAGTAACCCTCTTGCAGTACTCAAACCAATTCCAAATCTGGTTTTCCAATCTAAAACCCTGTCTTCTTCTTTGGATTTATGGGACAAGAAAGAGTTGAGAGACCCGTTTTGCATGTACTCGTAAACAAGCATTCTTTTAGACCCCTCCACGCAGAATCCCCGGAGCCTCACCAGATTGACGTGATGGATGTTACCAATGGTGCTTATTTCCGCACGGAATTGCTTTTCAGCTTGTCCACAAGCCTCTAATATTTTCACCGCCACAAGGGTATTGTCTGGAAGAGTTCCCTTGAAGACAGAGCCAAACGCTCCCTTTCCCAACTTATGGGCGAACTTGTGAGTCGCAATTTTGAGCTCTTTGTAGGTGAATGTTCTGAGCGATGTTGATGCGTCGTCGATCACGAATTTCTCAAGAAGTCTTCTGCGCCTGCGCTGAAGAAGCCATGCACCGATAAACAGAGCACCCAAAACGGCAATGCCCAAAGGAATTGAAATGAAGAGTGCAACTGCTCTTCTGCTGCTGCTTCTTCCCGCGTGGGCTGACAACTGTGACACATCGGAAGCAGCCAATCGAATGAAGAAGGGCTGGCCTTCAGAAGAATTCAACTTAGCTTGCATGCCTAACAGATCCCCAAACCACAGCTTACAAACAGCAGAATTAGAACCAGTGAAAGCAAAGGCTGTGCAGGAGCAATTGTTGAGACAAGCAGTTTTGCATCCTTGTACAGTCGATTCTTGGGCATATTGAACAGCTTCTGCTTCGGACAATGACTTATCAGTGACTTGGAGAAAACCCTCTGTACTGTCACTGTCATTGCTGTTGATGGAGGAGCAGGTTAATGGACTACGCCGAACACAACCGCTTGACCACCATTCTTGAGAACTCCAGAAAATAGCGTTTCTTGGGTGAAAGCCATCCATACAGCTGCATGACTGAACGTTTTGTTGGGTGAGGCAGACTCCATAAGCCCCGCATATACCATACACGCCACAGCTTGATTGGGGCTGATTCCAAACCATATACCAGCCATTATTAATCCAAAAGTAGACTGATAGCTCGCCTTTCCAGTTGACTTTCACCACCTGCGTACCAGCCCCGAGCGCAATGTTATATGTGTAGTACATTCTTGTGGGAGAGAACACTACGAATTCTTCCTTCAAAATGGTAGCAGCTGGAGACCATGGTAAAGTGGAGAAGTAGCTACCAGTCCATTCTCCCGTACTGTAATATGAAACACCATTTTTATACTGCAGGAAATAGTTTTTCTTTCCTGGGGAGGGATTCATTTGGGCAGAGTAGGGCCCAGGCGCTGGATCCACCGAACTCTTCCAAGAGTTTAGTTTCAAGCCCTTCCAAAACTTCATGGTAGGCAAAAAAGTATCAGTGGGATTCGCAAAACTCTCCCACACAATCTCAGAAGTGTTTTGGACGCCAAAAACAACAAAATTACCAGTGTCGAGTATGGAAGCAGTGGACGCCTTCGCTTGCTGAGTATCATTACTTGACCAAATGATTTTTCCTTGCAAATCGGAGACAGTGAGATAACCAGCTGAAGAGAGCGTGACAACGCCGGGAATGTCTTTGATGGGAGTTTCTCTGTTAGCCACCCAAACAATGGTCTGCTCAGGGATGTGAGCATACCAGATGCCAACATACCAGTTGTTGGTCCCATTGGGATTGAAAAATCCCAATTCAAAAGTGCCATTCTTTGAAATGATGGTCTGCTTTCCCCTCAAAGAAACCCCCAAAGACAGGGTGTCTCCACCATCGGCAAATAAATCACAACTGTGCAGGGGAATAAGAACAGCAAGAGCTAAAAGGAAACGTTTCAAACAGTTGCAGAATGCTAAACGATCCATTTTCTTTCAGCTATTATTCGTTTCTCTTATTTACAGATGCCGAGCGATGGAAGAAATATCTATCTCTGGCCAACAAGTAGATTTTATGGAGATAATCGATATACCAGCTATTTACGAACCACTTTTGTGTACTTCGACAAACTACTTATTTTCTGCCGGCAAGCTGTCCAATGCCAATTACGCCAATTAACTTATTTTGTAACATTAAAGAAGCGAGGGGATGATGTCAAGGTCCACGGCATTAAAGATCAACAAATATCTGCCGTCACGGCATTTTAATTGGAAGTACCGTATTACTCACTCACAATTACTTGAGTTGAACATGAACGTGTACAAATTGAGTCGATTCTTTAATTTAGTCAAGTTGACTTTTTTTTATGAATAGTGCATTTTCTATTAATAAAATATAAAAGTTACATATTCATAAAAAGGGGCTGGGGACATAGAAATCACCCCTCAGAGTTCACACAACAAAGCCAGAAACAACAACTATTCATAAAAAAAAACAGTCAAGTTGATTCTTGACTTTCAAACAATTTTAATCCATTCCATCCACCTTCACGCCTTAAACAGATGATGACCCCTATCTAAATGTCAAGATGCAAATTTGATTTTGTCATTATTTTTAATTAATAAATATGTTCAAAGATACATTTGTTATTTGGATGGAGGCTATTCATAAGTTTAATAATTTATATAAAGTTTTTGATAAAATTAAATGTCTTGATGTATCTCGACGTATTTTATATAAATTAAATTTGAGATATATAAAACATCAAATAGATTAGGGATGGAGTTAGGGTTAGATTTATGATTATAATTATGGCTAGGGTTAGGGATAGAGATAGAATCAAGGTTAGGGTTGGGTATAAGGGTAGGACTAAGGTTGTAATTAGTGTGAGGGTTAGGATTGGATTTATAGTTGGGGATAGGGTGTGGCTTAGGCATAGAAATGTAAATCTAGAGGTAAGGTTGAATTAAGGTAAGTAGGGGGTCATGATTATGATTGGGCTTAGTATGAATGTTAGTGTTAGGATTTTGCGTATGGTAAGAGTTACAGCTAGGGTTAGGATTAGGGTTGGGGTTGAGGTTTAGATTAGTTTTGAAGAGAAAATTAGTGTTAGGGCTAGGTTTGAGGTTGGGGATAAGGTTAGGATTAAGTTTAGAATTTGAGATAATCTATTAGGATTAGGCTATAATTAGAATTAAGGTTAGGTTTATGTTTAGGGTTAGAGATATAAATAGGGTTAGGATTAGGATTAGTGTTAGGGTCAAAACCAGAGTAATATTAGGATTATACTTAGGGTTGGGATTAATATTAGGATTAGGTTAGGACTAGGGTTAGGGTTAGGATTGGGATTATAGTTAGCGTTACAATTTGCATCATTCTTCAGGTTAGAGTTAGGGTTAGGATTAGGATTTGGGTTATGCTTAGGATGAGGATTAGAGTCATGGTTAGTGGTATGGTTTATGTTAGAATTATAATTAGGGTTAGGGTTTGAATTATAATTAAGGTTACAGTTAGGGTTGAAGTTCATATTAGGGTTTGGGTTACCTAGTTAGGATTGTGTTTACAATTAGGGTTTAGGGTTAAGGTTAAGGTTTACATCATGGTTAGGTTTGAGGTTATATTTAGTGTTAGATTTAGGATTATGGTTAGGGTTAGGGTTCAAGGTCGTGCTTAGAATTATGGTTGTTTACATTTTGATTAAGGTTATGATTAGAGTTTAGGATAGGATTATCATTAGGATTAAGATTAGGGTTAGAGTTAGGATTTGGATTAGGATTAGAGTTAGGGTTTAGGGTTAGGATTGGAATAATGGTTAGCTAGGGTTTACATAATATTTAAGATTAGGGTTAGAGTTTGAGGTATGGTTAGGATGAGGGTTGGGATTAGGGTTAATATTTAGGTTAGGGTTAGAGTTAGGTTTATGATTTTTGTTATGGTTAACGTTATTGTAGTGTAAGGGTTTAGGTTTATGATTTGGATTATGGTTAGGGATATGGTTTATATGATGTTCATGGTTAGGGTTAGGGTTTTTTTGTTAGGGTTAGAGTTAGAGTTATGATTATGGATAGGTTTATGGTTGTAATTATAGTTAGGGTTAGGGATTATGTCATGATAAGGATTAGTGTTAGAGTTAGCATTATGTTTAGGATTATGGTTAGGTATCAAGATTAGGATTAGGATTATGTTTAGGGTTAGGGTTAGGCTTTACATCATGGTTAGGGCTAGAGATAAGATTAGGGATAAGGTTTTTTTATATGATTGCGTTAGTATTAGGATTATTTTTATGGATAGTGTGATGCTTAGCATTATATTTTAGGTTAGAGGTATAATTCAGTTTAGGGTTATAATTAGCTTAGGCTTGGGGTTGGGGGATTACAATTAGAGATAGTATTAGGGTTAGGGTTAGAATAATAATTATGGTTATGGTTATTTTTTGATGAGCTTAGTCTTAGGGTTATAGTTAAAATTAGGGTTTTGGTAAGGGTTAAGGTTAAGGTTTAGTTTTCATTAGGATTATGATTAATGGTTTAGGGTTAATGTTATGGTTTAGATTATATATTTAGGGTTAAAATATTTTTAGGTCTTGAGTTAGTGATATAGTTAAGTTAAGAGTCAATATCAAGTTGGAGAAATAGTTTGGTTTCAGATTTTTATGTGAAATTTTTCGTAACATAATTTATTTCTTTTTGGTTTCCTAATTTGATTTCTCGTAGTTGCATTAGTTTAAGCTATGGTCTTGGATTATCTCTTGGATTATATTTTTATGAGTTTCATATAGTAATCATGAAAATATATAGTTCTTAAAGTCTTTGTAAATTTTGGTTACTAATATATTTTTGAATAGGAGCAACAAATTTCCTATTATTTTTTTCTCTCCTTCCTAGGCTTCACAAATTGAAATTTTTTCAATCTAGATCTCCATGATATCCACAACTTGGATGAAATGGGGAGAGAGGGGCATATAATGGAATTTTTCTTTCATTTCTATAATTTAATGTAGTTAATATTTTGCTAAATTTTTCTAGCAAAGACAAAAGAAAATCAAATGTTACATAGTAACTATTATTTCAAGAGATCATGAAAATATATTATTTATACAAACACATGTTATCTTATTCATTGTTAGAGAAGATCAATTCAGTTGAATAAGAAGAAATTTTATCTTTGTAATTCTCTTCTTCCAAATCTATTTGGTGGCAAATGTGAAACATGCAACACTATTATATATGAATTCAATATTTTCTTTCCCTCATTTCATCATTTCTTGGGTCATGTGTGTGCTATTTTTAAACAAAATCATATGTACAAGAATGACAAATGTTAAACCTTAATTGTTTCCATAAATTTTCAATTTTAGATGAAGTTGAAAGATCATGGAAGTCTTGAAATTCTATAATGATATCCTAGAAAGTGTGTTGCGAATGCAAAATACAAAGATATGAGAAAGTTAATTTATTATTACATGATACATGAAGTCCACTAATTGACTATTTCTTATAAAATTAAATGCAATCATCAACATGTCCTATTCTATATTTTAATTTCTAATTTCTTAAGTCAAGAAAGCTATTAATTAATTCCTTATTTATATATTTACATTTTTAAGTAAATAAATTAAATGAAGTAAAAATGATACAAATAATTCTAAATCAAATTAAGAAAAAAAACTCAAAATTTTGATACCCCCCCAACCCTAGATGGCTTAAGCTGAATTTTGATGGTCCCTCCAAAGGGAACCTAGGTCGAGCGGGTGGGGATTGCATAATTAGAAATGATAAAGGTAATTTGACATTGGCCTACATGTCTAACATGGGAATTCAAACCTCAAATATTTATAAGTGATAGCTATTTTTAATTTCATATCTCTTTCTATAAACTAAGGGATTCACAATATCATCATTAAACATGGCTCTAAAAATGTAATCATGATACTTCATGGTGATGCATCCCCAATCTAGGTCATGAAAGATCTCTTTTTAAATTCCAATGGATCTTGTCCATTGCAACAAAAATTGAAATTTCAATTGTGGCAATAAACATGTCCATTGGAGCAATAAAACAAGCAATTGGGGCATAATGTAGATACAAATGTGGAAAATTTCCATCAATTGTGGAAATTAATTAGTCAGATGTGGAAAATCACTTTTAAATGTAGTATTAAAAGAAACAAATGTAGAAAAATACCTGCAATTGCGAAAAAATAGAATTAATGAAAAAATGGAGAATCCCAGTCGTATGACCGAGACTAAAATCTAAGATAGTCATCTGCAAGTGGTCCGTGGACTGTTGATTCATGTTAGATTCACCAAAATGTGATAGGAAAATTTTCCACACTCAAATAAGAGGGTTAGTACAACACTGATTGATCTAATACAAGAAACCCAAATAAGCTACTAATGAGAGCCTGTGAACAACAAAATAAGAAGTAATATTAATCAAAAATAAGAAAACACACTAAAGGCATGCGAACCAATCAAAATACTCCAACCTTCTATTGCTTCTCTTTTCTTGGTTGAGGTGTGGCACTAAGTTGTCAATCTGGTAGCACCTTGACTCCGAGCTCCAAGAAATATGATCAAAATACTTGATGGCTAATGATTGTGATAATAAACTAGTAGATATTCGATACTTTATTGATTGATCTAATTGTGAGAGATGAGAATTTCTTATACAAAATTTCTAGTTAAAATGAATGATCAAGATTAATCAGATAAAATTGAGATCGATGGATAAGAAGAGATGAGACTGGAGATAAAATTGGCAGGGTTCCATTTTAACTCAAAAAGTGAGTTGAAAAAGGAAAGATAAGAATGAGAAGATATATATGATTTTGAGAAGATAAATTTTCCAACAACTGAAAATCAAAAGAAAGGAAAGATTCTATTATTTTCTGATTTCAAAAGATATGATGATTTTCAAGATTTTGATTTTCAATTTATAAGCATTTTTCTATTTTTAGAATTTATAATTTTTCATAATTTTGATTAAATTCATATTTTGTGGAGATTTAATTGAATTAAAAATTTAAATATTAAGAGAGATGAAATTAGCATGAAATTAGAGTGAAATTAAATGGAAATAAAATCAATTAGAAACTGGTATGAAACTAAATTAATTTGGTCAATTAATTTAATGTGGAGGAATACTTAGTTAACTTAAATAATTAAATAATTATTATTTAAAACTATAAGAAAGTGGAAATTTAATTTAATTAATCAATAAAGATCAATTAATTAAAGGTTGTATAATTAAATAAAATTAATTATTTAAATAATTATTAGGTGATTAAAATATTGGACTATAGAGAAATAAATAATGATTAATTAATTATTAAATAACCATTAATTAATGGAAGAGTAATTAGTGATTTAATGTTAACTCGCAAGCTTGTCCATTTTAGGGTGTCTACACATTGTTATTCCTATTGAAGCCAATTTATAATAGGTTAGAATCAATTCTATTGTTACTCCTATTGTATCCTAGACTAGTATTTTTGGTTGTTCATTTAAAGGAGTTTTCATTTGAAAGTGTGAGCATGTCCTCTTACTTGATGAAGGTATCACTTGCAGATAACTTTGTTAAGCTTGAGAGGGCATGAGAGGAGGTACCAAGAAACTTGTTGGATTCAATAATTTTCTATCATCTTATGATAAACGTGAACAATAATACTCACTATTTTTGGAATTTTTTCTCATGCTTCTTCTACTATGAGTTGGACATCTTTCAAATTAATAATTTATATTTATTTAATTATACAATTTGTAATCTTTTGATTCCTCACTATATTGTACAAAATTATAGTTTTTGTCCCTTTTATCCAATTTTATGCAATTCATCTTGGACATGTTACTTCTAAAATTATTCTCAATGGTTATTTGGATATCTATTCATTATATAGACCTATAAATGCTACAAAATTTCTTTAATACCCATTAGTGAATATTTTTAAGTTCCATCAACATACTCTTGCTCATGTGCATGATTTCTCTAATATTTCTCTTTTCCATGCCATTTTTTTTAAGGAGTGTACCTTAAAGTAAATTTATTATGTATTTCATGATCCTTGAAAACAATTAAGATACCATTTGAAACATATTCAACACCTTTACTGGTTCTTAGAGTTTTGATGTACTATCCACTTTGTCTTAACTAGATTTTGAGTTGTTACTATTAAAATAATAACAAAATAAAGAGAGATAGGAAATTGTTTAATTCAATGAGATAGGAGTAAGAAGATTTACCATGAATTAATGCAAAAACTAGGAGCATTCACCAAAGATCCAAGAAACAAAGGAGACAAGATTTTGAAGGGGGAAAAGCATAAAAAAAACCCCGTGATATAGTGAAAGTGGAAAAAATGCCTAAGAATGAGAATGAGAGTGAGAGAGAGGGAGAGAGAGAGAGAGAGAGTTTAGCTCATACAATGTTTAAGAAGAAGAATCTCCTATGTTGAGAGAAGGAGAGCCATCTCTTTTAATAGAGATGTGAGAAAGGAGTTACTTGTAACTCCCATTTCTATGTATGCCACATATCACTAGTGTGTGAGACAAGTGTAGGATTCCTCATAAGGAGGAATAACTAAATGAGAAAATACAAGAAAAGGAATTATCCTCACACATGTACAAGAAGATTAAAAAGGTGTAGGAATTCCATAAGAATCTCCTACTTACATTAATACAAGTAAAGATTAATTTCTAACACCCCCCTTTAATCTTTACTTGGGGTTTTACATAAATCTACAACTGGATTATCCTTCTTGTAGTAGAGGGGGAAAACCTATTTTTCTTCACTTTGTGTTGATATGAGGTGATGGTGCAATGATAAATGCTTGGATCTTGAAATAGGATTCCTTTGATTTTCGTAATGCAAGAGTGTAGGTGTTTGTGGATATAGGCCCAAATCTTTAAGTAAACTTTGAGATTGTTTGTTGTTACTTGTCTAAGAAGGATCACCCGAATCTACAAAAAAAACAAGAACCATGAGGGGATCTCCCATTATTGGGTTTTCCTCCTAAAACTAAATCAGTAGAAGCTAAATGTGAAACATCAAATGTAATTTCATCATAAAGAGGTTTTGAAAACCAAATGGATTCATTACTAGATACATAATAAAGAATAGAAATAGGACAATCACCATCAATAATATCATCAAGAAGATTAGAGTTTAGGGATGGAGGTTGGTCCTCCATAATAACTATTTGAGTGTCACAAAATTCATGATCTACTTTGGAGAAAATAGGAACATAATCTCCTATAATACATAAGGGCAAGGTGACATTGATAAATGTATTAATAATTACATCTTCTTGTTCTAAAGCAGAATAAGTATAAGAAACATCATCAACCTGTAACATGTTATCTCTATGAGAAAAATAGGAAGCGAGGGGATCATCCCCAAAACAAACATCATCACATGGGTCATCCCAAATCGGAAAATCATTTAAAGGATACATAATGTCACAGTGCGGTGTAGAGTTTTGATTTTCTTGATTAATAAGGAGAACAAGTTTCTCGTAAGTTTGAAATGTGTTCTCCAAGACATGCCAAGCCTGATGAGCCACAGTACAATCTGAGATAAGATGATATAAATTTGGATTTAATGAGAATCCAATTAGACCAAACGCTTCCTCATCTTTCAACTGCAAGGAATCCTGGTCAGCCTGAGGAGTGGTGGATGTCGGTTTCAAATTTGGTGAAGACACAATATCCAAAAGGTGTCGAGATTTTAGAAAATTAGACATGTGTGACCTCCAAACAGTATAACTGGAACTAGTGAGTTTAAATTTCGGCATTGACATAGACATGATGAAATAAAATAATCCCCCTTTAGAAAAAGTGAACAAAATTTGATAAAACACCTTTAATATCTAAAATTGAATTTAAATTAAAAATAATAATAATTGTTAATTTAAATAATAATAATAATAATTTCAAAAAAATAAAATAAACACCCTTTAAAAATAAAAAAAATTTAAATTAAAAAAACTTTAATACAAGTTGATTAAACTTTTATTTTTAAAAATATAAATATATAAATTTAATTTGAAGAAAAAAGTACACAAAATTTTTGAATAAAATGTAAAAAGAATCTAATATTTAAAAAATCTAAAAAACTTTATTTTATCTAACAAATTTTAAATTCTAAAAAAACTTTTAAGAAAAAGGTTTTGAAAAGAAAATTCATAAACTAAGGAGGAATACGATAGATAATGAAAGAAAAGATAAGAATGAAGTTACTTAAACAAAAAAAAAATTTAATGACTCAAATTGTTCCAATGACTCAAACAAAAGGAGAGAAATGAAGGAGCATAAAGCAATAAATTTGAAAGACTCAATCACATGCAAAGTGAAATACGACGGCAAAAAATGGACAGGAAGAAATAATGATAAACTATATATAGATAGAGAACCAATATTAAAATAGAGATAAAAAAGTAACCAATGTTGTTCTCAGCAAAAACATAATTATTGGTATAGGGGAGAGACGTTAGAAAATAAAGAATATGCTTAAATTTTTATAGAGGCCATATTAACAGATGTGTAATAATTTCAAATAATTTTGACTGAGGACGAAAGGAGATGTTATTAATAGTTACAAATTTTAATTTCCCACCAAGATTTAAGGTCAAAATTATATGAACACATATGCACAAGCTTCCTATATCACTGTAGATGTTAAATTTTAAATATGATTTCTAAATTAAGAGCCTTATACAGATAACGATTCCTGCAATAAAGGCAAAACAAATGTTACAAAACATAATGAAACATAAAAATAGAATGAATGAGTCACTTGGTCTGCAAGTGCCAATAATGCGAAGGGTTAATAGCTCATTAGGATGCTAAGAGTTCATGAAGCCATCGGTCAAGGTTACTATCTAAAGAAAATGATGAAGCTTTGAGGAAACGATGCTTTAGTTTGGTTACTATTACTTAATTACATGAGAAATATCTGCACGATATATGCACACAAAGTGAATATTAAAATTGTTAGAATCAAGTGGAAGCTTGCTCAAAAGAGAGTGCTATAAGCTTAATTTTAGTAGGGCCGTTTAGAATGACTAAAGCAACAGGAACAAGTCAAGTTCCAACTAGATTCCTTGCCTATAAGAAATGAATTAATATAAACGAATGGAGAAGAAACGTATAACAATAAAATGAACAAAGAACTTTGAGACGATTAATGCTGAAAAAAGAAGCTTGACATAATACCAGCATAAATAGCAGAAAACGTTAAAGGCAAAAAATTTTATAAATCAAAAATTTTATTCATTAGCCCAATGACGTTTTTTGTTTTTTTTTAAAGCACCAGTGTAACAATCAAAAATGTTATGCCCAAATTTTATTAACAGTAAAAATGATTTGCCCCATCCACAAGATCACAATATAAATGGTTAGATATTCAAGCGCTGCAATTTGAGATTTTTGGAATCATTCAGAAGATTAGAATGTAACACATTGATGGTCAAAATAGTTGAATTAAAGCATAATATTTTATCAGTATAACGCAGATGTTCAAAAAATCATGGTACATAAATTATAGCAGCAGTAAAGAAAATAAGAGAATGATTTAAAGAAAACGTTAGGAATGTAGATATAAAGAAAATATTTTAGAATGATATGATTCATGTAGACAAACGTTAGATTAAAGATATTCAATGAAAATATTAAACATATTAGAGCTCAGATTTGAAAAAAAAATGAGGAAGAGCAGAGCCAAGATTGAAATGTCTCCAAACCTACACAAAACAAATCAATAATGTATCCAATAGATAAACTGGGTTTGGCGGTAAACCAGCGAAACCAAAAAAAAATTCAATTTTTTCTCTCTTAATTAGATTAGTCAAAAAAATATATACTAGAAATAAACTCTCTCAAGAGTCTCTGATATTGGAGTGCTCCAAGATATGGTAGCTCCTTCACTTGTACACTCAATAATGGATTAAACCAACCTGCTCTGATACCATGTTCAAATAATAACAAAATAAAGAGAGGCAGGAAATTATTTAATTCAATGAGATAGGAGTAAGAAGATTTACTATGAATTAATGCAAAAACTAGGAGCATTCACCAAAGATCCAAGCAATAAAGGAGACAAGATTTTGAAGGGGGAAAAGCATAAAAAAAACCCCGTGATATAATGAAAGTGGCAAAAATGCCTAAGAATGAGAGAGAGAGAGAGAGTGAGTGAGAGCTTAGCTCATACAATGTTCAAGAAGAAGAAGAATCTCCTTAGTTGAGAGAAGGAGAGCTATCTCTTTTAATAGAAATGCGAGAAAGGAGTTACTTGTAACTCCCATTTCTATGTATGCCACATATCACTAGTGTGTGAGCCAAGTGTAGGATTCCTCATAAGGAGGAATAACTAAATGAGAAAATACAAGAAAAGGAATTATCCTCACACTTGTACAAGAAGACAAAAAAGGTGTAGGGATTCCATAAGAATCTCCTACTTACATTAATAAAAGTAAAGATTAATTTCTAACAGTTACAAAATCTCAAACACGTGATGCTTAAATTTTAGTAATACATGGATGTATTCTAATATAATTTTCAAAGAAAGTTAGAAAGTAAAAATATCCATCAATTGATGGTATTTCCATTGGACTATGCAAAAATTAGAGTGAACAATATCCAAGGGTGCCTTTAATTGATTTACCACTTAAGAATGATTCATTGTGCTCCTTTCGTGGTGTTGGCATAATTACATTGATGGTGCTACAGTTATAACTATAAATAATTGTGCACTAACTAATGCATTGTAGTTAACAGTTATTTGTTAACCATTATCTGCACTATTTAATATTGCAGTCATTGATCAATAGTTATTGAACATTTTAATCTCTCTCATTTGGTATCAGAGCAATGCTCTTAAGTCTTTAATCTGCGATGGAAGAGGAAATGTAGAATTTAAGTTTGCGATTGGTTGATCTATATGGCGTTTCAATAGCCAACTCAGCTTTGTTATGAGATTCCATTAGTTTAAGCAATTGTTGGTGTTCGTATATAGATTCCATATTAGTGTGCATGTTGTGAATTCTACTATTGAATGTAGAGAGAGCATTGGTTAACAAAGTATTAGTGCTGAAATGTATTCTTGATGGGAACAGTTTCAAGAACTGTTACAAGTGTCCAATGGCCGTTTCAAAATAGTTATCAGAAGGTGGTGAGCATATGTGTATGCACATGCTCAAGTTGAATGTAATCCAAAATATATAAAAAATATTATGTATTCAATGGCCAAAGGTTGTAGAGTCTTGTTCTTGTAGTAACCAGCGAACATCAAGGGTCTTCACAGCGGAGTGTGGTACAGCTGATATAAATCTATGTAGATTAGATGTTCCCTACCAGCATTCTCTTATCTATTTCAACATATCATCACAGCATATCCTAGGAAATAGCATTAGATTGAGCAATAAAAGCATGAAGGATAGCACAGTAAGCCTCTTGCTCTGCCTGGTGAATACGAGCCTCCATATCAGCATCACTTTGTATATTTAGCAGTTTTCCCATAGAAAATGTCCCATTTGCACCAGACCGATCGTCTCCTCTTGGCATTCGGTTCATTTGATGTGGTAGAAGATCATCATCTGTTCCGCTACTATCAGACGGATGGTACACCATGGCTACCTGAGGTTTGACCCCCATGAAATAGTGCACTAATAGTGATCTTTCCCCTTATGTTTGGACTGTGGTATTCAGTATGTTCGAGACAAGCCTGAGAAAGGAATGTGTGAGGTAAATAGGAGGTATCTAAAAGTGCAAAGTATCATTTCTTTTGTTGGTTGTTTACAATCTCATTAAATAGTGTATTCTTATGGAAATTAAAGGTTGTTACTAGAGTTTCATTCAAATTTGCTAAAAGACTATTTTTGAGAATGATTGCAATTAGCTTCCAAGTTCCAAGGGCATATTCTCATTTGAGTTTCATTAAAGTATTTAGGGTCTCAAAGATAATAGTATTTGAGAGTGTATTGGTTTTGTGAAGTCTTGGAGTCATAAGGGAGATACAAGATTTAGCTAGGATTGAAGTTTGTATCATTTTCATGGGAACAACATTCAATGTGATGAGGGTTGTATTTCATCCTCTAGTGCTATTTTTGGAGGGTAATATGTAATCTACATAACTGGAGGTTGGCGGCATTGGAGGATGGAGGAATTTCCATCATCTCAAGTTAGCTTCTCGCTTTGAGATGGTGTTCTACATGAGAAACATTTTTGGCTTTCTATTTTTGTTTTTCTTTCTAATGCTGATGAATTTGAAGAATGTATGTCTTGTGAAGACTCATTTTGGAGACAGGTTTAAGATTTTGTATTGTGCTCAATATGGATTGTTGTCAAGCAAGCTTCAGAGTATATGATCAAGAATTATACCCTTTCGTGGTCACTAGACAATGATAGATATTTGTCGCATCTCTTAGGGATCATTGTTGAATAATTCAAGATTGTGATTCGAGAGTTCAGGATTGAGAGCTTTAGAACACAACTCGAAGCTACACCTTTCAGAGGGTCACAAGATAGCTCGATGGAGCCTTTCTTGGTTCAGGATTTACAACTTCAAACATAAGATTTTCTCAATATATGTATTCATATTATGTAATCAGCATGTTTTGTTGTGTAAGCCTTAAGGTGGGGATCCTAGGGAAAATTTATTTTGATGTGTTTTTAGGATCAATGTATTAAGGGGGGAATGTTGGTGTAATTGTTAATATGATTTAGAACAACAGAGAGGGGGGGTGAATCAGTTGTTCTCAGGTCTTGATGTATAAAACAAACTTACAAACTTTTCCTTAAATCAGATCCAATAACCAAAACAAACTCAATCATCACTGATTCAATAATAGAAACATATAACAATGCAGTCCACTACCCAGCTATAACTTAACTTTTAAAACACAGAAATGTTCAAACCAAAACATTCACACAAATATTAACACCGGGATTTATAGTGGAAACCCAATGTGGGAAAAACCACTTTGTAACATGCTACTATTATTTTCACTCTTCTGAAGTGAGCTTGGTTAAAAGCCAACCCTGTCAAAGGTTACAATACACATTGTCAGGTGTGACCCGGTTGAAGGATTTCAATCACCCTATTAAAAGTGAGCCTAGTCATAGGACTTACATACACTCCATTAGAATGCAACCTTGTTCAAAGGATTTAACATATGACTGTTAGGTCAACCTTTATTAAAAGGATTTTGACTGTTACAATGGTTAGAAAGTAGCAGCAATATTTATCTGAAAAATATACAACTCACTTTGCAAATATCAGATCTGATTCTATACACTAATACTAGTTTACTGAGTTTGAAACTTTTCCATCTCCATCTTTGATCTGCTCGGAACTTTTCTTCAAGCAACCACCACAATTCTCCTTCAGCCTTTTCTGCTTATACAGTCAATAAAACTTTACTGACTTCCAGCATTCTCTATTCACCCATGCACTTACATATCCAAATGCTCAAGTTCCCTTTATATTTTCCTCAATCAGGTTAACTCATCTTATGCCGCTCAATCTCATTCGTAGATCTTAGGGTTAGGTCAGATTCATTGAATCTACCCGCTTCATGTTCTTCAACTCCTTTTCTACAATCATCTCAAATCTCATAAAGATTTATAATAAAACATTTTACAGTGCATTTAATGCTTTCAAATAATCAATAAATAAAGTCAACATGTTTTACATAATCCAAGAATTCAACAATGTCGGCTCCAAAACTAAATTCTCTTCAAATATAAAAATGTTGATGCTCGGTCAATACTATGATCAACTACTCGGTCTTCATGTAGAAAGCTCGGTCATTACTAAAAATGTTTCCTCGGCTTATACTGTCTTCCTCGAAAATTAACTATTGTTCGGTCGACACTAGAATTTTGCTCGGCATACACTGACTCAGTCAACACTAACATTACTCAGCTTAAATATGATTTCTCCATTCTTTGTTGGGTCAAGCCTACCAGTTTAGTCTCCAATCTTACTAAGATAAACAATACATTGTCTCATCATTGTACAACATAGTCAAGTACACTTTGTAATATCAAGATAACTCAACCTTTTCCTAGGTGCTATTGTTACCAACCTTGCCTATCCCCTTAGCAACACTCAAATATATATAGTACTTTCCTAAGTAGCAACAGTCTTACTAGTTAAGGTTTGACATCAATGACAATACAACAATTGTTTCAATTGTAGTTTTCAACAATAATTACATTGATGGTGCTATAGTTATAACTATAAATAACTGCACACTAACTGATGCGCTGTAGTTAATAGTTATTTGTTAACCGTTATCTGCACTATTTAATATTGCAGTCATTGATCAATAGTTATTGAACATTTTAATCTCTCTCAACTGGAAGCTACATCTTACAAATGTTGTATTTGGTTTTTCTATGAGTGTGGTCCCACAATAGTGGGTTATAGTTTTTTGCCAACTTTGACAGTGAAATGAGCATTTGAAAAAAAAAACATCACATTCAAACACCTATTGTTGCAAAACCATTAGGATTTTATAGATTATGTAAACTAGTGATTTTTAACATTTTTGTGTAGATTCTAAATATATATTTTTTTTTAAAAATTTGTATTTGATTCAAGTATCCATTTTTCTATCTCATTCAAAAAGTAGTTTCTATCAAAAAATAACATTTTTAAAGAGTGAGATTTATTTGTTTGAGCATAAATTTTATTTTAAAAAGGATAAAAATGTAATTATTTAAAATTTAGGTTTGTAACACCAATATCTAGTGCATCCAATTGGTTTTATTTGATTTCGTTGAGAAATTAATAGTTTATTAAGTTTTCTAGTGACAATAACTATAATTTAGACATAGGCTCATTTGTTCGCCCCTAACTTATTTTGTATATATTTAAATTGTTTTTTCTTTTTGTGTTAGATATATAACATAAATAACTAGTGTCTAAATATTTTTCATTTTTTTTTGCCTATTTTACTATTTTTCCATAAGCATTGAACATTTAAATTGATATATGGTGCATAACCTATGTTTAGTAAAACTAAAAATATAAAGTCATAATAAACTTAAAATATATTAAAACCATAATCATTGAAAATATTTCTTTGAGTAGTACCATCTTGCATTTGGGTTTGTCAAATTAATTCATTTGATCCCCCAAAAAGATAATGTCAAAGTGACTTTTTGACAATATTTTGATAGGTGCAAAGGAGACTCAATTGCATGTATGACTAAGGAGTAGAGAGATTATATCAAAGATATTTTGATATAAGAGGCTTTTATGTTACCATTTTTAATTAATTCCTTCAAATGAGACCTCTCAAGGCTTAAATCATCATATTTTCTTAAAAAAGTGTAATTTCAAAAAAAATAGGGATGTTCAAA
The DNA here is from genome assembly GCA_027943335.1 of Chamaecyparis obtusa. NCBI lineage: Eukaryota > Viridiplantae > Streptophyta > Pinopsida > Cupressales > Cupressaceae > Chamaecyparis > Chamaecyparis obtusa. The sequence continues at coordinate 308,179 of BSBK01000122.1, read as the reverse complement.
AAAGTGTAACCCACTATTGTGGGGTCACCTATGAGTGTTAAGAATTTTAACATATCCTTTTGTGTAGAAAATTTGAACCTTCAAAATTCATGCGTTCAAATAGTAAGTGTCAAATCCAATTCTCATCTTGTATTTCTAAGTGAAATGTTACTTGAGTGATTTCTTGGATAAATGTTGGAATTTCAAAGGTGTCTCTAAAAGATGTCCATTCACTTTTTTTAAAAAAAAAATTATCTTGATCTACTTGTGGACACATTGAGGACTAGGAGTGAGCTTTAGCAAATTCCACTTTCAAAAATGGTTTCAACCTTAAAAGAAAATATTCTAGTGCTCATCATTCAAACAATTTTTATAGGAGGATTTACACACTCTTTATTTGAAAAATATTTTATACCCCTTCTAAAAAGTTTCCCAATTCTCATAAAATTATTCTTTAACACAAAATCAAAGAAAACAAATGAAACAAAAATATTCTCCCCCTAATTAATTAGAATAGATCAATATTTCTTTTTGTTTGTGATTGACATTTTATTAACATTTACCAAACTAGCATATGATTATACAAATGTTAATTCCAAAATACAAAATAGTCTTGAATTATCTGTTATGCGATCACTAAAATGTCACTTTGGGCAGGTTGTAGATTTTGCCAAGGGTGGAGTTCCATCTACCTTCAATTGGTCTACTAAATTCATTCATAATGGTAAAATATTTTATAAAAAAAAAAAATGATTTTGACTCCTTCCAATACTATCAATAGCCTAAATTAGGTCATGAAAATATTTCTTCTATATCTTATTCTATGCACAATCTCATGCCTTCTTTATCATTTAAACCACATTCACCATTATAACTTCTATTTCATCTTGATAATGTTTAGGATTCCGTAGACTTCACCACTTCTTGCCCTGGTCTACATATAAGGTTGAATTTTCTCACTTGAAAATCCATCTACGAAACTTGCATTGATATTATCATGATATAATTTAGTTATGTTATCAATTATTGTACTAATTCTCCAACATGTGGCTATACATCTCATTTTGGCAAGGCTAGAGATGTGGATTGTCACTATCTTTCTAACTCAGAAGCACATCATGGGACTATATTCAAAACATAGATATAATAGAAATAATCTTTGAGGGCATGGAAGAAGGATTCAAGGTCCATGTGAAACCTATATTGCACCTTATTGTGGGTTTAGATTCTTATCATTTTCCTTTATCTACATCCCCTCATGTACTTTTGTTCAGGAATTGCAGCTTTCTCCACATTCAAAATGGATGATTTCATCTTGATATACTTCTTCTCTTCCACCTAAACAAAAACATATCTTGCATATTCTCTAAAAATCTTTCTTTACCACTCTTCCTTCTATCAAACACAATAAATTCCCTAAATACATCAAATCAACACATTATTCTTTTACATATCATCAATTTCTTATCTATTCCACTAGTTAATTTCAAATCTTAGAGGGTAAAAACTAACACCATTTTTATATAAGTGCCATACATATTTTTTTGTAATAATTCACCTTTATCTTCCTTATATAATACATAACATTGAGGTTCACCTCTATTTGAATTATACATGACATTAAAAATTAATAGAAAATAAAACACCAAATGATTTACAACTATCATATAATATAACTTTACTATTCAACAATCAAAATATAACAATTTATGCAATTTATACAAGAAAATAAACTTCAGATATTTCAAATAATAAATACTAATATTTATAATTTCCAACTAATTTTAATTCTAACTTGTTGCTATACTTTGGTTTCATAATACGTTGTTCCTTGAAAACATTAATATCTAGATAACTACTATCATTTTTTACTAATCACAATGATCATTGACAAAGCCTTGCAGGGACCTCTCATATTGCTCCACGTCACTTTCTGATTTGCCTTCCAATATCCGAACAACTTGAGCCATGCTCGGCCGTTCACTCTCATCCATTTGAATGCACAGAAAGCTTACAACAGCTGCTCTTCTCACCTCTTCAATATCAGCCTCATTTCCAATCCTCTCATCCACAATACCGATTGTGTTTCCCTTGTTAATTTGAGCTTCTGCCCAGGTTGGAAAGTACTGCTGAGAGTCATGCACGCTCAAGTCACTATTTCGTCGCCCTGAGATTAGTTCGAGTAGTGTCATGCCAAAGCTGTATACATCCGCCTTCACTGTTATTGACAACCCACAGAGCCACTCCAGAGCCAAATATTCCCTCGTTCCTCTTGTTGTAGTCAGAACTCTGCTGAAATCTCTGCCAACAAGCTTTGCCAGCCCAAAATCAGCCACTTTTGGAGAGAAATCTGCATCCAGAAGAATATTTTCTGGCTTTATATCGCAATGAATGATGTGATCTCTGCATTCTTCGTGAAGATAAAGTAGCCCTCTTGCAGTGCCCAAAGCGATTCCAAATCTGGTTTTCCAGTCTAAAACCTTGTCTTCTTCTTTGGATTTACGGGACAAGAAAAAATTGAGAGACCCATTTTGCATGTACTCGTCAACGAGCATTCTATGAGATCCGTCTACACAGAATCCCCGGAGCCTCACCAAATTCACATGATGTATGTTCCCAATGGTGCTGATCTCCGCACGCAACTGCTTTTCTGCTTGTATAGAGCCCTCCAAGTTTTTCACGGCTACAAGTGTATTGTCTGACAGAGTTCCTTTGAAGACGGAGCCAAATGCTCCCTTTCCCAACTTATGGGTGAAATTGTTGGTTGCAACTTTGAGCTCTTTGTAGGTGAATGCTCTGAGCGACGTTGAAGTGCCGCCCTTCAGGGCTTTCCCAAGCAGTCTTCTGCGCCTCCGCTGAATAAACCATGCACCAATTAACAAAGCACTCAAAACAGCAGCGCCCAAAGGAATTGAAATGGAGAGCGCAATTACTCTGCTGCTACTTCTTTGAGTAGTACCATCCTGCATTTGGGTTTGTCAAATTAATTCATTTGATCTCCAAAAATCTAATGTCAAAGTGATTTTTTGACAACATTTTGATAGGTGCAAAGGAGAGTCAATTGCATGTATGACTAAGGAGTAGAGAGATTATATCAAAGATATTTTGATAGGAGGCTTTTATGTTACCATTTTTAATTAATTCTTTCAAATAGGACCTCTCAAGGATTAAATCATCATATTTTCTTAAAAATGTGTAATTTTAGAAAAAATAGAGATGTTCAAAACAGTGTAACCCACTATTGTGGGGTCACCCATGAGTGTTAAAAATTTTAACATATCCTTTGTGTAGAAAATTTGAACCTTCGAAATTCATGTGTTCAAATTGTAAGTGTCAAATCCAATTCTCATCTTGTATTTCTAAGTGAAATGTTACTTGAGTGATCTTTCTTGGATAAATGTTGGAATTGCAAAGGCATCTTTGAAAGATGTCCATTCACTATTTAATTTATTTTTTTGTCTTGATCCACTTGTGGACACATTAAGGACTAGGAGTGAGCTTTAGCAAATTCCACTTTCAAAAATGGTTTCAACCTTCAAAGAAAATATTCTAGTAATCATCATTCAAACAATTTTTATAAGAGGATTTACACACCCTTTATTTGAAAAATATTTTACACCCCTTCTAAAAAAGTTTCCCAATTCTCATCAAATTATTCTATAATCTGAGATTAAAGAAAATAAATGAAACAAAAATATTCTCCCCTAATTAATTAGAATAGATAAATGTTTATTTTTGTTTGTGATTGACAATTTATTAACATTTACCAAACTAACATATGATTCTACAAATGTTAATTCCAAAATGGAAAATAGTTTTGAATTATATGTTATGCGATCACTAAAATATTACTTTGGGCAGGTTGTAGATTTTTCTAAGGGTGGAGTTCCATCTACCCTACATTGGTCTACTAAATTCATTCATAATGGTAAAATTAAAATAAATGATTTTGACTCCTTCCAATATTATCAATAGCCTAAATTAGGTCATGAAAATATTTCTTCTATATCTTATTCTATGCACAATCTAATGCCTTCTTTATCGTGTAAACCACATACACCATTATAACTTCTATTTCATCTTGATAATGTTTAGGATTCCTTAGACTTCGCCACTTCTTGCCTTGGTGCATATAAGGTTGAATTTTCTCACTTGAAATTTCATCTACGAAACTTGCATTGATATTATCATGATAAAATTTATTTATGTTATCAATTATTCTACTAATTCTCCAACATGTGGCTATTCATCTCATTTTGGCAAGGCTAGAGATGTGGATTGTCACTCTCTTTCTAACTCAAAGGCACATCATGGGACTATATTCAAAATTATTTACTAATCATGGATATAATAGAAATAATCTTTGAGGGCATGGAAGCAGGATTCAAGGTCCATGTGAAACCTATATTGCACCTTATTGTGGGTTTAGGTTCTTATCCTTTTCCTTTATCTACATCCCCTCATGGAGATTTGTTCAGGAATTGCAGCTTTCTCCACATTCAAAATGGATGATTTCATCTTGATATACTTCTTCTCTTCCACCTAAACAAAAACATATCTTTCATATGCTCTAAAAATCTTTCTTTACCACTCTTCCTTCTATCAAACACAATAAATTCCCTAAATACAACAAATCAATGCGTTATTCTTTTGCATATCATTAATTTCTTATCTATTCCACTAATAATTTCAAATCTTAGAGGGTAAAAACTAACACCATTTTTATATAAGTGCCATACCTATTTTTTACTAATTCACCTTTATCTTCCTTATATAATACATATCATTGAAGTTCACCTCCATTTGATTTATACATGACATTAAAAATTAATAGAAAATAAAACCCAAAATGATTTACAACTACCATATAATATAACTTTACTATTAAACAATCAAAATATAACAATTTATACAAGAAAATAAATTTCAGATATTTCAAGTAATAAATACTAATATTTAAGCCGATAGGCTTTTTATTGTGGGCATCACCCACTGACGGAAAATTCTGATACAGAAAAACCTTCCGGGCTTGAAAAACATGTTATCCCAAATGTTTTGTTCGGATATTAGAATGCGGGAAACGGTGGCGATGCAATTTTCTTGTAGGAGGAGCTCCTTTTTTCCATATGGACAGTAAGGTTTTTTTTCAACAGATTTTTGTGGATGATGATGCCCTTGCAATTTCATAGTTTAGATTCGGTGCAGATTTCTTCCAGTTGTGGGGATTCCCATATGATTTGCAGTCTTGTTTGCAGATACATCTGTAAAATTTTTATGAATTCATTCATTTTGAATGTGTGCCCTTGTGGACCGAAAAGAGGATGCCCTATATCTCTTCTTCAAATGCCATTTAGACCATGGTTATGTGGACATGTTTTCTTGGTGAATGCAAATCATAAATGAATACAAGCCAAGTATTTCTAACAACAATACGAGTATGGTGGGGTTGGAGGCCATTAAATAGCATATACTTTTTCTCGGTAGAGATCACATTCACCAACAACAAAACAAGAAAATTCATCTTGGCAAATGAAGGCCACAAGAATTATGTACTGGCATGGGAATATCGAAACATTACTTTGGAATAATAGAGATATTTTATTTGATGATGTACTTGCAACCTACCTAGGATAGACATAATTGCAAAATGTGGAACCATAGGATAATACAGCTGAATTTTTTTGACATAATGCTTCAATGAAAAATCATCTCAAGAAACACACTCATTTTTGTTTTTGATAAACCTCTTCAAAGTGAATGAAAAAATGGATATGTTGATAATACTTCAGAAGCTATTAAGCAAATACATTTGGCTAGTGTAAAGCCAAGATTCACGCCTTCATTTGTTTGCAGCCTATGGAAGCACATGCAGGGCATATAATTTATTTGGAAATACTACAAAATAAGTTCATCACAAAGAATGCAATGATCCTAGGGTATCCACATGACATATTTGTTAAAAATTATTTGCAAGCTTTTGAGCTAAGGCAATTAGCGGTTGTAAAGTCAAATACCATGCAAAGCATGACTAGTAGGAGATTAGAGACAATGCACACAAACTATTTGATGATTTTCCTTAAAGAGATGTCACCTCAAGGGAATGAAATGAATGTAAGATTCACATAAAATGGTTTTTTTGAAAAGGTTTTAGAAACATTCAAGTAATCGCAACTCCCTCAGTTTGCATGCGTGCAAAATGGGAATCATAGACAAAGCACTTGAACCATTTAGAATAGGTGAGAGACATGTCATTTCATGAAACACAGTGACTTGGAAATACTTCGGCCAATATGTATGCAAAATGTAGAAATGAACATAGGGTATCTAAACTATTGCACATGTTAAAGGATACAGAGGATGCATGCCACCTATTTGGCATAATGCTCGAGGGTATATAAATATGGAATAATGGACAACATGACGAGTGAAATGTTGGATATAATGTTTGTAGATCATTTGGTAGAGAAAGAAAGAGGAGAGGAGAAGTTGCAAGGCGGTGGCCATGAGGCAAGGATGTGGCTTGCACCCCCCTTAAAGTTTTAAGGGTTCCTTGATATGCTTAGGCTGACTACGTCTTCAATATATCAGGTAAGTCATAAATTTTAATTGCATCCTCAAGACATGATTACAGAGCCATACATTATAGGATCATATCATGAAAAATAACAGTGACCTAATGTGTATCATAGTATATACATGTGTATCAAGAAGTCATTCTCTATTCATTGCATTGAATACAATTATCTACTATGTTATTATTATCTGTGGGTGCTACAAAAGACGAAAATATAAACTGATAAAAAAACAAAGAGGTGCTATGTAATAGTATAGTATCTTATAGAGCAAGAAAAAGAAAATCTTATTTTCCTCTAAATTGTTATTTATTTTATTCAAAACTGAAAAAGTAAAAAGAGAAAAAATGGAGCAGTGGAACAAACTTTCATTCATGTTTTGTATACTTCTTGAATCAAAGTATGTTTTTGGAGATTCAATAGAGTTGTAGAGAAAATTTTTATTCATGTTTTATATATTCCTTGAATCAAAGTACATTTTTGAAGATTCAATATTTCAAACACATTTGATTATTTGAAAGAGGATTATTCAAATTGTGACTAGTTTTATCTATCTAGGCAACATAATATATAGTAGTATTCCATTTTCTAACTACTGTAAAGTCAACAAGCATGTTAAAGAATTATGATTTATTGGTACTAAGATATATAACAATTAGTGATAAATAAATATTCTATGGAATCAACATACAATAAGCTTTAATTATTTATATTGAAATAAATAATCTTATTGCTGACATGAAAAATTACATCATAGAAGTAAAAGCATCAATGTAGGAGACAAACTTCATTTAAGAAAAGAAGGCATGGTGTTTTTGGAAAAAGGTGTGTAATTACCAAGAATGATGTGGGGAAGCGTACATGAAAATGTCATTAAGGCAGGATGGCATTCCCTTCTCTATATTGATTGCTTGCAATTAGACAAAGAAAAGAGTGCATGGAAACAATGGTTGGGACCATCATTCAGAGAATTGCAGAGTGAGGAGAGATTGTAGTTTTAGTAGAAGAGAGTGAGAGGAGAAATATTCACTATTCAAACAATGAACTTATTGAAAGAGGTATTTTTTGGAGAACAAAAAAGGTGGAGGGAAAGTTAGGGGAGAAGACCAGTAGTTGAGCAACTTAACTTTCAGTTTGTCAAATTTCAAATGGAAATTTCAAATCACTCCCAAATTTTTCAACTTACTTGGAAAGTGTCCTTATAACTAGGGTTTCAATGCCACATTAGCATACATTTTGAGACCCATACCAATGACCAAAATAATGAGTCCTAGTAAAGGACAATGCTATGAAAGTGGGAAAGTAGTGGTATCATATGTTAAAATCATAAAGGATCTAAAAGAGAATTCATAGAGGATAAAACATTGTCATAAAGACCCTAGGAAAAGATAAGACATGTAATGATAATACTATAGAAACAAGATAGAGCTTAGAAGAAAAGGGGAATAAAAAAACAATCAACATTGGGAAAATAGAAAGGCGGGGCCTTCACATTTACAACCATATCCAAGGTACAAGGACATTAATCGACCTGCACATTCAACCAATGTTCTCCTTCGAAAGATACTCCAAAATGTAAAACAATCCATACACAATCATTGGGATAAAACAAGAAGCTCAATTGCAGC